>CM077104.1:13470685-13482955 GCA_039619505.1 Cimex hemipterus
AAAAAAAAAACAGCTTTTGTACGGGTTAAGATAAAACAACCAAGTTTACGACATTGTAGTCCACTGTAGATGTACCGTCATTAGACATTTGTTTTTGACAATAACCGACCAGTCTGTATACCCAAATATTCATATTTTTTAAAAAAATCGGATATCATTAGGCAACTTGAAAATCTGAACAAAAATATTGACATCTTTTTCATTATTAAAGCGTAGTGATTACATCGTTTAACATAATCCTCGCTAAATAAAACTTTCAGTAGTGAAACTTTTACGTACTCATTTATCAAAAAGATTAAAAGCACATCACCAGTGTGCTTATATTATGATACTGATTATTTATTAATGCTATTTTTTCACGAGGGAGATGGACTGCAAAACGTAAGTAATTTATTGATGAAAAGTTTGCTGTTTTTGTCGGATTAATAGAATACGTTAAGAGACTAAGTAGATAAGTAGATTGCTAATGCGGTATCGTACGTTCAATTTAATTTGGATGAGAGATATTTTCTCATGCATGATGACGAAAGATAATAAGCCACGTGAAGTCTAGTAATTTCCTAATCGCGGTTGGTAATTGTAATATTTCTTTTAACTTTGCGGGGAAAACCCTTATATATGTGGATTAAACGTTTTTTTATTGAAAAGTTCGAAATAGGATTATTTTTTTAAATTTAACAAACATTACCTCAATATCATGAGCGGGCACATGCAGATAGCAAAGATGGTAGCGATAGTTCCAAGATATTTGTGAGTCCTTTTTTCCTTCCTGACATCTAATTCAGCCTGGTATAGTCCTTGGTTATTAGACCTGTATCGATGAGTACTGCTGGACAGATGTGCTTCTCCGTTCCTAAAAACACAACCAATTAAATTAAAAAAAAAAAGATCTCCCCATAACCTGTTGAAAAAGTATTCAAATTAATGACTAATAAACTATGCAATACTAGTAGTTCAAAAGAAGCAGGAACAGACTGCGAATCCTGACAGGGCACTGCAGATTAAATGGATACCTAAAGAAAATTGGAACAATCCATGACGGCACATGCAGGTTCTGCAAGGAGACAGAAGAGACACCGACACATTTACTAACAAACTGCGGAGCTACACTTTCCCGCAGGAGGAAGTGCTTTGGAATGTATAATGTGATCATAGAAGAGCTTCAACTGCTGAAACCGGGCCTATTAATCAAATTTGTTGATGAATTAGGACTCACCGATGCGTTTTAGGCAAAGAACGGGGGATACAATAGCTCTTAAAGGGTGCAGTACACCATACCCTGGAAAAATTACAACTACATCTACAATACTAGTAAAATCTTCTTGAGTGATAAATGTTTTCAAATATCATATTGATCTGTCAGACCATGGATAGTGAGAGAGGAGTTAGCCAGTGCTGGAATTTGCGGACTAAGATAGGATTAGAATAGACAGCCTCGATCTCCACCGCTCATCTCCCTAAAACTAAATTGGTCTAAGCTGTTAGTTAGATGTGCTTAGAGTAGGTTTCCGAGATGACCATTTGCTTGCTTGACATCTTGAGTCTTGTATGTAGGTCTGCTATCCAAGTAAAGCAGAGGACTTGATTCGATGGAGGGATTAACCTTGTTTGTGTTTACTCGTGGGCAGGTCTGTCGACTCGTATTGGCTTTTTTGCTCGTTTAATTTAGTATGCTATGTTCACAAGTCGATGAGGTCTAGTTGTTTTAGGATGGCTTCTGTTGCTAGTGAAGGGTCGGAATGTGTGGATAGGATCGCCATAGTTTCCATCTACGTTGTCATTTCTTCGTTAAAATGTGCCGGTTTGTCAACAGCGTAGAAGACTGGTTGGGCCAAGGAACCCTAGATTTGCATAATGCGGGAACAAACTAAGCTGATGTTCTATTTAAATTTGTCTCAGAGAAGGACGTCAGGTCGCGATAGTAGTTATGAAGGAGAATAAGTTTTTTAGCTTAAAATGAGACCGGAGTGCCACACTGAAATGATTCCGTTACGTTTATTAATACGACTGAGCAGTGCCTTTCTAAAGCCGAAGATATCCATTACTCCAAAACTGTGCAGAAGATCTGAGGGATCCGAAACCAAATTGATAGGTGGGATTAGGTTTAGAGGATCAAGCACGTCTTTTAAGGAGACGTTCTAAGATTTGGATAAA
Organism: Cimex hemipterus; assembly: GCA_039619505.1. Classification (NCBI taxonomy): domain Eukaryota; kingdom Metazoa; phylum Arthropoda; class Insecta; order Hemiptera; family Cimicidae; genus Cimex; species Cimex hemipterus. The sequence goes on from CM077104.1 coordinate 13,472,840, forward strand.
TTAGAAAAGAGGTTCATTGGCTTATAAGAGTAAAGAGTATGGTTCACCGAGGGATTTGTGATTATTAAGGGTTAATTATTGAAAAGAATTATTATAGATAGTTCATAATTTTGATTTATAATTTTAAGAAAAAGGTAAGTAGGACGAAGAAATGTTTCTATAATTTATATTCACTATTTTTTTATTGAGAATTGGCTCGAAGTTTTATTCGATTTTCATGAAGATATAGGTTCAACCATTTTTTATGACAATATAATGGCTCCCCGTTTGAGAAAACATATTACATCAATACACACAATAAAGCCTACATCATGTTTTCAATTATTTGTACGGTTGAAGTTTCAGTTCAGGAGGTGTATGAAATTGTAATATGTATGAAAAATGATGCAAATAGAAGAGAGGCGTTTATTTTGAAAGGTCGCTTACGAAAAGCAATAAAATATTATCGGGAGGGAAGTGTTGTGGGTTGAGGGGTAAAACATACAATCGCGTGGTTGGAAATTTATTTCGCCCTATTCTTTTTTTATGGGTCGACGCTTGGAAGGAAAATGTTGATAACTTATGAAGATTCATCGTTGTCACCGTGAGATCCATTATTTTACGTTCCAACAGTTGACACTTATCTCGACGCCTCTAAATTTCCCCTGAAATCTTAGGGACGCGTCGTGGTAAAAGATGCTTGAGAAATCGTAGGTAGTCCAACTCGAATGAACTAATTTCCAAGGTGAATTTAATTTTGTAAAGATAAATTGAATTATTTTAACAATCAAAACAGAAATAACAATGGTGAATTTCTCTTGTTCAATAAATACATAATATAAATAAATAATACAATAAAGGTATTTACGCAATCATTACATCATGTTAGATGAGGTGGCAGGAATGTACTTGAACTACCTTTTGCTTTTTTGCTTTGCTAAATGTGGTAGCGATTTTAGAAGATTATTCATAGATTTTTGAATAAGGTATATAAACTATTTGTTCCTGTTTAGTAACAGCTAATTGATTTGTTACTAACCGAAAAAAGTAAACAGAGATACTAGGTTGTCTATTTAAAACTGCCTTTGACGGGATTTAGTTATATCCTATTCGGACTACTTAGAATATTGACCTCCAGGAGCGGGGGTGCTGCAGGGCAGTGTAGTCGGACCAACCGTACTACCCTCTCCTCCCCCCCGACCTATGACACAGCTGTAACTTTGTGATGCTGAACCCGCAATTTCTTCAGAGGTGATTCAGTCACATGTGCAGCGAATAGTCGAATGGACCTCTGGCGCAATGTACTACATCAACAATACACCACATTGTTGCAGGATGCAATTGTTCCTCAATTATTCCTATTAGAATACAGAAAACCGATAAACCTCCCAACATTCAAAAAATAAATTCCTCATAACCTTTATTACTCCTTACTACGTTATGAACACTACTCTTCACAGTGACCTCTAAATATTCTTAGTTAAAAATCTAATCCCCAACAAATTTGTCCGATCCTTGCCCAACATTTCCCACCATTGTATCTACGTAACCATCTACGTAGAAAAGTCGGGAGAGCAATGATTGCTGGTTCCTGTCAAGATATATGTAAGAGTGTCAAATGATAAAATCGTAATGCATCTAATTTAAGTTATTAACAAATGATAAGGTAAGGGGGCGTCGGTGGCAGCAACGGTTTAGGTGTCGACACGGCGCGCGTCACTGTAAGGTAAAGGGATCGGGTTCAATTCTAACGTCCCCGAATTCGAAGCCGACATATTTACAATTTTTTTTTCAAAAACACTGGCACACTGAGGTTTATATGTACTCTGCTTTTGCGAACCCTCGTACAAAAAAATAAATGTAAAAAAAATTATCCTTCTTTTGTTGGTTGATAGTTGTTAAATGTTATTTCATGAAAAACAACATGAAACATTTGGATTGAAGATGGGGATGACTACAACAGTACTGGCACATCTGCCTCACAAACCTTCTCAACCTTACCACTTTATGGTTTTATGTACGGCGACGTTAACCATTTTTATCAGGGTTTAATCGTTAAATAAATATGAGTTATAGAAAAGAATTCTGCACAAATTACCTAAAAGTCGACTTAAAAACCGATAGGTAACACATACCAATTATGTCAAAGCATTTCATAAACATAAAGGGATCCAGGAAAAAATATCCGATTTTGACATAACGTTCACGCATAATTTGTAGAATTAGATTTACAACTTGAATAAATTAGTGATGAAATTCCAATAAAAGAAGTTTTACGAGTTATTTAACTCAGCAATTTTACGAAAATCAACATGTAACGGCCAGTGCAAGGCGTTTTGAAACAAAACGCTGATTAGTTTGGAGCTTGACGGCTGTTAAAAAATTCATTTTCGGTCATTACACGCAAATCTGGCACAGTGTTAAGTTTAGAGGAGCTTTTCGTCGAAATGTTTTCATCAGGAAAATTAAAGCATATATTCATCCATAGCCGCAAAGGACTGACAGCAGAGGTAAAATGACCAAATTACTCCTTCGGCTAGATACGCTGCTGCTCTAACCACCTGAGCTATCGTGGCCTTGAAATATGGCGAAAGGAGGGAAAACTCGTAAGGTGAGGTTGAGATGGGAGTTGATGTCCGAGTGGATCGAGGTCACGATAGCTCTAGCCGAAGGTCGTGGGTTCGAATCCCCCTCGTGCCATTAGCTTTTTTTCATCTCAAAAAAAAAAAAAAAAAAAACATACCGCGAGTAAGCTTACAACAGAAAACAAGTAGAGAAAATCCTTGCATTGAGATTTCAGACAAAAGTCTGCGTCTTTTTTGGGAAAAGGCACGTCGAATCACTCAAAAATTATAGATGCTGAAACACATCTTATGTGAACAAAAAATATTCCAAATGTTCGGCGACTATTAGCTCAAATATTTTAATGCATTTTGTAAATCCTAACTACAACTAAGCCATTAGCTCGGTGGCATGTATCAAATTATTAATGGGGAGTGCATGCTGTGTACAGGTTTTAACGCAGGGTCGGGCTCCAGTGTCAAGTCTAAAATTTCGGAAAGAAAGGAAGAAAAGAATCGACTCGTTTCATTTTTTACTTTGGGATTTTCTTCCTTCAACGAGATCAAAACTCGATTTTTGCCTTTCTCCCCTTCATGTAAAAATATTGGAAAATTATCAGGGTTTTGTTATATTTTGTTGAATGGTAAACTCGTAAAATTCACCGACATACTCACATAATAGGAGTCCAAACGATTGTTTTTGCGAAAAATAACCGGACATTTTTCAATTATAATTTACCGTTGACGAGCTCGAATTCAAAAATGTGTTTGTTTAATATGTTTAGTGTCTCCTTTTTATGTGTTTTGTTTGATTTTTACTCGTTTGTTGGTAGGTTGAATTAAGTTTTTCTATGTTGGTTTTTCATCTGTATTCAATGTACGATGGGGTTTATGCAATTTTTCTGCTTTGGTTTTTCACTATGCTCAGTTTCTCTTTTTTATGTGTTTTGTTCTATTTTCCTCCTTTTTTGTGCTTTTTTTGTTAGGTTAGAATTAAATTCTACATTTTCTGCGTTGTTTTTTCAAATATTTTTTCTGTGTTTAATGTAGTGGTACTGTCGTTAATGAGTACATATACTTAGATTGAATCTAAAATCTCTAGCGTTGTATAATTTTTTTTAACATCTTACATTTTTGACAATTTAAACAATGTTTATAAATCCCAGGCTCTGAAGACGACCTCAATAAAGATCGAAACGTTGGCACTATAAAGAAATTGTTTTCGTAAAACCAACTTCACATCATTAGTACTTATACTTATTTTATTATAAACCAAATTAACGAGATCAGAAGTTCATGGTTTTTAATCAAAATTACTTATTTATGATGGTTTAAAAGAAAATTCACCAAAATAATGGAAAACATGTAGTGATAGATTGAAATTTAACTAACTACTTATTATCTGGTTTTGCATTTAATAACGTGCATTACTTCCTCATGGAGGGTCATATTTCTCCTAGGGATCGAGTAAATAAGAGATCGGATTTCGTCCCGTGAGACATAATCCAATTTTTCAACAAGCGCGGTTTGATAATGTTCAACGATTGTTAGAGGCTGCAAACGATGTGTAATCCGACTCTTTGTCATGTCCCGTAAGTGTTCTATAGGATTCGTGTCAGAAGAACATGCTGACCAATTGTTAATGAAATCCCTACATCCTCCAAGTAATGGAAGACTTACGAGCTACGTGCGAGCGACCGTTATTCTACATTAACACCAAGTTGTGATAAAATGAAACGAATAGGAAAACAGCTTCCGGAAAACATCCTCGATGAACATTAATGCAGTCAAAGACCCATTCCGTATGATAATCAATTTTCAATCTTATGTGTACATTTTAGGCGTTGAAAGCTGTTGAATGTATGGGATAACAGCGGGGCAATTTAAACAATTGATTTCGTCAATTACATCAGATTTTCTTGTTAATAGTATGGGATCTTCAATTTTGGAAAAAAGTGTGTGAATTGTTTTATAGTTTTTGAAAGCTATTTTAAAGTTACCAGAAGAGTTAAGTATACATAATACTAAAATAATTAGTATACAGCGCATAATGTTGACATTCGCTTCAAACCATTTTTCCTTAATAAAAATCATTTGCATGGATTACCTTTAGAATTTTTTCTCTTCAGTAAGTCAAAATAGTTCGGCTAGGGATGGTATGATGTATATACGGTATTCTCTAAGTAATAATAAAATAATTCTATAATTCTCTATCCGATCTAAGTATTGGATTAGCGAGAAACGTACATTGTTCAATGAACCCGTCGGATTCCTTTGTAAAGCTACAAAACCGTGAAAGCACTGGTCGCTAGTTCACGACCATTAAGAACGCACTGCCTGCAATTTCGCCCAACGTATTGTGTGTAATCAAGCCATTACAATTGTAAATTAATGACTGATAGCCGTTGTCGACCGCACTGAAGAGTTCGGCTTGTACGAATCAAAGCATTCCATGAGGATTTTCTTGATATCTGGGACAGATGAGGGTTAAAGTCATCACTGAACGCGTTTCTGCTCAATTTGGAACATATTCGACGTTTGTCTTCCGTACCATGAGGTAATTTAGCATCACATTTCCTGAATCAGGGTTTCCAAATCACCTTGGGAATCAGCGGTTCCGCAGAAGGGGGCGAAATATTTGATTCTCCTTCTTTTCTTAATGACTCACTTGTACCAGGATCCACATTAGAATAAAAGTGGTCCTGTTCCGGTTCGTGTAAAGTATTTATGTTTTCAGATTGAATGAAAAAAAAAAATCCGATATTTTTCGGTTTAATTAAAATTAAGATTCATTCATTGAGATATTGACTCAGAAAAATGTTCTACACGTGATGAACAAAACACAGCGGCGCATTTCACGCCAGTATTTTAAACATCGTATAATTATTGTTTGGTTGATTAAAAAAACTGTATAATCCTTTATTGCTCTCTAGCGTTATTTCCCTAAGAAAACAGGAAAAACGTGTACAGTGAGTTTCATTTCATGTGGAAAAATGTAATACTAATAAAAAACCAATTAGCGAAATCATAATTCAAGGAGGAAAATTAAGGCGAGAGGGGTAAATATTTCAAACAGGAGGTTATGACAGCATTCCTCTCCCTCGTGAAATTGACTTTTGTCGAGTATGCGAGATGCTGGCCGTTATTGAACACCGGTGATAGCAATTTTCCAATGCCAATTACAAAATACACACAACTGGCATGAACATCCGCAGCATTCTGCATAATCAGTCGAATTTTAATTGAAAATATTTTTTATAGCATTGGTTTTTAAAATTTGCGGTACAAAATACAATTATTCTGGGGGTATGTTGTATAGGGAAGAAATGCTTTTAAAAGGGTGGGAGGGGGTTAATTCAGCTACAGAGAAAGACAATTTCTAGATCTCACTTTCTTGTAACAACCTGACATATACTGAGATAAATGAAGTAATTTTTCAGCGCCTTGTGGTATCATTTCAGAAACGAGTTAATGAACTCTTAAAAATTTATATTACGCTAAGCATATTAAGTAAATAACGATAAAAATTAATATTTATCTCTTACCAATTAATTTTATTCATTTAAAGACGATTTGGAATCTTAATTGAAATAAAAGCATAACGGCTTATTTTTTCAAAGACAACGGCAACCAGAGGGCTGATATGACCACCTCCGTTGAAGCGAAACCTCGTACAAAAATTAAAATTTTATTTTCTGAAAAACATTAATTACCTATTTTAACAGATTCTTGTTGCACATATCGAGCCTGGAGAGCAAAACTGTAAAGCAAGAGTATCTACTATCTCATCCTCCTACAGATTGAAAGTGACTATTGATACTCTCCAGGTTCTTACATCCGTCCCACAAATCTACGTTGACCTCCAATGGGGAATCTGTGCAATCCGAAAGCTAAAGGATGAAAAACAGCCAACAATGGTACACTTGGATTCGTCAGAGTTTGGATGAGGTGCGTCTAGGAAGCAGATCCGCGACCTTTCCTACAGTTTGGATAAACAGCAGGAAATACGGGACACAACCTCCAAGGAAAGGCTATCCCATGAGTTTCTACCTAGCGGACAGAGCACCGTTTCAACACAGATTTCTGGATAGCCGAATTACATATAGGACGCGGAAATTTCAAGGCTAACTGGGCCGGTTCGTAGAGCCACACGACTGCGGAGTGCCTGGTTCACTTCTTTGAGAATGCCAGGGAATCTTTATAATTCCTCTTTTTCGGGGTTCGTCGGTGGATGCAACGGTTTAGGCGTTGACTCGGCGCTCAACGGTAAGGTAAAGATCTCGGGTTCGAAACCAGCGGCCCTGCATTCGAACCCGACATACTTACAAATGGGGCTTTTTTCAAAAATACCGGCACCCCCGAGGGATGGTGCTCGCTGTTTCAAACCCCCGTAGGAAAAAAAACTATAGTAAAAGAAAATTGCGCCTTTGAAACTCTCAAGCCTGTTAGCCAAGCAGTTGTCGATAAAGTACGTGACTTGTTTATAAGTTTTTGTGATAATTAAGTTACTTTCGGATTTTCGCGCTACCTTGAACATTCAATTACTGAGAGACGAATCTTAAGGGGTAGATTCCCGTAAGGGACTACTTGTACCCACATTTATTAGTTATTTATTAAAGTATTGCATACATAAGTATTGTATATATAATCGAGTTACGATAGTTCAAGTGGTAGAGTAGCGGCGTATCGAGCGGAAGGTCGTGGGTTCGAATCCCGCTCGTGACACTCACTTTTTATCTCAACCAAGATCTTACATGAAAGAATAATTAATTCAATGAAGTAACTTGGTCAATTGACCACAAAAACTATATATAGTTTTTTAGAAAATGTATTCAAAAAGATTAATGACCAATGGCGAGACCTATTAGATTAGGTAAATTAATAATAAGAAAAATATTTGCCTACCTTCCTTGCGCTTCCCATATTTTTTTAGGCAAGCACGAAGAAAGTCGTAAAAGTAACTAATACAATCCCTTAAATTTGCATACCACAGGGACTAATTAGTGTTTAGTGGCCGTTGGATGGGTAAAAAAAAATTCATTTATAAAAAAAGTAATACATTTTTCTGCAATTTAGAAGATTCATCTAAAGAAATCATTTTCCCTTTAAAAACGATGAAAGCCTATCTGAAGTTCTGATATAAGGCGGCTTGGAAAGATCGAATGTAGAAAAAAAAAGAAAATATCGAACGGTGAAGAGAGGGAACAACCTTTTATTGCCCTGATTTCAATAGAATCAGAATTTCAAATAAATAAAAGGCTTTTTTCATTTGTACTTTCACATTGCGGAGAGTAAAGGGGGAGAAGAGTAAGAGAAAATGTTATATGGTTGGGATATATTATGAAATTTTTATTCTGATTTTGTAGTGATTGACTGGGTACAACGGAGGGGAGGAATTCTGTAATTTATCGAATGGAAATATAAATTGAAAGACGATAAAGTTAGTATTATTGTTATTAACAGCATCAATATCTAAATATAAATTGTGTTGATATATTGGCATTTTCTATTCTTGCAAGGGAATTATTTACTAAATATTACCTGATTCCGTGCGACCCGGTAGATGCACGAGCTCGTGATCCTTCGTACAGCATAACTGGCAGAGGTCCTTCTTGATCCTGCAGCTGATGGGACATTCTCACGAATAAATAGGCCGTGACGCCAAGCGGCAGAATGTATCTGCAACAAAGGAAAAATAAGAAAAAAAGTCATAGATTATGAAAGACAAAACCTAGGCACAAGGAAAACTTTTAAGTCGATAATTCGGCATATTTTCATGCATGCAAATCAAGATGTGAAAATGTAATAAAAAATAATTATTTTTCAATGGCCAGAATGAACAAGTTGCTTATGGGATTAGAGACGTGACTCGAGAAAAGAGAATTTTTAATTTTCCTCTCATATCTGTATGCCCTTTCTGGATGCCGTTTGTAAACATTCGCCTGGGCCACTCCTTAAAAATGGCTCTAAATATAAAATAAAAGTAATAATAAAAGTGAATCAGTTAAGTCAATAAAAGTGAATTTATATGAACCAGTTGTTTTCGATTAATAAAACTCCAGACTCAGATCTTCACAACAACCAATAATAATAATCCACTATCCATTATATTTCGTGATCTATTGACCAAATTTCTTCTTTCAATTAATTTATCTTTTTACGTAAGGGTTTGGTTGAAATAAAAAGTAGTGTCCCGAGCGGGATTTGAACCCACGATCTTCGGTTAAATACGCCTCGGCTGTGTCATTTGCGCTTTCGTGGCTTCGATCCACTCGAACACCTACTCCTCATCTCAACCCACAATCTTTCAAAATTTCCTTCCTTTATGCCATTTTTTGAATGTAGTATAATAAAAATTCGAATTTATTAATTGAAAGATGTAATTTGGTCAATAGACCGCGAAATATAATGGATTATTTTTTGATAATTAGTATAAAGCATTATAAGGTCACTAACAGCTCCGCGTGGCCACTTCCTATACCGCCGAGAATCGAATCTTGATACATTTGAAAGATGGCAAAAGGGGGGGGGGCAATTTCGAAGGTTGTGGTTTAAGATGGGGCGTTGGTATCCGAGGAGATCGAGTCGCTAGCTCACGTTCTTAGAGCAGCGACCCGCATAACCGAAGGTCATGGGTTCGAATCCCGCTCGTGGCACTAGATTTTTCATTTCAACCAAAAACTTACATAAACAGATTAATTAATTGAACGAAATAATAATAATAAAACCTATTATGTAAGACTTAAATATTTACAGAAATTCATAAAGAGCTAGTAGGTTAAGTAATAGCATAATAGAAGTAGTACGTACCACAGTAGAAATAGTAAATAGACTATTACAATAGTATAAATCGTAAAAAAAAATCGAATTCACAAAAGGTAAAAATCTTGAAAATATACAATTTGAACGTAAGTTATTAATTTATTTTTTGTTTTATATTACAAATCGGGGATAAGACCAATTGAAAGAAATCACTACTTAGAGACATCAACTAAACTTTTATCCCTCTACAATATTAAAAAAGTTTTAGCTCAAGTGTAAAAGAGAGAAGGACCTATACGATTGGAAAAAAGTTATCTTCATTAAAACTTTAACGGTTGAAAGATGAAGGGTGCCGATTGTTCTATATTAAGAATAACCATGGAGAGTTGCTAACGGAACATATGAATGGATTAATGGATCGTGTGGAAAACAGCACGATCAACAGTTCAGACTCAGATTGGGAAAAAGATTTATGCTTCCATTTTCATTTCGCGGAAGTCCTCGAAAACGCAACAGTTATACCAAGATGCGATGGCCATTTCCCGAAACATCGATAGTTTTGGTTGGTTCATAACCATGGCGTACAATCCGAGTGGGCCAGAAATAAATTCCTCAAATCATTTGACATCACGACTACTTGAGACTTATATCTTCTTCATCAAAAGTCGAACCAGGTCCCTTTACTTTACAGTGATGAGCGCCGGGTCAACTCTTATTAGCGGCCACCGATGCCTCAACCTTATAATTAAAAGTTTAAAAATCGTTGGTACTATACTAATCTAAATAATAATAAAAATACCATAATAATCTAAAA
>CM077104.1:13489137-13508327 GCA_039619505.1 Cimex hemipterus
ATTGTTATCATTTTCAATCAAATGGTGACTATAAGAGAAAAAGACAAAAACTAAATAAATCTTACCAAGCCTAAAATCAGGTTTAAATTGAACTCACCTCACCTCAAAAAAGAAAAAAAACACCTGCCAGAACACACCACAAATACCTCAAAACTTCGTTTTTTCTCTTGCTTGTTTCAAGTTTTAGTTATATTATTATTTTTTTTAATTTTTTATGGCGTTTTAACGGCTAAGGTCATTTCACGCCCTAACATCCAAACCTTCTATCTTAGTTTAGCTATATCCCGTATGAGTGGTATTCACAACATTCAAACATTCACTCATAATCTAATTTATCCCATTGCCATCCAAAGCTTTAATTTATCTTTTTAAACTCCTTAATTTGGAACGCCAAATGTATGCAAAAATACCATTTTAAATTATATAATAATAATAATAATAATAATAACTAGACACAGAAGTTGAATTTATTTAAACAACGAATTCAATCAAGCAATATGTATTTATCGTTCATTTTCCAGGGGCTAATGCAGAAAATCAAAGTTAAAAAAATATTTCATTTACTAAGTTTGTGGTCTACTTGACCAATAAATGTATTACAATTAATTAATGTTTTTAGTTGAGATAAAACAATCAATGGCACGAGCCGGATTCGAACCCACCATCTTCGGCTAGATAGCTTTACCACTTGAGCTATCCTGACTTCGATCCACTCGGACACCAACTTACCATCTCAAGGTCACGATAGCTCAAGTGGTAGAGCAGCAGCGTATCTGGCCGAAGATCGTGGGTTCGAATCCCGCTCGTGTCATTCATTTTTTTATCTCAACTAAAAACCTTAATTAATTGTTAAAAAAATATTTTTGTCCATTATATTTATATTAATTTGCCTTATTAGATTATCTTCAGAATTAAACAGGAAAATAAATATAAAAACTGCGCTAAACTTTACTTTTAACTTTGGTCTTTCCAGTGTAGACAATGATATAGAAACGGTTGAACAAAACTTTTATATTAGTGATGTGAATCCCTTGAAATTTCTCGGAATTATTCACCATGAACATAGCTAGCGTTTGATTTGGCCTTTTATCGTTAATCGTACAAGACAGGTCATCAAAGAGTCTGTTGGTATGGGATATCGATCTACCTCTCAGTACGATTTAACTACAACAGTCTTACTACTTTGCTTTATTCAGTCATCAGACGCCAAGAAATAAATACAATATTTTAAAAAACGAAAGATAGATGTAATCGAAAAGCAATTTCAACTATAAGTAAAATTGATAATTACTTCCTCAATTAGGAAACAGTGTCCAATCGAAATAAAAATTACAGGTATTTTTAGGAAAATTTAAATGCCTGTATAACTCTTTTTACGATCTTTTTGTGCGGGGTAAGTTTCAGAGAAGACGTGGGAAGTTGAGCATTATAAAGTTCCTATTACTGATTTATAGTCTGACCAGGTTTCAAAGCATCTACTATTTTCTTCAACATACAGATTTTCCGTTTCACTAATTTAACACCGTGAACTTAGTGCATTCCTGTCTTTTATTTAACAAAATGTAGTTTTTTTTACTTTCTTTTGAAAATTGCTTGCAGAAGTTTCCGATTTCTTTCTTTAATTTCAGGTTTATTTATTGTTTAAATTTAAAACTTATCTCCGTGCCGTCATTTTGACATTTTATTATTGCAAAAGTTTCTCATAATGTGAATATTTTCAATGTACGGTATAATTAAACGTTTAAAATTTTTTTAAATGATTATATGTTCCGAAAAAGTTATAAATTTATGTTAAAGCGTCTACCGTCGCCATGCTCAATTATAAAAGTTTGACAGGGTAAAACATTTTGCCAGTATAATTCAATATATAATTTGTCGCAATCGTTTCGGCCAAAACATTTTTCTCGCTTTGGTTAATTTCCCTATCTTTTGTCTCCGTTTATAAAAAACATTAAAGAAGTAATGCATTCCAAAAACTTTCTTTTGGAAACGTTTTCTCCCTTTCTTTCTCATTACGATTTGACTAAAATCCCTTTGTAAAGATAGGATTTTGTAGGTTTCAACCTCTTTGTAAATTACACTAACATAGAATACATTTTGAGATAGAAAATGTTTGTTAGTGTACTGGAAAGCTACGTTTTTCGTTATTTTTCAAATCTGAATCAAAGTCTGTAACAAACCTTTACTTTTAGCTAATGCTCAAACTTATTAGCGTTAACGCCTTTACAAACTTAGTTCTGTTTTCACAGAAAAAAAATGTTTACGTATTAATTACATTCTCAGAATTAATTAAGGACAAAAATATGGCTGGAAATTATGGCTCATTGGAAGTATGACGTTCGTGCTTGATTCGTATGAATAATCCGGGCAGTAAGTGAATGTAGAATACAAAGAAAGAAACCAACCGTTGTGTAACGCAACATGTTACTACAGTAAAAGTCGTTTAATGTTCAGGGATTCCTTTTCCAGGAGGTTTCAGCCTGTGCTCTTCGGCACGTAGAAGAGATTTTGCGAAAACATGTGATGCCCTTTATAGACCCTAATTTCTCGTTTCATCGCACGCCTTACAATTTAAGCCGAACGCCTGTATAAATACTGGGTTTTGTAGCTGTTATATGATGGAAATATATGTGCGAAACTTTCAATGAATCCAACAGTACGAACTGCAGAATTATTGGTTAAAGGATTAACCAATAAACACTTCGGCAAGTAGAACTATTTCCGTCGTTACAATTTGTAGTTTTACTATTAATTATTATTTTTTATACAAAGATTCCTATTTTAATATTTTTCTAGAGTAGTTCATTAAAATACAACAGGGCTCGGCGATTCTAAATATTAGAAAAAACACACACACAAAAAACAATAATTGAGAATGAATCAGAGATGAAAGAGAACAAATAAATACAGGGATCGGTGGATAGAGAGAGAAAGAAAAGAAAAGAAAAGAGAGAGAGAGAGAGAGAGAGAGAGAGAGAGAGAGAGAGAGAGAGAGAGACATATACATACATAAACAGATAGGTAGGTAGAAAGAGATAGAGAGAAAAAAAAGAGAGTGCGTGAGAGTGAAAGAGATAGAGAAAGAGAGAGTTTTTGTGGAGAGTCCGCATTACCCATATTCCTAGTATGGTGGAAATGAGATACCAGCAGCGCAGAACCGGGACCCGGGAAACGAGGTCGAGCGGACCATTTCGGAACCACAGCCGCGTCGGGAGGGGAGAGACTTTTTACCTTTTTTTTCTGTTTACTCTCTGTAGGACGTGGATAAATAAAATCCGTATACATCAACAAACCAAAATATGGAAAAATCCACTTCCTAGAGGGACAGTGGCTAACAAAGAGTTGAACATGTTATTTATCGAAGCTTGCAAAATTAAGACTCATGGACCTTTCTTACATTTAACGACAGATAGAGATATATAGATAGATAAATAGAGATAGGTAGAGGGTATATATATATATATATATATAAATTTAGAGAGAGAGAGTGAGAGAGAGAGGCAGAAAAAGATTGTAGAATAGACAAAGAGCGATGAAAAAAAGTTGGATGTGAAAGAGACAGTGAGGGAGGAAAGAGGCAGAAATGAAAATATGTTTTTCAAGGATATTATAATTACGAGGGGTGCTGCTGTCTTTGAGAAAAAAGTCCATTTGTATGCCGGGCCGTCGAACCAGGAACATTTTTCTTACAGTGACGACCGAAGCGGCTAAATCGTTGCGGCCACCTTGCAATAGGGAAAGAGAAAGAAAGATAAACTTTATTACTCCCTGGCAAAAGGGTCTCCCAAGGACAAATACGTCCAACAATATAAATATGTAAAATAAAACAGCTCTGAGCTGTAGAACAATAAGTCAGAACGGAATGACTGTAGTTGAACAATGTAATATCAAACAATAGAAAACAGAGAGGGAGAAAGAGTGTGAGTGAGTGAAAGAGATAGGGATTTATTCCAAACACGGCGTTTCCCTATGTTAAACCTGCACGACCGATCTGTCATGTTGGTTTTAATCTAATCAATGCCTGGCTAACACATTTGGACAATTTTAGGATGGAAATCGAAAACGTGGTTTGTATTTGTATCTCTATCGTCGATCTTAACTAAGAAGAAAAGTTGAATTGGGTGAATACTATTTTAACGAACAGATTCAAAAATAATATTCGTTACTCTTTATGAACGAAATACTGATTATGAACCAAAATATTTTAATTAGGTTTGAATATCAATTAACTTCTGACGGTTTTTTGCACTTGATTAAGGGCGATATTTCATCAAGAGCTGAGTCTGTAATGGATTCCATTCTGTCAGAAGAAAGCCTAGTCATAAACACAGATAATGTTGACAGTGCAAAACAAGCTTTTTTAAAGCTTATTTAAAAAAATAGATTGGGGAGACAGTTAAAAGCTCCAGAAATTACGCCAAGTTAAAAACGACATCGGTATCGTGCTGCGATGCTGAACTGCTCGAAGATAAACCACCTCTATTTCGCGGGAATGTGGAGAACGTAGTAGTTGAATGAGATATAGTAAATCGTGGTGGATATGACACTTGAGGGCATGAGGGAGCTGTAATAAATATAATAATCATTACACTCGCCGGTCCACAATGCAGATCATTTTTCAATTTCTTCCATCATGAGATTGTAAAACGCGCGTTGACAGACCGATTAGTTACTGTGTATTACGACTCGAGAGGAAGGGGGGGTGAAACGCACATATTGAGGGGAAACTCCAACTACAGCGTACGAACGCTCTATTTTAAACTTCAGTATTTCAGAAACGCTTTAAGTGTTTTATTGTACTTCAAGATATTCTTGATTCGTTAAGAGCCGAGCCAACTCGTGCTTCGTACTCGGAAGAGTCACGGAAAAACCTTGATTCACGGTTGTTTTTTTTTACTGACAATTCAATCGTGGACGACATATCCAGATTAGGAGAATGTAAACGATTTTGACTTTAACATTGACTTTAAAGCTCATGGAATGAGCTTCCCGGTATGCTTTGCCAACGCAAAATTATGATGAGACTTTTTTCCTGTATCGTTTTCTCTCTAAAAAGAAAAAAAAAAATCTTGTTATCTATATTCAAACTTATGGTTCGTTTACGTGCTGGTTTGTGGAATATCAAGTGAGGATGTTGTGAATGTATGTTAAGATGGCTGTATGGTTTTACGATATGATGTAAAACATTACTGAATTTAATTCGAAAGAAAAAAAAATTGTTATTTAAAATAACATAATATGAAATGCGGAAAATTGGCAACTAAACGAAAAATACTCCACACATTTATTGATTCGATATAAATATTCAGTATTGTACTTGTCGAATTGCTGGTAGGCTTCCATGGATCTTCCAGTACGAAATTCACCCTTACTGGGTTTATGGATTGAATAGATATATCTCAAGAAACAAGATCCCATTCAAAATTGCAGCGGTGTTTTTAGACTTACATAAAGATTCTGAAATTGTTAATAGAAAAAAGCGACTTTTTACAATGTACCTTTTTATTTCGGAAATCTGGATCTATTATAACTTAGTGAAAGTTTTCTAGAAGACTGTTATCATTTTAGAACAAGATATAAGTATTCAAGTATTTAATAAGTCTAAAAATCTAATAATTTTAAATTTAGAAAACCGCAGAAACTGACCAAAAACTACCAAAAAACTAAAACACTTTTCTAGGAGTACTGTTTCTGTATAAATACTGAATATTGTAGCGTCATATTGCTGGCTATATTTTCTGATAACATTCAAAGAATTTTTCAGTATCTTAGCCCTACGAAGTTGAAGGATTGAGTAGATTCATCTCTAGAAAGGATTTCCAATCTAACTCCTTGGGGGGAGATTTTAAAATTAATATTGTTTTTATTTTTAACTTTCGCTTATATTGTAATTAAGTTTGCGTTTAATAGGGATCGAAAAAGGGTTTCAAGAAACAGTGGAGATTCTTGGAACATTTTCATTTATAAAGACTTTGTTGGTCCACTTTTAACTGTAATTTAATTTGGTGCACATGCCCATTTTAATTGGGAGGAAAATCCATAGGGATTCCACGCTTAAGGATATTTGTTTAGTATATTGTATAATATTACAATAGGATATTTAATATCAAAGCCTTTAATAAGATGTCTACCACAATCTGTTTATTGTAGACTCACTAATCTGCAATACCTGGATAAAGGGAGGGAAAATACACTATACTGGCAGTATTCAACCTTTTCTGAATCAAACAAAAAGTACAAATATTCACAGAAATTAACGAATTACTACTGTTTGAAGGTGCCGATACTAATTGATGGACGAGCTGGCAGAAAACTAGTCCATAAATATTTTAGCGAGGGTTGAGCCAAACGGCTGTAAATAAGGGTATCAAATTGGACGATGAGATTCGGCTATTGCCAACTTCAAAGCCTGTGAAAGCCCACACTGATCCTGCAAATTCTGCAAACTGCACGGATTCGCGTGGTCTGTGTTTAAACCTCGTTGGATAAATCCTTAACACTGGGTTTAATCTTTTTTTTCACATTTATGATTTCATCAAAACAGGCTTCCCTTTCAGTTCAAAACATATTATATTTCCAGATATTAAAAACTTAATATTCATAACGAAATAAATTTTCAAGCTTGGTTTGTCTTTTCTTTAAAAAACAACTTCTATTTATTATCACGAAACAGTAATCGCGTTTTTTTTTCTCATTTCGAAACGCCCATAACATTGCTTAGATGAAATTGGCAGAAATAATTTAACATATTACTCACTATAAAAAGGAAAAGCCTCTAAACCAGGAATAAATTCTCCTCACGTTCAAACATACACCTGCATAAAATTGAGGTATCGCTATACTTCTCGGGTGTATTTCTTTTTCTTTCTTTTTTAAAAGAAATTTCTTTCCATCATACCGCATGACGAATATTAATGTGCGCTGTTTCAATTTGAAATTTGTCGGCATACTACTGTATGCCATAACGAGAATTATACGGTTTAATTTCCCTTTTAGTCTCAGATTTCAAAACGAAACAAATAACACGAGCACCCAGATTTTGTATTAAAACTAGACATGTTCTATAAACTCCTACACATTTTCGCCATCATTGCTATCCACATATTTCATATATTAATCTGGCAAGTTAAAGTGAAATATGTTTTCTTCTTCTTTTTGTACAGACGCTAAGCAAATCCCACTGAAATGAAAGAAAGCATTGTACAGGTTTGTCCCTCCTTTCATATCTGTTTAAAAGGAATTCATAATTTTACTTTGCGTGATTTATGATCAAAATATATAAATTCACTATTTTTCGTGGCCTGCATGACTAATTAATATCGTTCAATTAATTAAGGTTTTTAGTTCTGATGAAAAGTCAGTGTCACCAGCAGGATTCGAACCCAGGACCGTCGGCTGAATACGACGCTGCTCTACCACTTGAGCTGTCGTGACTTCGATCCACTCGGACACCAACTCCTCATCTCAACCCTACCTTTCGAATTTTCCCTCTTTTTTGCCCTTTTTCAAATTTCGTGTAATCTATTTATTGGTCGGCGACAAATAAAACGACCACGGGAAGCTTGAATGAAGTGTACCTCATTAATAAAATTCACTTATTTCATGGTCTGCTAGACCAATTTATATCATTCAATTAATTAAGGTTTTTAGTTTAGATAAATGGCAAAAAGAAGGGAAAATTCAAAAGGTGGGGTTTGAGATGGGAAGTTCATGGCCAAGTAGATTGAAGTCACGATAGCTCAAGTGGTAGAATCTAGCCGAAAGTTGTGGGTTCGAATCCCGCTCGTGAAACTGACATTTTTATCTCAACTAAAAACCTTAATTAATTGAAAAATATATAAAGTTGTATTTGCTTTGAAATTAAAAAAAAAATATATTTAAAACATGCCCTGGGTTTTTAAATCAATTGTTGAAACCGAATTTTACATTGAACAATCATCTAAAAAAAATTTAATACAAATTTCAAATTCACCCAAAGCTTAGAAGGAATCAATCAATCGTTATACGCGGCTGTCTGAGCAAATATATTTGTTCCTCGTCCCTGGACGATAAAATAAATTGAGTGAAGGGATCTGACATTGAATTTTTCTTACTTTCCACTGCAAAATATTTCCTCATAAGCTGGGGCGAAGTTTAAAAAACATATACATGAAAAGTATTTATTGAAAAGGAGTTAGTAAATTTTTGTTACACGGGATATCGCCATGTTTCGATAACGGAGTGTCTTGCAAATAACTATCAACTTTTTGACACGTTTTGATTGATCACGACAGTAAACTTTTTTCCGATCCAAAAGGTAAATGACCGAAGGCCCAAAGTGTCGATTCAATTTTATTCGAATTATATATAAGTGTAGTATAATAATGAAAAAAATGAACGCGCTCTGTTTATAACATATTCAACCCCTCCTCCAAAAAAAATCTAAAAAGCGCCGGTAAGAAAAGATGGGAATACGACCTGAATAGACCAGCTGGGTGGATTTTGAAGAGCTTAGATTCTGTGATCGCAGGTGATAGTTGAGAAAGAGCATCGATCCCGCGGTCTTTGGTGATAAAGATATAAAACTGTTAACGGCGAACGAAAATAAATTAAAATATCCCCCCTGTATAAGTTTAAATAATAAATTTATTAAATTACTAAAAATCAAATTGCTTATATTTTCTGAAAAAAAGAACTGTTGTACAGTGATTTAAAAAATAAGATATTTCAGCGTTTATTTTACGTAAAATTTTGTGTTTTAAGCATGTATTATTAGATGATTGTAGCGGATTAATAAATGTACGTTTATGTATGTATGAAACTGTTTTGCTCCAAACTTGACAAGTGTTACAAATCGCACTTACCGAAATTTAATTGTCGCTTAGAAAGATCGTTTATCAAGACAAGTGTGTCAAACAATACGGGATACAAATTCAAGCCTTTCCGTGGTATAATTATCATCTATCCTTTTACGCTTGCAATTCCTAATAGTACTTTAGTGGGACGTCGGTGGCCGCAACGGTTGACACGGAGCACATCAATGTAAGGTAAAAGTCCCGGGTTCGAATCCAGAGGCCCTGCATTCGAACACGACATACTTACGAATGGGCTTTTTTTTCAAAAACAACGACAACTCCAGGGTTAATATAACCTCTGCTGTTGCGAACCCTCGTAAAAAAAAATTAAATAAATAAAAAATAGTACTTTAACCCACCATCTTTACTATCCTTTGTACAGTTTTAGCTGGAAGATTTATTAATTAAGTACCTTTAATTATTAATAAGAAAGCCATCACAAATGTTTTTGTATAATTGGAAATATATTGACTTTTTTATTGACTAAAACTATAATTAATTTCAGATTTTCCATTGTGATCCTCTAGGTAAATTTCTAGGTTAAAATACAGCTGCAATTTGATTGCATATTTTTAATATTTTACTTTCGGAGCGGCAGATCTGTTCTTTTTCATTCAAGTTATCTACATTGCTCAGGTATTCGCCGAATATGGTTATTGTACTTATTGAAATTACAACTTTTAACAATGATGTTACATAAAAAAGAAAATATTGTAGTACATTATTTTTATTAAATAAAGTTGCGTTTTTAAATGTTATTTAAAAATTACTGTTAAATTTTAAATCGTAAGTGATAATTTAGCATGAGCTTCGACTTGCTGCTTACGTTTTTAGTGGGATTTCGACTGAAAAACGGCAAAAAGGGAAAATTGAAAAAGTGTGGTTGAGGTGGGAAGTGGGTGTCCACGTGGATCGGAGTTACGATAGTTCAAGTGGTAGAGCAGCAGGTTGTGGGATCGAATCCTGCTCATGACACTTAATTTTATCTCAACTCAAAACCTTAATTAATTGAAAGATTTTTAATTGGTCAAGAAGACCACGAAAACTAGTGAATTGAATACTAATTGGAGTACGTGGTCCGATTGTCCGAATAACGTTTTTCAATTAACCAATCTTTATTTAAGGGACTAGTTGAGATTTAAAAAAACATTGAATTCTGTTATTGAAAAAGTCTTTTGGTGTTAGTAACATTTGATGTAATTTACTATTTATTCAGATATCGTGAGACGCGGTCTGGTGTGATGTAGGTATCAGAAAAATATTTTCTTTATCGTGCCAACGTTTCGGTCTTTTATTGAGATCATCTTCAGGGCCTGGGATTTACCAACATAGTTTACATTTAGAAAATGCATATAGAATTTGGAAAAGTGAATTTATATAATGCAAAAATTATATTTTATATTCTATCAAAGTATTTCTACTCACGCAAAGTGTTTGTATTCTGTGTAATTGTGCCATGTCGTGTTGAGAGCGCCAGTGAGATTTTACTGTTTCATGTTTCTATATGTTTGATTTTGAAGTGGTGGGGAAGGAAGTGGGTATAGAAGAGACAATTTTGTATAAGGAAAAGTCTTACATCCCAATATCTGGACAGGAGAATAAAACAACATATCTACGATTGCAAAAAACCCTAACAAAATCCTACAGCACTCGCTACCCACCACTTTGAACAACAACACAATTTTGACTTCAAAAATCCAAAAATACTACATACAGAACAAAACAAATTTAAACGTAATTTTTTAGAAATGGTTTACATCAACAAGGATAAACACAGCATCAATTACAGAACAGATACATGCAAACTCAGTCGCAGCTACGACATTATTAATCAAATTCAATACAGATAACATACATATATCATCACGTTACATTCTACACATCAAATATTTTTCGCATAGTATAATCGTCCAACGATCTAATTTTCCTTTTCCCATTTATCCCTTTCTATATAATCTTGAAAGAATAAAGTGGCCGAAACATTACCAACACATTGTTTCCCTTTGTTGGCTCTTTTCACCTCAAAGAAGCCGACGAGTTATACAAAATTGTCTCTTCTATACCCACTTCCTTCCCCACCACTTCAAAATCAAACATATATAAACATGAAACAGTAAAATCTCACTCAACGGTCACTAATCTCTATACGTAATTTAATATGTTAAAATCCAACTTTTTATATTCTTATCCTACGTAAAAATCGTTCGACTGAATAAATAATAATCTTAAAATATATTTTTAATCAGTGTTAAATAAAAACAATCAGATCCCAAGAATGTAGCCTGATTTTTTAAATTACAAAAGAACACCTTGTGATTGTTATATTTTTAAAAATTTTATTGTAGATTATTTTGTGGCGGAAAAAAGTAGAAGGTTGTTGAAAAGAAGAAAATTGAAATATTAAACAATACAATGACAACAAAATTAAAAGTTTTATTGTGTCCAAAATTAATAAGTAATCTCCTCCGAGAAAGTTTACCAAGTGGGTTCAGGTAAATTTACAAACAACATGCAAATAGATGTCAACAGTGATTATCAAAACCGAGCGGCGGCAGGTAAAGCTGGTCTCGTAATGTCTAACCTATTTTCATACAAAGGGAAAAGTCATGCAATTGATGAGGGTTCCAGTTTTCCAGGGGATCGAAGGCAGTGAACGGGCTGACAAACTGGCACAAGCATGAGCAGGTTTAACACTCTTTGAGCCAGAACAGTAAATTGGCATGCCTCAAAGCTGAAAACGCAACTGAAAAAATTGATCGAAAAAAACCATCTCCGACCTCATCCCGGTAAATTCACAATTTACAAAATAATCAAAGAAGCCAATATATGAACCATGAAAACAATTAATCTTAGTAAAAAGGAATTAAGGAAAATACTAGGCCATTGTTCATTTAATTACTAGCAAAAAAATTGGGAAAAGTACCAAGTTGCCGACTCTGCCTTGGAACAACGCACTTCGGACGTACCTTATGTGACCGTAAAAGAGTTAGTCCGAGAAACAATTACAGCCACTTTGGAAAGGCAACACTAACGAAAAGGAACAGGGGAAAGTGCTCAAATACCAGCACTAATCACGGGTAGTGCACTTTCTAGGGGATGGATGTAAAGAAGGGTCAATTCCACAAAAGATCTTTTAGGTCGGAGTGAAAGAAAGGGAGACTTGGTCTCCATTCGCGCCCAACAGTGTTCCCAGTAAAATAGTTCACGATAGCATAAAAAATTTTTCAATATAATTTACTTATCGTCTAAATGAATGAAAATAACTAAATAAATTTTAAAAAATTATGTTTTAAAATACTCACTCCCAAATCAAGATATGTTGTGTAAATCGGATACGGAAGTACCAGGCAGATACCCGTCAGCCAGGAACCCGTGGCGCAGACGAATGCAGGTATCCTCGGCTTCATAGGGTCCTTGAGGAACCTGTGTCTATCCCAGGCTATCAAAAGGAGCGTCAACGTTGAGACATGAAGCGGGATGTCCTGAAAATTAAAAATACGAATATTAAATTTATAAAAGAAACCTATTAGCCATGGAATTTGTGAAGAAAAAATGGTATATCCAAAGTCAAATGTTTTCCTGATAATGAAAAACGATCATTTTAAACTTTTAATAACATTTATTTATATTTTCTGCGTTTGATAGTTAAACGTTTTTCATAAAACGTTACCAGCTTGTGATTAAATCTTCCTATTATTTTAACTCTGAGAGTTTGTTAAACTGTTGAGCCTTTGAATAAAAGAGGTGCAATACATTAAACATGAACCAGGGGGCCGGCGTCCGAATGGTTTATCCGCTTACCTTCTCCAAAAGCTACGGAAATTTAGGCCGAAACAAATTACTAAATGGGTCAGAGGGAAAGAACCTGGGATGTCTATATTATACAAGTTAAATATTCAAAGTTAACGATACAAGGGATAAAAATACGTTAATGCACGTTTCTTGGTTTATTGCTATCTAAACGTGAAAAAATACAAATAAAAGAACGAAACTTCGACTTAAAATCTTAAGCAAACAATGAACCTCAATCTACTGAATCATGATGTCCTTAAAGTTCGTACCTTGTTCTACTTATTTCAACAATATGTACAACAATCTTGTAATGATTTATCCTCCAGTGGTTTTATGTATTAAGATAAAGTCTTTGTGTTTGGAATTGTCGTCAAAATTAAAATGAAATTTTGTTCTAAAATAATGAACTTCTTTGATTTGCACTCTCAACATGACACACAAGAATGACACCATAAAGATCGAAACGTTGGCACGACAAGGAAAATATTTTTCAGACCGACATCACACCAGACACGCATCACTCCAAATCATCAATATAAAAAATAAACATATTCCGACTGTTAAAATTGTAATTTAGCATATTTATAGGGTTTTCTTATATTCAATGTATATTAAACGGGTTATCAAATTATTTATAAAAATTATTCATATCTCTTCTTGGACTCTGGATTGTAAAAACTTTTCTGTTTTCTTTCACATTTTAAATGTATTCCACTTTTTCCTTTTTCAGCTTTCTTCTTTCATTTCATTTTTACATCAGTCCGGAAGTTGTGCGCATTGATTCGGAATTTGTTTCTGAGTAGAAAGTCTGCCGCAGTTGAGAAACTTTTGCGCTGCTAATTTCCGAGTTTTCTAGCATATTGAGTTTACGTCTTACCGGGAGGTATTTTCACGCTTACTTGTTTCCAGTTTTCATATTGTACCACCTCACATATTTATAAAAATATTACATACACATATTATTTTATATCATTCAATTATTCATTTCAACCAAAAACCCTACATAAAAATATTAATTAATTGAAAAAAATAATTTGGAGGCTAGCCCACTAAATAAAATGGATTGTATAGTATGACAATTAATTAAGGTTTTTTGTCGAGATGACAAAAAGTTAATGGCACGAGAGGGATTCGAAACAACGATCTTCAGCTAGATACGCCGCTGCTCCACCATCAAGCCGAAGGTCGTGGGTTCGAATCCCTCTCGTGCCATTAACTTTTTTCATCTCAACTTAATTTAATTAATTGTCATGTATTAATTGGGCAAGCGGACCGCGAAAGTAGTGAATTGAATATCCTATTATCACTGGTAATAGTATATAATATATATTAAAATTATTGTATATTTCAATTAATTAATCTTGGTTGCAATGAAAACGTCAACGCCCATGACTTTCGGTTCAAAATGCCGTTCGTCTACCACTTGACCTAAGGTGACTTCGATCCCTTCGGACACCAAGTTGCCTTCAATCAGGACCATGAAATATAATGGACTTATTATATATACTTGTTACATTCTTTGATGTTAGAAACTTCTTGACATTGTCATAAAGATCATCAACGCTCCCATACCTTCTACAAATGCTTAACTTATATCAAAAGTTGATGACAGGGAATAGAAAACCATCCGATCTGATACAAATCGGCAACGATATTCAGGAATGACTTAGATTCGTAGAAGATTCCATCATTATCAAACGAATACTAACCATTACATAAATTAAAATGTTCTTACAACATGTAATAATTTTAAAAAGGGTAAAATTTAATCTGTTATAGTTTATAATTGAATTTTCCTAGCAATTAAATTTTGTATAAACTAATGATATCCGTTTTAATTATGTATAATTCAAGCTTCAGCACTGAAATCCCCATGGGTACGGCGAAGGAGAGTTTGTTCCGGAGTGGTTCCACGCTCTAAAATTATGTTTACTGCTGTTTACAAATTAACTGATATCTTCAAAATTCTTATCCTGTGACGGAAGAAATTCATCAGTAACTATTTTTCTAATCTTGTTTAAATAAAGCTACAAGACAGATTAAAAAAATGTCATTTGGTTTAAGACGATTAAGAATATCCGTTAATTTATATATTGCGAGACTAGGCGGACCAAGATTATAACTGACATCACACAACCTACTTAAATACAGTTTTACGATGCCGTTTTTATTTTATAATGGTGATTGGTAAGTTAAAAAGCGTTCGAACTTTCGTCGACTTAAATGCCACTTAACTTCTCAATTAGAAGATATAAATAAACCTTTTCCAATACAAAGGGGACTTTTTTCCTTCAAGTTTTCAAATAGAATATTACTAATTCAGTTCGAAAGTTATAAGGATTTGTTATATTTGGGATGTTTCGTAACAATACTGCAAGAATTTCGGTCGATTTTAATTTGTTTATTGCGTTTATTATTTATCTTATTATTATGTTTTGTAGTCCGAGTTAAAAATACTTTGTTAAAAACGGTAAATGGTTTTTTTAACGGCTGGAATTCCCGGGATGAAGGGAATTTTTCCTTTTTGCCCGTGAAGCCCCACTAGATTTAGGAATACTAGAATTACTTTAGATATGTGTAAATCAGTACTTCTACTGATTCGTGATTATTTTAGTAGGGTGTGTTTCCTCATTTGATTTCCTATCGTCGTTACATTGAATTTTTCTAATAGGAAAATAGAGTTTAATGCAATTTTGTAAACCTGCTTTTAATTATTAAAATTCTGGAAATTTATTTTTAACAAAGGTTGAATCCTTCAAATTAGTAATTACTTCAATACTTCGTTCCTGTTTAAAATGTACGAATTTACCAACGAAGCGCATATTTTATCTACCAGTGTGACTTTTTTAGTAAAATATTTTTTGATAATATAATATGTCCAATTTTGACAATGAAATTAAATAATTAAAAAAATACCAGACTAATAGAATTTAATCATTATAATATTCAATTAACATTAACATAAGTAAAAATCATAATTATTCACTTTGGACATTTAATTATTTTTAATTATTTTGGAAATTATTGTTAGAATCATTTTTAGAGAAAAAAATTGATAAATTTAAAATTATACTTATGTGAAAACTTCAGTGTTTTTATATACTAGTGATTATAAAATATTTAATTTTAGGCAAAACAGCTTTGTAAAATACGTTTTCCCTATATCTGAATCCCTCATATTAGAAAGGTAGCTCCCTGGATTTTTGGCAATACACTGTATCAACAACATTGTTTCACTAAAAGAAACCCCACAGCCAGAAATCTTTCTCTATTCTAGACTTGCACGTTCAACTCCTTTCCTGAAAAGTGTCCAGTTGTTGCCATCTGCACCGACTCTTCCAAGGCTTTTGACAAAGTTAATCAACCACTTCCGACAGCCAAATTAGTTTTTCATCGTTTCCGTGGCACTCTTTTAAGTTGGTTCTCTTCCTTCCTTGTCATTAGGATCTTAAGCAAAATTACTATTATCTATTATATTTTCTTGCATCTTCTGGAGTCCCCCAGGATCAGACTTAGGTCCCTTTTGTATCGACAAATGACCTCAAAATGTTCTGTTTCAATTCTGATTTGTCGGCGTTTATTCAGTCTGACCTAATTAACCTGTAAAACGGGTGCATTAACAACTATATGACACTAAACATTAAAAATAAAGCTCATCTTTTTCAGAAGACTTTATCTACCATGTTCTTCCTTTATTCCATATAATACCCCGCAGAGTAAATTATCTTGGAAGATAGATCATTGAACTCTCTTCGACCAATGTCTCTTCTTTTTAAATCATCATATCAGCCTACTAGCCAACAGAGCTAAAAATCATTCCTCTTCATCTGTCCCTATTTTAAGGAATATAATTTCTTCAACTGTACCACTAACTTCACCGGTACTTTCCCTGGTAGAATATTACAATGGAGCACCTCAACCAGTGTCAACACTACAAAACCTAAATTAAATCATTATAGCAAATTCAGCACCATTTATTTAGATGGATAGGCTCTAGGAACATGGGTACGATATGTTGTTTGAATATAAAATTTCTACGGAAATATTTAACTTTTTCATCTAATGTGTGGTGATTAGTGACCGCTATCACGACTCGAAGGATGGCACAATTATGCAGAAAACAAACACTTTGAGCACTGAAGATGATCTCAATAAAGGTCGAAACGTTGGTACGATAAAGAAAATGTTTTTCTGAAACCTACATCACACCAGACGGCATCTCACGATTTCCGAATAATTATTTTTCAACTAATTTTATTTCATTGCAATTACAACCTTTTCGAATTGTTTTAACCAGTAATCTGTATTACTGTAATTATTTTCCAAAGTATACTTAACTGATTAGTGATAGAAAAAACCACACAGGGTTGTTTTAGCTATATTAACAGAGGGGTACTTAATCATAAACCAGTTTTAAACCAAATTATAATAATGTTCGTGTTCAGCAAAAATGGATTCTCATGAATTATTTTCAATTATGAAGTCTGTGGAAAATGATAAATGCACGATGATGGACATAAATTAATTGCACATCGGGTCATGATCAACAATTTTCATAATTTATTAATAATTACATTACACAATGCAAATAATTTTTTTGCGAAGGATTTATAGATAAGATATGAGCATTCCAAACTCCAGTCTTGCGCTTTTCAATAAATTATTTAAAGTGTTTCCAGCGGTACAATTGGTAAATAGTTTTTGCAAAAACTTCAGGACAGGAAGCGATTTAAAAAAAAAATAATAATTTGACATTTCATTATTATATAGCGACGCCCAAGTTAAATATTTATTGTCGGTTGGTTCTAGGCAGTTGAGTCTGCTTATCCTCGTTATTTTATTCTTTCAGGTTTTCACTACTTTCAGTGGTGGGTTAATGTGATAATTTGTTTATTCAGGCCCGTTTTAAAGAAGACATCTTTCATTTTAAACGTCTATTATTTTAAATA
Organism: Cimex hemipterus; assembly: GCA_039619505.1. Classification (NCBI taxonomy): domain Eukaryota; kingdom Metazoa; phylum Arthropoda; class Insecta; order Hemiptera; family Cimicidae; genus Cimex; species Cimex hemipterus. The sequence continues at coordinate 13,506,713 of CM077104.1, forward strand.
TTTTTACTCATTTTTTTGGTTACCTTTTATCCCTTAATCACCTTACTAAACCGAATGAAATTTCTTAAATGTACACGTCTATGTCGAATATTTAAACGGCAAATGAGACGTTGGGCGTGGATAGCTGGGATTAAATAACTCTACTAGCTGAGACGGGCAGTTTAAATTAACTCGGCTTTCCGAGCCAGGAGAGAATTAAAAAAAGACTCTTATTTCTTTTCTCACTATTTTTTAAATTAAACTCCGTCTCAAATTGTGAGGTTAAATTCAATAAGACGCTCTGACTTCAACCTTTAATGCCAATCCTATCTGACTGATTTATTCAATATAGCAGGGCACCCGAGAGTGATAGAATCAAGCCAGGTCCCTCCGTAAAATCAGGTGTTTTTCACCGTTCAAACACCAATAGCAAAACGTTCTACGAATATGTAACATTTTCCAAATACGATGCTTAAAAGAAAAATTATTTTACTTTCTGCTAAAGTGTCAACAATATGAAATTCAAGAGTAAAAATTATCCTAGGTTCTATTTTCTGCGCCATCCTTGAAATTACCTGTGAAAACTTGAATGAATGAAAATTGGAAAAATTATTTCCCCATCTCGTACCGGACAAACGATCGTTAGAAGTCCCTCTTTAATAAAGTTTCCACGACACTACACTTAGTGGCGGTAAAGTCGCTTTTGAAGGAAGTCGTATTGGACTAAGGGGGACTAATGGACTAATGTATGGACTAATGGCACTAGCGATGAAATAGACATGAATTTATTTTCAGATCGAGCGAGAGACAATGAATTTAGGCAATAATAACAAAAAATGGAGGAAAAGATCTCACATTACAAAAGAATAGAAAACGTTTTTACAATTTATGTTTAATGATTTATGCATACTTCTAGAATTTAAACTGCGTTTTCCCAGTATACATTCCTAACAGTGTTGAGCAAAAATTAGTCATGTCTAATGATTAATCATTGTTCACTCAAACCGTTAGTCGTAGTTGGTAGTAAGTCACTAATTTTGTCATTAGTCACCATATGTGATTGATGGCTAAATTAGTTGTGACTAACAATTAAATACGAGGCATGACTAATTTAGTCGCAATATAGTTAGTCAGGACTGAATTTTGATCAATCATGTACAAATTGGTGCTAAAAAAATGAAAAATTTACAACTTCAACACTTTTAAAATATTTACTAACAGAAATTTATTTCATCAAAACGAAAATCCTTCAACAGCTTAACAAAAATCAATCGTCCAATTATAAGTAAAATTACGTCGTTATGAAAAGCAAAAAATAGTGATAATAATAATAAAATAATATAGAAATCCTAGAACAAGCTACGCTTTGAATAGTAAATATGTTTACATAGCCGATCAATGTAAAAAATATTTCTTCGAATTAAAATTTATTCCACATGGAAGTCGCAAATATTCAACATGATTGACGTTTAATCATGATTGAATTAGTCATGAGTAAATCATATAATGATTAATGTACTCATGACTAATTCAATCATGATTAATAATTATGATTGAAATATAATCATGATTAAGAATTTTGATTAAAGTTTAATCATGATTGAATTAGTCATGAGTAAATTATATAAAGATTAAT
>CM077104.1:13508337-13521015 GCA_039619505.1 Cimex hemipterus
ACTGAATTAGTCATGAGTAAATCATATAATGATTAATGTACTCATGACTAACTCAATCATGATTAATAATGTTGTTTGAAATTTAATCATGATTAAGAATTTTGATTGAAGTTTAATCATGATTGAATTGGTCATGAGTAAATTATATAAAGATTAATTTACTCATGAATAATTCAATCATAATCTTCAATCAAAATTTCTAATCATGATTGAATTAGTTAGATTTTGCACAACTCTGTTTCTAACCTTATTTACATAGAATGGCTGAATGCCAGAGGGAAGTGGTATAGATTTATTAATGAAAGTTATTTCACTTTGTGATATTTCTTGACACACAAAAAAAACGAACAAGATTCGCACTATTTATTGGAATGATCACGATGCTTTTTTTTATGTACGGAATTTGTTGTTTAGATGTGCGGTTTGTGCTTTGGCCGATTCGTATCAAACTGGTCCGCCCTGTTTCGCCCGTTTAATATCTAGTACATTCGGCTGTGTATAAAGTGTACAAATAGTTATCGACAACATAACACTCGACCGTAGAAGAAGAAAGAGCACAATATAATTTTCAGAATGATGTTTTATTGTAATAGTTTATCTCATCTATATATCATAAATACCTTGTTAAGTATTTTATACATTACATTTAATAAATACATACTGTTCTTCTTATTAAGCAGTTTTTGATATGTGTTACATGAATATAACGAGGATGATGAAAGATATGTTACTGTTGTTTGGCAGTCTTATGGTGGTGGAAGCGCATTTTTGCAAAGAAATTTCTTTAGATAATTCAGAGCACTCTCGCATTTTCTTTCTCTTCTTTAATCTCTTTCAGACCGAAAAGGGCGGCTTCACAAGGTTTCCAGCTCTTTTTTAGCTCTGATACGAGGATGAAAATGGACGCCCTCTTCGTTTAAAACTTGTTTATTTTGGCGTTCCTTGATTAATGATACGCTTTTGAATCCATTTAGCTTTGAAAACCATTTTATTTGGGTTGGAATTTTTCAGCTAATCGAACCACCTCGCTCCGATTATTGACATTAAGTCGTGATGATATTAAATTCGTTCAATTGAGAAAGCTGACCTAACTTTCCATTTTATTCATAGGTTGCAGTATTCAGGCGATATTTTACTAATACTTTCGCAGAGGGAAATAAGCAAAACTGATTGCCATAATTTTGGACAATTTTTAGCCTATTATTATGTGATTCATCTCGAGTTGTAAAAACTCAGAAACAAACGCCGCTCAGAGGATTGATGGGGCTCGGTCGCCCGTGATTTATCACCGACTTGTATCCTCAGTGGAAGTTAATATGATTCTCTTCTTACCGAATCCCAACGCACTAACCTAAACAATAGGCCAGTAAACGTTTCGCCGAAAATCTCATCAATCAAGCTAATTCTTTTCGAAAGCGGATAGCAGACGTTAGACTAATAATTTAGGATTTAGGACGTGAGTTGGGAACAGGTTCTGTCGCCCTCCGGCATTTGTGCTGGATATGTCAGAATTAACTGGATAATCCACGAAACAGATTCAAATGGGCAGAGAAGGACCGGAGGGAGCATTGTTCCTCCTACCACCTCATATGCAAAGCCCAGGCAGAATTGTACAATTTAGCAGAAAATCAATAAGAATTGATTTGGAATGTGTGGCGATTAGTAACCGTTAGTCTATAATTATTTAGAAATCGTGAGATGCGGTCTGGTGTGACGTAGGTGTCAGAAAAAAATTTCTTTATCGTGCCTACGTTTCGATCTTTATTGAGATCATCTTCAGAGCCTGGGATTTAAAAACATTGTTCAAATTATCTAAATACATGTAGAATGTGGGAAAATGTGAATTTATACAATGCAAAAAAAAATTATTATATTCAGTCAAAGTATATCTACTCACTCAAAGTGTTTGTTTTCAGCGTAATGCGTGACATTATTACGTGTATTAAAATATATATTTTTTCTGCATTATATAATTCATTTTGTTTGACATCCTACATGTATTTGTGAAATTTAAACAATGTTTGTAAATCCCAGGCACTGAAGATGATCTCAATAAAGTTCGAAACATTGGCACGATAAAGAAAATGTTTTTCTGAAAGTTACATCACACCAGACCGCATCTCACGATTTCCGAATAATCATTGATTTGAAATGTTGAGAACCACTTATATGATGGCAATTCGAACTACGTATTATCATGGTTCCCAAAGTGTGGTAAGGTCGATGTTTTAAATTAGTCACTATGTTTCGCAATTTTTTACATTTTCAATCAAAAAATTAGTTAAGACTTCTATCTTTTTGGTATTCAGAAATAAATAAAGACGTAATAGAATTTAAAGTTACATTAACGTATTTGATTGAAGTTTTAGTGACCATAGTCAGGCATGTTCCGCGACAGACAATCAGACCGAAGGTAGGTTGGTTCAAGGAAATGAGCTATTCATTTAAATTATAATCTTACCACTGAATTTTATAGAAATATTTTTGAAGCTTTATCAGGTCAAAGTAGTCAGACTAAAAAGAACATTTCTATTCAGTATTTTATTTTACTTAAAAACTAAATCTTTAAAGGTAGAGGGACTTGGAATATATAGTTGGTTAATAAAAACAATAACTAATATCTAAAATAGTTATCGGCCTTATAAATACTCAGATAAATTGGGCAAATTTAAAAGATGATGTATCCTATTTCATTGCAAACGAGATGAAATCAGTTGATGATTGAACCTCTTGCACTTTTAATGGAAGGAACGTGGCAAAGTTGTTCAAATAAATCCATCGTATTTTGTGGTCCGATTGACCAATAACTTCTTTCAATTAATTATTCTTTAAATACGCTGATCGAAGTCACGATAGCTCAAGTAATAGAGCAGCAGCGTATTGAGCCGAATGTCGTGGGTTCGAATCCTGCTCGTGATACTAGCTTTTTTATTTATTTTTTATTCATTAAAAGTAATTCATAAATTGCTACGAAGAATATACAATAAGACAATAGTAAATGTAAACCTGATCATCCTAAAATAATTAAATAAATAAAATACCAATTTTTTAGAAATTTTTTTATTTTATTCCCATTGCGTTTTACGACACGTCAAATAACTGCTTGGAAAAGGAACCTGAGACGAGACCGTAAATGCATTGCGAATAGAACAGAATTTATTGAAAACAAATTGTGTTTTGTTCAATAAAAGCAACAACCCCGACTAATACAGTAATTAATCAACAAATGATATGATTCGTTGATTGACAATTGATAATTATTGTGGTAAAGTATTTAAATTAATGTCATTAACATAATCAATTTGTAATTGTACTGCCGAATAATAATTATAACACCTTCTACAGGGAGTTGTAATAAAGTCCGTATCGGCAGAGAAGCTCTTACATATCAAGAGCTGTGTTGATGAGTGGTCCTGGAAAAATCTGACTCGCAGAAGGGCCTTCCACAACCGATTAAAGATAGGACATACCAGGATGATGTCGGTCACGTTTGAGCCAAAGGAGCGTGTGTCCGGTATGTGATTACTAGATGTAATTGAACTTCCGCCCTAATCAAAGGGTGCAATTTCTTGGCGCCTTGTTGAGAGCGTATAGGATTGTCACTGGATATGAGAATCGTGCATGAGCACGGCAGCGACTATGTGGGTCCCCTATTCTGATTTTTGGAAGAGGTTTATTGCATACAGTTCTGATATTTTTACGTCCCCTTAGTGTGTGTTGAGAGCGAATGTATTTATTAGCGTAATGAATATGGCTCGCTGTTTTGAGTGGTAATATGTTTCATAAAACAAATTGTATTATTCGGGGTAACACGTGCGTTTGTAAAGCATATGTCTCACTTTACGTGACCTATCTCCGGGCAATTGGACAAAAGAGTGATGGGTGAGACCGAGCCCTAAAGGGAGAAAAGTATCATGGAAAAGTGTGAAAACTATTCAGCATAAACATGGCATAAAACCTGTTAATAAAGCTAAAACGTAACAGTTTAAAAAAAAACTAACACAAGCAGAACATAGTAGCAAAATCCCACCTTCTACAAGTTGCGAGTAGGCAGAGAAATGATACTTTTGAGCTATTTGTGCTCCTCCCTCTAGCTAGCAATAACCAATGAAGTAATTTGATAATTTATGTAACAAGTCAGTTGAACACCTCTCCTCAACCAATCCGCCATATTTGATATATTTGTAATATTTTAAAAATGCGAGAGGTACCGGTTATAATTATTATGGATATCCTAATTGCTAACCTATTAAGAAAACTGCAGAATAGAGACATCATAGGACAATTAAATTTAAAAAAACCCTTCACTTTTCATATGTATTTACTCCCTCGAGAGAATAACTGATTATTTTCTCCCCTCAATATTACGGTAATGCGTAAAAATGGAAAATTTTGCAAAAAAAATCAATAATTTGATTTAATAAAATTATTTTCCGGAAATAAAAGAAAAACAGTTTACAATATGCTTTTAACACATTTAAAGTGGTTTGTAATCTAATGAGACAAATAAATGAGAGACAAGTTTCTATTAAAACAGACTGTGTTGAAGTTTCGGAATATAAACTGCTGTTTCAGTGGTTTGACCAGTAATTATCTCTATCTTGGTCCGCCTATTCTCCCTTTTAGTTCTCGGTTAAATAATTTGTTTCTATCTTTTTGTACAAATGTTTGTTTTAACTGAAAGTAGATGGAATCTACAAAGAGGAAGGTAGAGGGGGAAACAGTGTTTGTTATAATTTCTAATTTTTGTTGATGTTAATGAGAGTTCAATTGAAGAAAATTTTAAAAACAACGCTTTTACAAAATAAAAACAAACAATAATTATTTATTACAAATAATCAATTCATTGCGAGAGCTTTTCGGAAAGTTACACCGACAATTGTACTATAAGTCACTCTTCAATAAAATTTCAATGAGATTACTTTTACTGGCGGAAAAGTGCAGACTTTTGTAACACGTCATAGACAGAGGGGGGTAAATGGCGTGAAAAGGAAATATATATGAATTTACGTCTGGAGTGGGACAATGAATTTAGACAATAATGAGAAGGAATGGAAACACATTTGAAAAAAAAATTACCATTTATGCCTTTGATTTATGAAAAGTTTTACGATTTATTAAAACGTAAACTTTCCTGCTATAAATTACTTATCATATTTCTCGTAAACGAGCTAATGTTTATTATTCAGCTAGTGTAATTTTACATTAACCAAATAATATTTCATTCCTTTTTATATTAGCTTCGAAAAAATTTTTTTTACTTGACAAAAAATTTTATTTTCAATTTTTTTTTATTACTGATATACTTCCATACCTCTTATTATATTTTTACTGCAATCTACATAAAAATTAATATTCATTCATATAGTTGATTTGTGCAAGTAGAAAGGGGAAATAAAAATATTAATAAACGGAAAATTTGAACTCTCAATCATTTTTTTACGCAAACCCAGGATCTGTTCGCATGAAGTGGCGCATACTTGCCCGAAAATTCGGAGTGTAGAATCACCAAAAAATGTTTAGCCCGAATTCTTGGCTCATCGACTTGATCGACGTTTTATTTTTTATTTAATTTATTTTTTTAAGAGCTGAGGTCATATAAACTTTAAAAAAAAATTTATAAGTATGTCGGGTTCGAATCCAGTGGCCCTGCATTCGGACCCGGGACCTTTACCTTACAGTGATGAGCGCCGTGTCAAAGACTGAACCCTGCGACCACCGACGCCCCCTTTAGTTTTGTTATTAATACAAACTCAGCAAGACGGGACAGATAGCATGGTTATTATACGACGGTTTTGTGAGATTTCTTATTGAGGTGAATACATAACTCCATTTTATGTCAGTTTCATGAGAAGAAATGAAATTACGATCTATTATCTAAAAAATGAGCAGGAATTTGTTTAAAAAAAAAAGAAAATACAGAAAAAGAAGATTACTGAATAAAACAGCAGGTATACTTTACTAATATCCTTTGCGCTGGTCTCCGGCAATTTAGCTATTTTTCACTTTTTAGTCGATACAATTCATTACCTACATCACTTTTTTCAATTTAAATACGCCGATAATAAAAATAAAAAAACAATAAAATTGTTCGGGTGGGAAGCTCATTAGGTGATTTCGATCGGTCAAGTATTTCCATATTCAAAGAGTACAAATTTTACAATCCAATATTTTAACTCTAATTGTTTCTGCCAAACTGTAATCAACAACACACTTCACAGGCAATAGTTTTTAATTTTTTTTTCTTTCCAAAAAATGGTACAGACGTTTTGAAGTAAATTGAACACACTAACGTAAATATGCGCACTCCATTCCTCAAAATTACAACATAGGCAACTGAAAAGAATATGGACCAGAGACCTCCTAAATGATCAATATCATGTTATTAATCCTGAGCAGCTGCCAATGCGTAGCTTTTTCTATTACGCTCGTAACAACCCAATCATAAAGTGAAATCAATCTGCTGGTTTTGTACAATACAGTTGTAGATAAAAACAAATGAAATACATAAATAACAATTAAAACGTTGTGTTAAACAGTATACTAGTAGATAACTTAATTGGGTATATGTTGTGTTTAGAGGAGTTTGATTTTTGATGAGGCACCTTGTATATTAAGGAAAAATGTCAGGTGATACTTGTTACCGCGAGGCGACCGTGTGTGTTCTTGACTTACCCCTTTTCCATTGAAACGGAATGTTTATAAACAGAGCGACTGTAATCGATATGGGAAACTTTTCGAAAGAAAAAAAAAACGTTAAAAATATTTTCATCCCATGATAATAAGGAGTCAATAATAAGGAGGAGAAAAAGGATCCGGCTGGGGTATTGAAATGGTGTACAGGACATAGATAGCTAAGTGCGGACTTCAAATCTTAGAAAGTTTTTTTTCTCGTCGCCACTTGAAGTTTTGCCAACTTGAATGCAACTTTTTTAATCTAATTATTCTTTATAGGAAAATTTCATTTTATCACGAGAACCACCTTTATGAATTCTGCAATCAGGATCATTTTTGAACCGCTCCCTGATGGATGTTGGTTTTTAATAAAAACCTTATTTGATACAACAACATTTCGTCCCCTCATAATGATTGGGATAATTGAAGTAGAAAATCGATTTATTACATAATAAATATAACATACACACCGCCCTCTTGTTCAAGAAGAGGCCCTGAGTAAATCACTTCACTGGAAAGGCGATAAAATACAGGCGAGTACGAAGTGTCTGATTGAACACAGCGGTCATTCGTCCTGACGTATGGTGGATAAATATTAATGAAGAAGTTGCTGACAACGGAATAATAAGGGTGATGAGTTATTCACGGTCAAGAGCGGAGGTTTTATTACAATGAAGCTTTTATGAATATTCTTTTGTTATTGATGTTTCCAGACTAAACGGACCCTGTTATCATATTTATGTTCAAATTTCCATTTTTACTCCCGAGAGAGCAGTTTGGATTTTATGTCGTTTAGAGAGAATGTTTTTGTTTTCTATTTGATAGAGGACCTGTACTTGATTGTTTCAGTACATTTTGGTACAGTTGCATATCCAAACAATTTTGGTCAGTTGGTCGCGTTTCGCTTCGCTTCATCCCCGGCGATAACTTTGTGATTTTTTTTACTGACATTCTTCGTAGCATTAGGTCTAGATTACTATCGTTCGATCTTGTCTTGTTTCGCATAGAGGAATGATTTAAACAGTTGTTTTAACCTTTTGTTTTTAAACAAAAGATCACATCAGGTTAGGTTAGATTTGCTTGCGTAACGTTTGATATAGGGTTAGGTTATGATGGTGTTAGAATGACGTAAAATTTGAGAGAGGTTACATTGTTTATCCAAGAAGTGGAGGAAATTTGAGATTTTGACATATGAGTATTATGAGTTCCCTCATAACTCTTCATTATAGGATTTTGTCTACGTTATTTTAATGAAAATAGTATTGTTATTTTTTTATATTTATACGTTTACATGCCCATGTACTTATGTCATTTTTATCTTGTTTCTGTACCTCATATAATTACTTTACTTATATTGTTTAGTTCGAGGTTTCGGGTGGTTGGATGAGTTTCGTAGTTTTTCTATTTTTGTTCGTAAATGTTCTTTCGCGTCTGTCTTTTATCCTGACTTTAATCCTCGTTACGATGTTGTATGTTTGCCTTTTTTCGATTGGGTGGTTTTGTTGACGTTTTTGCGGTTTTCGTTTTCGCACTTGTTTATGCTTCAATAGGTTAATTTATACGTGTCTTCAAAAGTGGTCCTTTTGATGTCTGTTTTGTGTCTTTTGTTTACTGCATAGTTTATTGGTTGTGTCTAGTTAAAGCTTTCGGTTTGCTGTGTTATTATTTGCACTTCGAGGCTTTATTTCTCCTTGGCTATTGGTATTGATTTTACTCTGTCGGTCAAGTATTTGATCACTGCCATTACATCTTGACATGTTTGTCCCTGCTGTTTCGATATTGTACATTTGGCCATTCGTTTTCGTCGAAGTTTGTGTTTTGTCTTTGTTTTTGTTGATGCTCTAATCCGTCTTTTTCTACGTATGTTGTACCATAATTTGTGGTAAGTCTTTTTGTTCAAAGAGTAATACGTACTGTAGGTTTGCATCGTATTTTCGTATGTATATTTGTCCATTAAAGTAAGTATTTCATTTATGTTTTCGTTTTTATCTTATCTTTATGTTTGAAAGCGTGCGTAGTTGCACTTGATGTGTAATGGCTTCGAAATACATACACAAATTTCTTTTCTTAATTAATGATTTTTTAAAATGTCTATTGTGAGTTTGATATGGTCAATGTTGTTGAATTTGTTTTGGTTGAGCTTTGTTTTTAATAACGGTGCGATTAATTTTTCCACCGTGTATTAAAGGCGTTAACGTTATTAAGATCGCACTGTTTCTCTTGGGTATTTTTGGAAGAGCTTTGAGGTTAGGAGGTTTTGAGTTGGATATTTGCAGGTTTGATTAGGGTTTATTATTGAAGAGTTATTGATTGAGCCCGTTTCAAGTGTTTTTGGGATTTATTGTTCATATTTTTGTCTATTAGGTTATGAATATAATTGTTAATTTTGTCGATATTTTCGGATTTGTTATTATCATGGTTGAGAAGTTTTTTATTTTCGGTAGTGAATTGTTTTAATTTTTTAAAAATTATGTGATGTATCTTCTGCGTTCTAATCGGTAGGTGAGAGGTTTATAACTACTTCTTTTTCTATTATTATTCAGATATCCTGAGATGCGGTCTGGTGTGATGTAGGTATCAGAAAAACATTTTCTTTATCATGCCAACGTTTCGACCTTTATTGAGATCATCTTCAGAGCTCAAAGTGTTTGTCTTCTGTGTACTTGTGCCATTCTTTCGTATCGCGTTGGGAGTGCTAGTCTTTATCTATTGTTGGTAAAATATTTCAGCATGGTTGTTGATTGTTTTGTTTTTATGTCTTTCCTTTGTAGTAAAATGATGCTGGTTGTATGTGGTTTGCTGTAATTTAAACTTTTTTTTTAATCCGCATGTTTTCCGCGGTTTTGTGGGTTTTTGCCCAAGAAAACATGGTATTGTTAGTTTATTTATTATTATCCTTATTTAAACTCTCGCTAGTATATATCTCTTCTTTCTATTTCATAAAAATATGGTTCTTTCATAATTTAAAGGATTTTTCGAATTTGTTTCACGACATTGCAAACTATTTTCAATTTTTACATTGTATCTATTCTTTCTCTCTCTCTCTCTCTCTCTCTCTCACACACACACACACACACACACACACACAATCATTTAATAAATGGGCAAAAATGGGCATTGGGAGGTAGAAAGCAATTTCTATGAACGGCGCTATGGATGCTAAACCCGCCTGACGTACCTGTTTTCCTGCACTGTATCACACAACAAAATTTTCTGAAGTGGGAGCATCAAAAATTATTTCTGCACCAAATTTCTTTTACCTCACACACTCTCTCTCTCTCTCTCTCTCTCTCTCTCTCTCTATCTATCTATCTATCTATCTATCTATCTATCTATCTATCTCACTCTCTCTCCCCATCCTAAGCTCACACACTCCCTCCCTCCCTCTAGTTCTTTGTGTCCCTTTATTTCTTTGTATATACATATCTATCTATTATAAGGTCTCTTATTATAGCTGTTCAATCTTTTGCCACAAAATTATAATGAAATATAGATTATATTCAAATAATAGTTAAACCTAAATGAAAATTGTTTGTTAAACCTTTAACTGAAGAACCCACCAAGGAGATTGATAAACGAACGTGACATTTTAATACGGCTTTAGTTTATTTTATTTGTAATTAGATTCGTTTATGTAGGTACTTCTAGGCTTTAATGTCGTTTCCTGTGTGCCCTTGGTTATTACATGAACCGACCCCACACCGAAAGAAGTCTGCTTATTAAACATCGATCCCTGAAAGTTTTCCTCATTCACCCAAACATTATCTCGGCTAAAGCATTACCGTGGGAATCAGTTTGAAATGCTGAGGCTGTTGCCATTTGCTCCGTTTCTACAAGCAGAAATAAAACAGAAACACATAAGGCCTTTTATCGATTTTTTAAATTTCATTTACTCAATTGTTCCACTGATTTTTAGCTGGATTGTGTTCCCTCAAGTACAGGACTGGAGACAATGAAATCCTAAATTGAACTCTTTTCAAATGATCGGACTGTTCAAATAAAAAAAAAGAAGGTGATTCTGCTTTGAATTTAACTACTACTGAATTAACCAAGACGCATAAAAATATTTCTTTTGTTCCAATACAAATCAACTACTAATTTTGAGCATTGCATGAACAAATTGACTATTAGCGTGAGTTGGTTTATTTTGACCCTTTAATCGCTTGGTGAGAGTGTCAGACGCGTTTCAACATTTCGCCATCTTCAGTGGACAGCCTAGGCAGCAAGGAAAAGAGACCGAGATGATTGGTAAGAATTTAAAAATAGGATCATTAACCCGCATAGCAGAAAGATCAATTAAATTTTCATTTACATCTTAGATCAAAATAAACATGTTTCCAAAGTCATAATAGAATGTAGTCAATTCTGACATTAAAAACACTACAATGAAGTGTAATTCACTGCAAAGGATAATAGTCGAAAAGGGAAAACGTGCATGATAAAATTAGTCAGACAAAAATGATAGTGAACGTCCAAACTGCAGATTCGCCCCATAATGTCATAAGTACGTTTGTCATTTATTCGAACCCGGTCGCATTAAAATGGCCTTCAATTCACGCAAAAGACAGGTAGAGGAAAGTGTGCCTTCGCCGAAACTCGGGAACTTTTGAGAAAATGAATGATTCTCGAGATGGTTTAGACGGTTAGAACGAAGATATATGTACCGGTCAAAAGGTTGTAATGGAACATTAGGGGGGTGGATCAGCTCGTTGACGAAGCAAATGTCGAGGTCATTCCAGAAAATGTGGAAGTTAGAGAAATAACATAGAGCTTCTATCAGACTTTTGATTTAAAATATTAGATGCAGTGGATATTAGATAGCTTGACCCTAAAGTTCAGCTTCAAGCTCTTTAAGTCATCTTTGTTTCTAACTTTTGGACTCGATTTACCAATCTTGTGATTGAACCTCGTACTGGGGAGAAATGCTTATCATTTTTTAATGCAGAGTATGTGCATTTGTCAGGGTTTTTTTCACTTTGTGCACCTTCTGTGATAAACTCAAGATATTCTTTGATGTTACTTGAGGTCTATTGTTGCGTACTGTCCGTAGCGGTCGGGAAGAGGGTACAACTGAGCAGTATAAATGAAATATAAGATGGAACAAAAACGCTTCCTTGGGGACACCGGCTTGAATCGGCCTAATGGACTTGTTGATCGAAAATTAATTGAAGCAGTCAATTTTACATGATTACAGGAGGAGGTAGTAAATATTGGTAGGAATTATTTGACTTCGGTTTCTCGGGTGGCAGGTGAAATACTTTAAACAATTGGGAAACCTCGTTGCATTAAATGATGGGGACGGAAGCCGAATTTGCGAGATGAATTGAATGAATGGGTAATAGGATGTTAATTAATATTTTAAAAGAACCTTTTATATGACCATAGATCGTACTTGTAGTATGAGACATGAGAGTACTGTAAGAGGTCGTGGAGTTCAGGAATCAGCCTGAATACGATAGCACTTCCATAGAAGAGATAAGTTGATAGTATTATATATTGCAATTAAAAAACTGTAGTAATATTTCCGATACAAAGGGTTTTGTACACCTATTTGGCAGAAACTGACAACCGATTAAAATTTTTAAAACATTTTACAATAAGCCATTATCAGAAATACTCTTTATAAATTTATAAGAAGTGTAGAATAAAAGGAAATACTGCGTATATATAGTCGATTATGGGAAATTTGAATTTCATTCGTGTAGATAAGCAATTCACTATTGACCTACTCGTTGAGCAGCGACTCAAACCTCGTTGCCTAGTGACTAAATATCTTAGAGAGCACTTTTGTGTTATGCTGAAATGGGTTTTGGAGCTTTATGTTGATTGACATATGAAAGGCGAAATCCGTATATTGGCAATGTATTTTCGCTATTTACTGATATATTGGGTTGTCCGGAAAATAATGCAGGATTTTGGTATTAAAAAAAAAAAAAAAGAAACTAGTTACTTTAAAGCAATGTTCTTTAATCAAAATAATTTCCCATACTCTCAATACATTTC
>CM077104.1:13526015-13564483 GCA_039619505.1 Cimex hemipterus
AAATAATGTTGGAATGTTACGATAAATTTATGAAATAGATTTTGGTAATCTTTGGGTGGTTTTACTTATCTGTTGTTAATGGTATGGTTGAGAGCAAGTAATCGATCGAAAATAAACACCCTTGCTTTATGTCAATTTATTCTATTTGGTTATAACAATACATGATGTATCTTTTTTTAAAGAAATAGTCGAATAATACAACAGTACTCTTTTAACTCAGGTGTTTGAAGGATATGCTTTTAAATAGCGATTGGCATACTCCCAAGCAGATCTGATGGATCGTTTTAGGGTCAGCATGTACGGACATCCTAAACATGTCTTTCTACTTTTCTCAAACCAGTGAAGAGGCGATTAGATCTGACTTTTTTTAGAGAATAATAGCTTTTCAGCTTGAAAATTAGGACTTTCTTTAATGTTGTTTTTCATTATAAAAAAAGCTCAATTCAGTATCGAGACTAATTTTACGTTTATAAAGAATGAAAGGGAAAATGAAAAATTAATTTAATAAATTATGGTAGTGTGTCAAAAGACCGAAAAAACATCTTTTCCTTTCAATTGGTCTATTTTTGTTTAATTAAGCAAATATGACAAACGATAAAAAAATTGATTCAATTAAAAAATAATAAGAGGAAGTTTAATAGCCTACACAAAACCAGGGAATTTGGTTGAACTGTAAGGTAAAAAACTTGGCCACTTTAATATTTTTAATTATCTGTTAGACAATCCTCTGTTGGTTATCATACAATATTTGGTCCGTTTTAAAGGATCAGAGGTAAATAAAACAGAGATAAAATCTCCCATTTGTGTGTACAATTAATTTTTTTAAATAAATTTTTGAACAATCAATCTCGTCTTTGTTGGTTCTTCTGTAAAGAGTCTTTTTAACGTTCCGATAGTTTGATTTCTTTTGTACCGTTTTTTAATTTTCCCATTAGTTGGAGTGATGATTTTAAGTGATACATTAGGCTTGATGAGAGAGAAAAGGTCGACCGTATGTGGCCAGGGTGCTTAGCAAGGCCGAATGGTCTACCATCGCTACCGAAATACTAGAGATTGCTGAAAAAGGCATGGATCGCCATCGTCACATCTCAGAGAGCTGATCGAACTACTGTTTCCCATGTACTTCGTAATCGACATTCTATATCTGTTGAGATCAAACCCCGACTTCAGCAAGTTAGAAATGTTAATGTTAGTTTACGCATTGTAAGGTGATGACTTTGGGAGGCTGAATTACGTCACACAGCAGTCGGTTCAATTTCACAAGAAATAACATCAATTCATTTAAGCAAGTTTGGACTAAACTCTTGTTTTTTGATCGGTCAACTTTTTATTTGAGCGGAACAGTAGAGTGATATATTCCCGGAGCATTTTCACTCCGGAGAAACTCTGGATGTGTGGTGTTATGACTTGAGCAGGCGTTAGTACGGAAGGTCGCATTGAAGATGTGCCCTCAGAAGTTCGCTTTAAAAATCAATGATACTATCCAAGATCGATCGTTGATGACTACTTGAAACGAGTTTCCATTCAATGTTTGGAGTGGTCAGCATGTAGTCGCCGAACCCTATCGAACACCTTGAGAGTTGTTAAAGAGCGTAAGTCGTCCAGCGATGCCTGAAAATTTACGGTTGCCTCTGTTGGAGGAGTATGAAAATATTCCACATCACTACTTTCAAAACTTCATAAAACATAATCGAATGTCAATGAACGCTGTAAATCAACGCAAGAGGAGAAAATATTCTATACTTTTTTCTATAGTACATATTTTTTCAATGTTTCTATGGTAACATTGTCGGTAGAATGTTTTACTTAGTCAAATCTTTTATTTGGCTACAGCTTACATTATTCTCACCTCTCTCTCTCTCACTCTCTCTCACTCTCTCTCTCTCTCTCTCTCTCTCTCTCTCTCTCTCTCTTCTTTTCTTTTTTCCTCTCTTTTATAAGAGTATTTTAAGTACGAAGTTATATCAACCCCGCCGATGTTTTTGAAAAAAGCCCATTTGTAAATATGTCGGGTTCGGATTCGAATCCAGGACCTTTACCTTACAGTGATGTCGTAAACGCCTAAACCGTTGCGGCCACCGACGCCCCCCTAACTTTAGTTCGCCAATCACACCTTCATTATAATTGATAAAATATTCACTATCATAAGTACTGCTGGTTCCCGTAGAAACATTTTTCGTAAACACAGTTTAATTTTTTATTTACCTATAACTTATCTTTTTTTACAATTACTCAGTACATAAAAAATTACAACAATGGCAAATATTTACTAAAAACATCGGGTAGCTACTATTTTTGCCTCTCTGTGTAAATAACAAAAAATTATCGTTTTGATCGGAAGACTCAACGCCGGGAAAAAAGAGGCTTTTATTAACGGTCAGCACAACGGAACCATTGTGATAAAATCGTCAATGAAAAATTGAATAATGTTCCTTATCGATTATGTAAACCAAATTAGTGAACATACAATTATGACAAAAGTACACGGCATACCCTGGTATGTCCATTTTTACGAAAACATTACTTCTAATTGATAAGTCTACAGGGATTAGGTTCGTTATATGTTATAAAATCGTAAACCATAAACAATAAAAATTAAATAATAGTAGAATTGTTCCGAAAACACATTATCTGAATAGCGGTTATTGGAATTAGCTCGAAATGCATTCATAATGAAAGTAAAAAATAAAATAATGGGCCCCTTCAATAAAATACCACCAATACCCATTTTGATTTAGTAATATAAATTTATTTCTGTTCCAATTACATAATTGAATCGTTCAGCAGTAATCTTTTTAAAGGTGATGTGTTTATACTTCCATGTTTTCAAAAATTCGTAAAAGAATTTCATATTCATAAGAAAAATATAAATGTTTCTCTACGTAATTTTTTACTACTGCTTCGTTTTATGTGTCACTATTTTTTTTCTATTCAAGAGTTGAATTTGTGCAGTACTGCGAATAACTCGTATCTAAACATCTTATCTAACATGGAAAAATGTTACATGAAAAAAGCTGGAGCTTAAAAATAGTTTGGCTTTATATCAGAATCGTCACACCCATGATAAGCTATTGTTAAACAGTTGGCAAAACTCCGTAATCTGGAACAGAAAGGATAGACTAAAAGGGCACGCATGAGTGTCAAGAGCACCATGTGTACTACACCGGCAACTGCCCTGCAGGTATGATTACACCTGCCACATCTTCACATCTACGTCCTATAAGCAATATTGCGTCGCTTGCCGATCAAGAATCAGTCTGTTAATGATTTCTCTGTTCTGTTTTTGTTGAACAAAATACTACTTGTATATTCCCATAGAACCATATTGCATATGACTATTTTTCTTTTCGATAGATAGAATGGTGATGCGGCCAGGAAGGGAGAAACATTTAATTTTTTGTCAATCTTTCGGCAGAATATGTTTCCTTCATCAGGACTTCAAAAAAGTCGTTTTACTTTATCCACACATTGCATTTGACGTTTTATTTAAACCATTTTTCATTGCTAAAGTCAGGAAAACGGCATTGAAAATGGACACGGCCAAATCATACGTATACCGTTAAATATGAAATTTTTACTTCTTTGTCAATGAAGTATTTGAAGCGTACAAACACTTGCGGACTAAATGTTTTCTGCGTTAAATCTCTTCCCAAAGCATTGAACATGCCAGATTTATTTCGAACTACGGCTTATTTACAACTTAGCAGTGACTTAAAAAGAGCACTATGTTCCCTGGATCTATACGTATATATATTCAAGTTAAAATCATTCCGTAGCTGGACAGTACAAATAAGGTCTTTATTTATTATTATTTTTTGGATATATATAGCTTTATGTTTGTACAACTATATCAAAATAATAAAATGGAGGAGTTCTATACGTTTACTATTAGTAATGTGTAAATGTTCATTACTCATTATTTAAAGAGTATCGTGAGATGCGATCTGATGTGGCGTACGTTTAGAAAACATTTTCTTTATCGTGCCAACGTTTCGATCTTGATCGAGATCACCTTCAGAGCTTGAAATTTGTAAACTGAATACTATACACTAGTTTACTAAGTTGTAGTAAGTTCTGGTCCAAATGAAAATGTGAGTAAGTTTTAGGTTTAATCAAAATATTCGTACCCAAGTCTCCTGTACCCCTAAAACCTTGTACATGTATCTACTCCATCTATCTATCTAGGCCCTGAAGATGAACTCAATAAAGGTCGAAACGTTGGCACGATAAAGAAATTTTTTTTGGCCATCTTATGGGTCACTGAATACTATACACTAGTTTACTAAGTTGTAGTAAGTTCTAGTCTAAATGAAAATGTGAGTAAGTTTCAGGTTTAATCAAAATATTTGTACCCAAGCCTCCTGTACCCCTAAAACCTTGTGCATGTATCTACTCTACCTATCTATCTAGGCCCTGAAGAAGATCTCAATAAAGGTCGAAACGTTGGCACGATAAGGAAAATGTTTTCGGAACCTATCTCACAGCAGACAGGAACTTACCTTTAACTAATCTTCTATTATTGTGCATTACTTTGAAACAATATGTACACAAATATCGGTTTAAAGGAACAAAGAATCACCAATGAAAATCCATTGTAATAATTTAATTTTGGAATCAAAAACTTTTATAAAATACTTCGACTCGGATCAGAATTGGTGTGAAGAATGGTGAAATCATTAACTGGCGGTCGCTTTGTGAGGTGTCGCTTCTTCGGTTGAAAATGGAAGGTTTGATAAGCTTAGACTCGTTTCGCTTTTAAAGCTCTTCGGATAACGAAGTTTCCCAGCGAGCCTCTTGCTCTCCTGAAGCTGCCCTTATTAAACACCTGCTTTATATAATTAACTACGGTCAGTAAGCACGTTTTCTTCATTCTACGGCCGATTGATCGCCTTTTATAAGCATCGGACCAGTAACTTTGTAACCGGTGTACTTTCCGTTTATAAGAATTTAAAAGTAATGTTTAAATCCAAAACCCTTTGATAACTTTATAAAAACTAACATTCCAAATTAGACAGAAGTAGCACATAGCATCAGACAGTTGCTCGAACCCTAGCTGACATTCTTCAACAACGTGCGACATTTGTATAAATAAAAAATAATCTGATGGAAGAGAACTGGGTTTTATGAGGGTCCAGATAGGATTTAGATCCCATGAAGATCTACCAATTCCTTGGTTAACTTGCTGGAACAGTAGCTCTTTACGGTTAATCCAATCTGGCTTACACTGTGTCCCTTTCGTACACATTTTCTTTAACTTCTTGCAGTTGTGACATCCGTCCCAAACACATGTTAGGATTTTGCAACAATTAGTTCATCTCTGACTATCCTTGACCTAGATTAGATGACGAGAGGTGCTGAACGCTGGTGTCACCGCGACCTTCAAGAACGAGCTTATTGTCCTCCTCAATTTACAGTTTATTTTCGGTATCAACTTTGTAGATAGTTGTGAATTTTCTATACGATATAATATGGTTTGGCTATTTTGATCATACTGGACCTGTAGGTTTGTGTTTCATTTCACCCCAAACCGGCCGAAATCAAATAATAAGGTAAATAAAATAAATCGTATTTTGTAAATACTTTAAATTATTGACTGTGGTTGCAATGAACGTCAGACAATAAGCCAACGGTAGATTTTTGAAGAACTTCGACTGATCAAAATTTGGTCAGTTATGAATTTTTTTATCCAAGTATCCAACAATGGATCCACGTATCCAACATGACACATAATTTCATATACCACATCAGATTAATACTTTTACTTCCATTTCAAGTTGCTAAATATGATCAATATGTTTATTTTTGATTACATCGAATTGCAGTTATTTTTTAAAATGAAATATTATGATCATGATTTATCTCTTTTCCTTATGGCCCACCAACCTGCATTACAAAGAAACGAACACACGAACACAAAAAAAATCCCTATTCGTAATATTCTCGTTTATCCATCATCCCATGGTAGGGAGAGAAAAAATATCAGATTCAGTTCAAATTCATGAGTTTTTATGAAGTCTGATCATGGTTATCAATGGAATTTGGTTAGTATTGGATCACATTAGATTTTTAAAAATAATTCTAATGATTGGAACCAATCACCCTCGTCATACTCATAAAAACAATGAATTATTCTGAATAATGGTTTTTTTAATTCACCTCTTTTCAGGAATGAAATCCCCTTAGCCACATCTAAGATTACTAAAAGTAGATTTTTACCCAAATCATTCAATTAGTCGAACAGAGCCAAACATTATGAGATTCAATAGAATTCATCAGCTTTTGAATAATCATGATGATGGTTATGTTTTCGTAATTAGGAATTAGAGGCTTATCTATAATAAACACGTTATTAATTCCTACATTAATAATTTTACCTGTCTCTTACATCAATCATTTATGTCAGCAATTACAATATTTTGAACAATGTTAATTGTGATTTTGTCCTACTCTACTTGTTTATTAAGTACGATCAGGATAATCTTGGGATGGTACGTCAAAGAGTATTCTAGCTTAGCCAGTTCAATAATTTATTACGTCCGCTATTCCAAAACTGAATAAAGTTTTCATAGTTTTCCCTTTTTTATATGCGGTGGTAATATATTCATTCATATTTCAGGATTATTTTTATACGGATATTTCACGATCGTCAAAGTGTTTTACGATTTAAAAATAAAAATACCTGTAATTTATTAAGTTTTACATTCTTCTCTTTAGGTTTTTGCCCACGTTTCCGTATGAGTCCGCTGACTGTGCCACTTGGCTGATTTCATAAGAACTTCAAGTCAATGATTAAACTTTAATTCACAAGTGGCTGGCAATTTAAACATTCTGTCGGAGGCTTCAGCTGGTTGGGCACCTTTTTCAATGAAAATGGAACAACAGTTCCCTGGACGGTTTGGCGGTTTTGCGGTACTGTACAGCTGTTGGCCTGGTTAAGCGAACATTTTGCTACCATTTTCAAAGTCACAACAATTACTAAGAGTCATTGAAATTGGAAAACCTTTCAAAATCTCCCAACATGATTCATAAACAGTAAGATTAAAGTAATGATAAATCATAAAATTAATTCAGACAGACCAAGGTGTCGAAAACGTGCAGATATAAATTATTTTAATAAATGGTTCATTAGTTCATACATTCTTCTCAAAAATGTGGCTGTGTGTATTAAAAGATAATAATAAAAACGAGAAAAAGAACAAAAATAGAGATTAAATGAAATTATAAACGATACAATTTTGAGATTATCTTTCAATTAATTAATTCGTTTAATTAAGGTTTTGGTTGAAACGAAAAAGCTAGTGAGACAAACGGGATTCGAACGAACAATTTTCGGCTAAAAACGCAGCAGTTCTACTACTTGAGCTACTACGACTTTTATCCACTCGGGCACAAGAACTTCCCATCTCAACCTAAAGCTTTCCAAATTTCCCTCCTTTTTACCATTTTTCAAATGTCGTGAAATGAGGATTCGATTCTCGGGAAGATATGAAATGGTCACAGAGAGCTCTTAGTGAAGTTGTACTTCGTTTTACTTATTAAAACGGGAATATAAAAAAATGAGGAAAAATTAGAAAGGGTGTTGGTATTTATTGATGGGGAGTTCATGTCCGAATGGATTGAAGTCACGATAGCTCAAGTGGTAGAGCAGCGGTGTATTTAACCGAAGGTCATGGGTTCGAATCCCACTCCTGAACTTTTTAATTTCAACCAAAACCTTAAATAAAAAGTTTAATTAATTGAAAGAAATAATTTGGTCAATAGACTACTAAATCTAACGGATTTGAGATTATCTTTTACTTGTCATACCATTCATTTTGTACGCGTAATCAAAGTAAGAAATAATTGGTTACATTTCCAATTAATTCCGAAGAATCGAATAAATATGTGGACATTGGACATTATAACTTTTTTGACAGTAATGCGATCTCAACTGCATCAACTTAAGCCAGTTTTGAGAGGAAAGTTGTCTTTCCTTTTTGAGGAAGATTTGGAAAGATTTGGTCGCTGGTGATGGCACGTTTCTTCGGTTGTCTCCCTAAAGGCGAACCAATACAAAGAACAGCGATATTCATGGAGCTCGGTTGGGGTCAACATTGACACACTGCCCCCCCCCCTTATATTAGAAATGCCTAGAACGAGACAGGGCAAAATGTGTGCACTTAAAAATAGTTCGGTCAATATTTACTTAAACGGAGCAAAGGGTTTCTCTCTCTCGAAAAAACAACCTGATCTCATTTCGCTCACTACCGAACGTTATAGAATAGATACCGGCCCAAAAAGACGAAAAAAAATCATCTGTCGACAACTATCTTTTTACAAATAATATTAATATAACGACACATACATACCTCAAAAGAAAAAATAGTACTTATTTCAAGAAACATGTTTTTGTTTTAATAATGTTACAACCACGCCCCACAAACAACTATGCTGTCTTTATAAGAGTGGATAATTAACCCATCACTTACACTAATATCGCAAAACTATTCATTTTTTTCATCCAAGAGATCATATCGCCAGACCAATGGAAGTATAGATTTCAAAGATTTTGAACTAAGGGATCGAATTGAGACTTGAGTTTTATGGGTATCAGTTTCTTGCGATTTCAAGGACAAGTGGGATTTAAGGGACTGTGGGATAGTTAGGTTGGATATTAAATAGTAGGTCTGAGAATGGTTCGACGGATGTGTGGTGTTTAGTCACCTTTAGTCAATGATTATTCGGAAATCATGAGATGCGGTCTGGTGTGATGTAGGTTTTCAAAAAACATTTTCTTTATCGTGCCAACGTTTCGAACTTTATCGAGGTCATCTTCAGGGATCAAAGTGTTTGTTTTCCGTGTAAATGTGTCATTAAGAGTGTCGTTTGACACTCTCAACACGTCAGACAAGAATGACACATCTACACGGAAAACAAACACTTTGAGCAGTGAAGATGATCTTAATAAAGATCGAAACGTTGGCACGATAAAGAAAATGTTTTTCTAAAACCTGCGTCTCAACAAACCGTATCTCACGATCTCCGAATAATCAGGTTCGAAGGATTTTGGGCTAGAGGGATTGGATTCTTTGAAAGTTTGAATGATTGGTAGAATTCCCTACGTCCTAATTGGTAGGAGTAATTATGTGATGCGGCCTTTGTTTTGTACTAAGAGACCTGATGTCAAGCTCCAGTAGCTTTCTGAAGGCTGAGCTATAGTCGTGTCCGCTGAGGGGAGGCGCGTTATCGCCTGAGTGTAGGAATCGAACCAACGAGAAGGATGCTTTGTTTCGTACTTGGAAATACCTATCGAACTGGTAGGATTTTACGATGAGGTAATAAATGAATGGAAGATTGCCTTTGTTGTCAGAACAAACTCTGTGCCATGCTCGGCAGGTTTACCTCTCTTTAAGGAAAGCACTCGAGCAGCATTCCTTCTGTTTATGCTATGTGCTTAACAAGGCGAACAACAGCAGGGCACCACATCAACAACTAGACAACGTTCATTCCAACCTTGATGAAGCAGCTTTGAAATTCCACATTCACCTGAATTAACGTATTGACTTGAAGTTCTTATAAAATTGGCGAAATGTCAGACAACACAGACTCCATTTTAGATACAAAATCGATTGAATTGTGTGCTGTATAATATATTCAAATATAAAAACAAAATGAAAATAATTATGAGAATTGATATTTTTAATTTTTCATTTTATTAAGGTCGGAAATACCGTAACACCCAATGCCATCATTAAAGGCAATTATCAGAAACAAAACTTTTTATTTGTTGTATTTAACTTAATTCATTCACGTTTGTTAAAAAGCTTTCTATTGTTTTCAATTGTTTTAAAATATCTCTTTTCGATTGGTGGAAAAACTGAATCAGTTGGGGAAAATGTCACAGCATTGGAAATATTACGACTGATGGTTGTAAACCTTGTCGTTAATCGTAAATATTTTGGCAGTAAACGAGATTGGTGTAATCTAACATTTTGTAAATAGTAAAGTATTTTCTATTCAATTTCTATTCTATTGAAAATATTCTAAACATCTGAGAAAAAATTACTAAAATAAAATAAGAGATCTGTATGCAAAACGAATATTTCTTATATTAGTTATGTAAATATAGAATATATTTTTAAACATTTGGAAGGAATCGATAAACTACTCGAGTCGTATGAACCTTCTTTCGAGACTTAAGACCCTCATTGGTGTCATTGTACAATCTAAGTTTGCATGAGAATTAGATGAGTCAGGCATATGCAAATATAAAACATAAAAACCGAAATCAAGAACAAACAAGAATATATTTTTATACTCGTAATCCTTGATTAATCTAAACATTTCCGACAGTTTTCGACACTGTTTTGAACGATCCTCAACGTACACCTTATCAACATTTAACAATAATTGTATTTGCTCGATGTGTTCCACATAATAGACGCGTGTCCATGCAGAGAGCATGTAGGCATGCCACCGGGCTTAAGTGCTGGAACACGTTAGCGAGTTTAAGTGTCCCCTGTTCCTCTTTTTAGGGGAAATTAGTTTTTTTACTGTATATAATATGTCTTATGTGTTGCGTCTATTTTTTGTCGGAGTGCATGTATTTATTAGCGTGAATGGCGAGGGGTGACGGTGAAATATGACGTCATCACCTCCCTTCGAACGTTGCGAGCGAAAGAATGTGTGTTCCGCGTCGATGGCGGAATATTTACAAAAGTATTCCATCGACCCCAATCTATATTAGTTTAAGTATATCAAGTACTCCACCGACCTAACGGAATGAGTGTACTGTACGGATGTATTTATTTGTACGAATGTAGTGTTTGAAAGTATAAATAGAATATAGAAGAAGTTGGGGGCTGAAATGACCAAGATGTCGGAAGCCCCAGTAAAAAGTATAATATTGTTATAATTAAATAATATATTATTGTGTTAAACTTCTTACTTTAAAGTTACGGAATTACGGAAACAATTACCCCATCCTAATATATTTAAAATGCAAGAAATAGCATTAACTTATTGAAATTATAAATAATTGATTTTTTTCTTGCATTTTAAATATCTTTTGTCAATCAATATGAACTTTATTTAGTGGTGGTGTCTGTATTGTATATCTCCGATGGATGTGCGTAGCAACTTTATGGCCCTCTTTCCGTGTTTTATGTTGGTTGACACTCCGGCCATTTGAGCGAATTGCTAAGTTGTCAAACATGAATTTGAAGCAATTCTCAAATTTACTCGTTTCTCCCTGTTGGTTAAGACAAATGGGTATTTTCCTCTCACTATCCCCGGTATTTTCTTCTTTCTATGGCCTTCCGGATTATTTATAAAGTTTTTGTTCTATTTATTTATCACGATTTTTACAATCATGTGACTTTTAGTCGCAAAAAGCAAATTAGATAAAAGGCATATTGGCAATCTAGCATGTGGCACTTGATAGGAGAAGTCAACCAGCAGGGACACGCCCTCAGTTTCAATCAATCAATCTCTCAAGAGATCTCTCGGCCAAAGCAGTTTCAAACGGTGCGTGGGATATCCAGGAATTAGTACGAAATGGGATTTAGATATTACATTTGCTCGCAAACAACTGTGCGCTATATTTTTGTCCCTCCTTAAAATCAACTTTTTCTACTATTTCCTGGGATTAAAATTTTACTGGCAATTGAGTTGCAAAATTCAATAAAGATTTATCTAAAATAGTCATTTATGTTAAAATAAACTTAATGTAGAAACTCAATTGTAAAATAAGAAGATAATCCAAGGGTGAGCTACCTTTTTGTCCCGGACCATAAATGGAAATTTTTTTAATTACCCCTCGACATAATGAACTGTTTTCGTTTGACGTATTATTCTTTTGTTCCAATGTCAACACTTTTTAATCCTCTTCTAAGCAAAAATGTTTGTTTATCTAAGTAGAATTTCGTTACTTGGGCATAATCCATTCTTTACTAAGATATCATCGCGTGATTTGCTTTTAAGAGGTTACACCTGGTCAGAAAGGTACACAAGGGCCAGAAACATTAATGAACTCTGGTGCGAGGACAATGTGCGTGAGAACACAGTTCAAAGATGGGTTTAACAAAATTATAGAGGGAGACTTTAGCCTTGAAGACAAAGAGATTAGTGGAAGGTTTACTTCTCTAGATGCGATGTTCAAAGAAAGTTTAAAAAAAAACTGTTCTAGAACGTGCAGAAAATCTGCCAGTTGGCATATTCGATCGTCCTGACCAATGAATAAGGTGAAAAAAATTCGAAAGTTGGGTTCCTCTTGGGTTAAACGACCGCCAAAGACCACGTTATGAAGTTTGCGCAACATTTCTTTGCCGAAACAAAATCGAACCTTTACTGGATAGAATTGTTTACTTGTGATGAAAAGTGGATTCGGTACGATAACAGCAGCAGTTCTGAATAGTGGATCGACGGAGAAACATTTTCCAAAGCCTCAACTCACTAAGCTTTATTTGAGCTGATTAATTGTCAACAGGTTTATGAATCCTGGCGAAACAAGCAACGCAAACAAATATATCGCTTTTAAATTGAAGCATTATAACAGCAATGGGCATTATTGAAGCCATCTTTGGTCAATCGGAAAAGGCCGAATCTCTTTACAACGCTCGGCCCCCATGTCTCACATATGACAACACGAAAACTATTGGATTTTTGTTATGAGGTTCCGCCTCACCCTCGTATTCTCCAGACCTCTCGCCTACTGACTACGATTTTTTCAGACACCTGGATAACATTTATTCGTCACTGTAAAAACGTCGTTTACAGATTTCGTTAATAAGAAAGACTCAAAATCCTATTAAGAAGTTATAGATAAGTGAGAATGATAGAATGTATTTTAATTAATAACAAATATAACAAAATTAAATGAAGTGTTTTTAAATTTAATTAATTATTTTTATTTTATAACCATATATCTGTATTATTTACTGGACAAGCCAATAATGGTACCCGTCACTATTTGAGAGCTTCCAGCATTTAATTTTTGACCTTGTAATTTATAAGTAGATTTATTGTCTAGATAATTACACGTGATTTATATGTAATAATTATAATCCAATAATTTATCATTTTTATTGTCAATTGGTTAAGTGCTTCTTGAGTAGCTCTATAAAAGGTTGAGATTTGCCAAGAAATCTTTATCGTTGCTCGAGAAATCCTTCAGCATCACACAGCAGCAATTTTAGAAGCCAAGCCCACAAAATCCAGTTTGTCACATCAGGAGCGGCAAGTACTTGGTTGGTGACGTCGTGGTAAGTGATGTAGGGAAAAGGCGGTACAAGCCATGATATACGGCACAGACTTCCGGTTGTGTCAGAATCAAAACCACGATATTTTCGAAAAAAGATAGTAAGATCATAAAATATTATTATTTCGTGATTGGGATGATTAAGTGTGTGATGGCATTGGATATTAGTACATTCAATGTAAATAATTTTTAAAATATTTTTAAAAAACCCTCCTAGCATAATGCTGGTAGATCTACTTTTTGTTTCCTTTCCCTTTTTTTCTTATTTTAAACATCTTACTCTCATGATTAACAAAAGTGTGGTGATGGCATTAGGTTTTAGTGTATTCAATGTACATAATTTTTAAAAACCCTCCTGGGGGCCGGGCTAGCCGGGAGGTTAGCTTGAGAGACTCTAGGCTCGTGGACCCCGCGGTCGGGGGTTCGATTCCCGCCGTCACCTCTGGCCTTTTGTTCACGATATCCTTCCCCCCAAAAAAACCAATACGCATACAATGAATTGTCTGGCTAATATGCAAAGTACATGAAGCCATTAAAAAAATCTCCTAGCAGGATAGCTGTTAGATCTTATTTTTGTTTCCTTTCCTTTTTTCTTATTTTAAACATCTTTCTCGCTCTCCGCTAAACGTGAATTACATACTTTCAAGGATTTATTCTTTTTATTAATTGTCATTAACCTACGACGTTACGTTTAAAAGGTAATATCTTATTTGATTTATTCTATTTGGTTTAAAGAACTGAACCAGCTGGTAAGTCCTCTTCACAACTTTATTAAAAATTAATCTTTATGTTAAATATTGGTTGAAATGAAAAAGTTAGTGTCATGAGCGGAATTCGAACTCACTACGTTCGGATAAATACGTCGCTGCTTTAGCACTTGAGATGAAAGGTAGGTCGAGATGGGAAGTTGGTGTCCGAGTGGATTGAAGTCACGATAGCTCAAGTGATAAACAGCGGCATATTTAGCGGAAGATCGTGGGTTCGAATCCCGTTCGTGACATTAACTTTTTAATATCAACCAATACTTTACTTAAAGATTACTTATCAGAAAAGATTACTGCTCTACAACTTGACTATTGCTATAGCGACTCTATCCAGTCGGACACCAATTCCCCATCTCAACCTACAACGTTTCGAATTTTCCCTCCTTTTTGCCAGGTTTCAAATGTCGTGTAATCAGGATTCGATTCTCGCTTTTTCATTTCAACCAATATCTTGCGTAAAGATTGATTAACTGAAAGAAGTGATTTTGTGTGTGTGATTACGAAATATAATAGATTTATTAAAAATAAACAATCAGCAACAAATTATTCTGCTCTAGGCTATTGATAATTTATAACTAAATTCCTGGTAGATCTGCAATTAAATGGGCTTTTAGCGTAATTTGTTCTTCTCTCTTTTTCTGGACTAAAAATGCAAATCAAAGCTAATGAGAAGTTAATCAGAATAGATTTGTACTGCTGAAAAAAAAGCGCCAAATATAGGCTCTCGGAGTGTTACATAATCCGTTTTCCCAGCACTCTCAGACTGGCCGTATGCCAAAAAAAGGAAGCAATTTCGCCAGAAAAGATAAGCTAGTTTATCGGTTTTAAACTAATCGTTTACAAAGTGGAAGATATTAGGCAGAACAAGTGAAGTTTATAGAGCGAGGAAAGTGAAAGAGGCCCAAGGGCGTGTTTCTTAGGGGGGTGTTCATTTTATGGATGAGATCAGCCTGTCTTTCCGAGGAGGTGTATCAAGGTGCTCACATTACACGGGATACTGCCATTACCAAATATTGATCCTATCGGATAGTATTATGTGCCCGGCTGAGTAAAAATTATCTTTATCAGGTTGCGATGTACTTAAATTCGTTGGTATAAATAGTTTGTTAAATAATAATGTAGCTTTATGATGTTTTCAGAATCTGTCGAACCCCTGCCTGTGTACTGAACTGAAGGAAATGTATTTTCAATTAATTAAGCTAATAAACTTCCTAAATGATACCACATAATGTCGAGACGTGAAACCGTAAAAGTTCTATTTAAAAATTGTTAAACCAGTAAAAGGCAGATGTCAAAAATTGATAAAAATATCTTAAATTCTTTGCACAATTGCCCAAAATATTTCCTCATCTTTCAAAAATTTGAACAATGACAGAAACAAAATATTATACAGTGAGAAAGGGCAAAAATTATTACACATTAAATATTCAAATACATAGGAATATTAAGATCTATTCATAGTACATTTTATCGGCTGATAAGTAATGTAAGTACTATCTGACGAAAAGTATCTGACATAAGTTTATAATTTCAGCCCAACTTTGACTTTTAGGACTTAAAATGAACCGAATTTGAAATAAATCAACTCTCACCACCCATTTTGTTTAAAAGGCTCGTATCGTTCATATATTTTTCATTCCATTAGATAATTACGTGGGAAATAAACTTCTGATTAAATACTGCTTTTCATCTAACAATTTTATATCAACACAAACTGTTCAAAAATCGATAGAGTTATTTATAATTTATTCTTATTCTCTTCATTTCCATTTAATTCACCGATATAATCTTATTTTTGCTAAAATAAAAAATACAAACAAAATATATAAAATTTGTTAATCCTCATTTTTACTAATGGATTTGCTTAAGAAATAGTAAACATGAAGTTTACTCATTTTGTAAACAAACGCATTTTCTCGTCTTTTGTCCGTTTTAATCCAGTTCTATTCTCTTCAATCATGAAAATATATCATTTTGAACGAGAAGTTTGCAATATTATTGTGAGAATGATTCATCGAGGTCACTGGCGGCAAGTGGTTATCGCGCAAAAAAAGCCGCTGGATTCGAACCTGGGACCTTCACCTTACAGTGATGAACGCCGTGTCAACAACTAAACCTTGCGGCCACGACGCTATTGTATGTATAACCTTTAACGTCGTAAATGAAAAAATTAACATGTTCTAGCATTTTTTAATTTACTGATGAATGGCTGAAATTAGTAAACAATTGAAAAAGCCTTCTGGAAACGTAAAACCTGTAAAAATATGCATTTCCAAAATTGGCCATTTTTCGTTCATAAAGCGCGAACTTTTTTTATGACTTTCAAATAATAAATCCGATTTAAGATTTTGAATATTCTTTGGACATCTCAATTGCGTTCAAATTAAACTGTAATCCACCCAATTTTTGTCCAATTCAACGTTAATTTCGTATCTTGTTTAAGCGGGAGAGGCAATACGAACAGATTTCACCGTTTTACCGCGCGTTATTAGAACTTGGGAACGGGGACTTAATAAGATGTAATGTTTCAAGCCCAGGGATCAGAGTTGCGAGAAAAGGAGACAATTTTTTAATTGTTTTTCACGGCTCCTACTCATTTAAAAGCGGTCTCGCAGAAATCCGCAACGACTCTGACCAATTTCTCAGAGATAAAGCGGTAGTCTTATTTTCTTCTTTCCTGGTAAAATGCTAAACGTCAAAAAAAGAGTCGGTTATTGATCAATAAATGATAATAACTCGCTTCGCCTTCATGAAGGAAAAAGGAAAAGTTTAACCCCTTTTAATTCTTCTCGCCGGAAAAACCCAAGTGAATTTGAATTTTAAAACGATTGCATTTTAAGAAGTGTTTTTCTATGTTCTACCATGGCGTTGGTTTCGTAAACCTATTTGAACGTAAAATTCTTTTTTTAAAGTAAACTTCAACAAATTGTTTTTATTTAACTTTATTAAAAAAAAGAATAATCAAATTGGTTGATAAACCTACGAGAAAAAGCATTAATCATAACACGATGAGCTCCAAAACTTATAATTAAACAAGCACACAACTTTCAACACGAGGAAACTTATAAATAAACAAAATTTCATAATTAAAACATTAAAAACCTTAATTCGATAACAAACTAATGACCAAACTAACTGACAAAAGCAACAAGGAACACACTATCTCATCAAAAATGCCAACACATGCGTTTGACCTTTTAAAAATGTATGAAAATAAAATAGGCAGATCAGAATGAATAGAAAATACTAACAAAACATTCCCTTGCTGAACTTCCCTTTCCTTCCGAGTTTTTTCGTAACGTTCTGCAGTTATAAAATAAAACGGTAATCAGTACAGAAAAGAAGTAAATCGGCTGGCAGACCAAACTGGGGGAAGAAGCGGATCAAGAATCTTCTTTTTTTAAAATTCTACCTATGGTATTTGAGAAGAAGAAGATAATTTAAGTGAATTACGATAATCGACTAATAGATCGACCAGGAAGAACGGAAACGATGATCTTTGAGATTCATGTGGTGAAACCGCCCGTCTTCTAGCGCGTTTGTTCTTCCCTAAGCTCGGTCTAATTCATAAGTATAATAAAACACCAATAGTTTATAGCCATGTGGTTGTACATCTTCTGGCAGGACAAGGTGGCGGCGGAGGAGTTATCACATTTATCGGGTTGGATGTTGCTCGGGGGTACATGTGTCGTTGATCCGGTGATGGGATAGGGGAGGAGGTGGTGGTAGCGGCGATGTTCCAGATTTAAGAGATTTTCTGATCTGCTCTCTCTATTTAAAAAAACAGGGTGATTGACCAAGTGTGTGGAGAGAAATGTATTTTTACGTCGGACACCAACTTCCCATCATCACAACCTAACTTTCGAATTTTGGAAAACGGCAAAAAGGAGGTAAAATTCGAAATGTAGATGGGAAATTGGTGACCGAGTAGATTGGTAGAACAGCGGCGTATTTAGCCAATCGTGCGTTCGAATCCCGCTCGTGACACTGACTTTTCTATCTCAAACAATACCTTAGATAAAGATTAATTACTTGAAAAGAATTTATTTAGTCAATCGGATCACGAAACCTAACGGATTGTGCTAAGTGTTGAAAACTGAAATCCTGTGTGACGAGTAGTGAAAGAACTACGAAAGTTCATTAGCTATCTGATGTCCTGTCTTTTTAAAGAAAATATGAAGCTTAAAAATATATACCACACATTTAAAATGAGATAAACAACTTATTAAAAATCACACGCCCGATTTACTCCAGTTAATACCCTAAAGTAGTAATCAAAGACGGTTAAACAAGATGGTATGAGATCAAACCCTTCGGAAGGCAGATATCAAGAGAACACAATAGTATAATTCGTTTCAATTTCATTTGCAATGTTCTGGAATTTGCATACTCAAATTTGCTATGCGTTGAGATTTGGAATCAAGAATAAAAGAGTAGGGAAAAACAGAAAATTTGCCACAAAAGCATTTTCCCCACGCATTTGAATCCGTTTCCCCGTTAATCACCCTGTATGAGAAATATCTCTATTAGTAATTGTAGTCGCTGATCGTTTGATTTTGGTGTTAAATAGAAAAAATGACGCATTGGTTATTGAGGTTTTCGACAACATATTCCTGTTTGTTTACTCTGAAGTCTGCTATACGAAGAGCAAACTGGTCTTTGTCTTCTTATAAGGTAATTCCGTTAAATCAACAAGCGTAATAATACGAAATAGTTCACATTACTCCATCCGCCCATTTGTCTCAAAATAACAAGCAATTACAAGTAACAGTAATAATTATGTTAGGGAATTTAATTGTTGGAATTGTTAATGGTAAAATTAATTTAAAATTTTAAGTATGAAATTAATTAAATAACTAAATCTAAAATCTGTAACAATTTTTCTCGTCGTAATGCTGTCACGTCAATTTCCATGCATAGTGGTTTTTAAAGTTTACCAAGGGGTTCTTCTGATCCCTCAAGTCCTTTATAATCATTCATTACCATTAAAAAGCAGTCAACATAATGAACGTTGTTTAAAAGAAAAATGTTAATAAAATGGGCCGTTTTCATTAATATTATATTAAGTAAATTGGCAGAAATTGTGCATTGGGATGTAGAAAGCAATACCTCTGAACGGCGTTGAGGATGCTAAACACGCGCGACTTAACTGTTTTCCTGCACTGTATCACACAACACACACACACACACACACACACTTTCTCATACAGAATTCGGTAACGGGAGCATAATAAAAATTATTTCTACTCCAAACTTTCTTTCTTTATCAATTCCTTTCACTCTCTCACCCCCTTTCCCTCACCCAAACTGACTCATTCTCTCTCCCTCCCACCCAGTCAAACACTCTATGACTCTCTCTCTCACACACACACTCAATCTCTTCTGATTTGGGGTTCTTCTGATACCTCAAATCTTTTACAAACATTCAATACCATTAAAAAGCAGTCAACATAATGAACGTTAAATTCGCTAGTTTCTGGGTCCGCTTGAAAAACAGCAAAACGGAGGAAAAGTTCAAAAGGTGGGGTTAAGATAGGAAGTTAGCGTCCAAGTGGATCGAGGTCGCGATAGCTCAAGTGGGAGAGCAGCGACGTATCTAGCTGACGATCTTGAGTTCGAATTCCGCTCGTGACACTGGCATTTTTATCTCAACTAAAAACCTTAATTAATTGTAAGGTAATGAACGTTGTTTAAAACAAAAAAGTTAATAAAATGGGCCGGTATCATTAATATTACATTAAATAAATTGACAGAAATTCTGTATTGGGATGTGGAAAGTAATATCTAAGAAAGGCGCTAAAGATGCTAAACACGCGCGACCTAACTGTTTTCCAGCACTGTATCATACAACATATAAACATTTTCTTTATCGTGCCAACGTTTCGATCTTTATTGAGACATGAAGATGATCTCAATAAAGATTGAAACGTTGGCACGATAAAGAAAATGTTTTTCTGAAACCTACATCACACCAGACTGCATCTACGATTTCTAAATAATTAATGAATGAAAGAATGAACAAAACGATCAGAGTCAATCGAAAGAACATGAAAAACAAATACTAATAATGATAAATGGAAGGCTTATTTTTTATACAGTTTGGTAATGCGTAGTGCGAAGTAAGTAATGGCGTTCACTTTTATCATTTTATTGCGTTATGCAATCCTGAATGTGTTAGATATAATGTTATATTATTTCATATATTTAAACATATATATTTAAACTGTAATACAACGGTTATTAACTAACTAATAAGCCATAATCACCTGCACTAAACATAGCATAACAGACCAAACGCATTCGGTCTCTGATCTATTATGCTATTGCAACATATAATTACATTGAATATGTATAGGACAGCTTAATAATTCAAAAATCACTATAAGCAATGCTTATGCCAATAAAACTGGACATACGAAATAAAAAAATTATTTACTTTTAAGAAGCAATTTTATGTATTCATTTCTTACTTTTTCAACGTACATCAATTTTTATGTGTAGTATGTAATAACGATTATGTATACGATCGAATTCTAAGCGAACCTCCAATTGACGCATGAATTTTTAATCCAGTTTTACATACTTGCTATAATGTCCGACTGAAAGTCATTCCACTCCACTAAAAATTTATTTATTTTATATTTTTAGTTTAAGTTTTTTTTTTAAGATTTTTAAATCAATATGGTGTTATGAAGGGTCCGATCCTTCTTTTGTCTGAAAGGCGCGTTTTGGCTGTTTTTAATCATCAGTGATTTGTCCGAGCGTTATTATGTAAATCGCTTTGTGTTAAAAAGTGGTATTATAATTCACTCTGAAAGAACACTTGGTTATTCATTTGGTTCATCTTAACCCATGGGTTTTTGAAGTTACTTGTCATGTTCGGCTTTGTGCCATCGTCAGTGAGAGACGGTCTGTCTCATTTTGCCCCTGTAGGACTCTATGTAGAGTTGGTTGCGCTTAGACCACTCGTTCATGGTTCAGCGGATAATGCTTTGCGAACTTTCGTTTTCGATTAATATCAGTGAGTTGTTAAATTTTCGAATTTTATTTCATTTATATAAGTGTTTTCCTTTGAGAATTTGCGTTTTTCAGTTAGGTAGTGAAAGCAGTGTGAGATTGTGAGTTTACATCCATTCATCTATCTTCTCGCAGTAAATACCAAGATAAATTCGTCAATATTTTTCACTGATGTATAAATACTAAAAGATTTTAAAATTAAAAACATATGCGGGGGACATCCGTGAAACCAATATTCCTCAATGGCCACTAGTAATTCATATTATACAACTATAACTAACCTAGTAATCGGCCGTCAAGATATTTAGAGATTCCATCTGTTTCATTCAAACTCATATCAACGAATAACCTCGCTAATAAATACATACTTCCGTGATTATAAGACTTGAAATATGTTTAGAGTCAGATTAAATTAATGTATGCATTAACCACTTTCAGCCAAATAAGCTTTCACGATAATCTCTGCAATGATTAAGACTTTTTCGTCTGAGGCTAGACCATACCGTTCTTAATGGATTTGAGGAAATACCACAATCCTTTATTGATGGACTGTAAACGGCTCGTGGGAAAGAGTGGTCCGCCCACTAGATGGTCATGTGTGAGACGAGTATAGTCTATCCTGAGCCTTGTTGGGATGATCATTTTCCTTTTTGTTTTTCTCAACTGCCACGGTGTAATTGAAACTTTTCAGTCAAATCAGTCAAGCGGCTTTGCCATTCATGATAACTCATATTTTTCATATTTTTTAATTTCCGCCGGGCTGATTGGGGTCTTCGGGTTATGTTGGGGGGGGGGGTGCCGTTGCTCTTTTTACCGCCTTGTCCGCGTTTTCATTTCCCAGGATACCGATATGTGCCGGGATCCAGATAAATATGACCTCGCAACTTCGATCCAGTTTATCAACCTTTTTCATAAATTTTTTTTTGTACCAGCAGGTCAATAGAATTTTTTTAAATTTTGAGATCGCGCTAAGAGAATATCATCATATCACTGTTTTTTTATATTTATAGCATTAGTTATATATAATTTGTTTGTATGTTTCTAAGATCTCCTGTACGTTACGGTTCCTTCCTTTTTCGTGTGTATTAACGTCATGGTTCGTGAATGTGATGTATTAAGTGTCTGGCGTAATTTGATTATCCGTCGTTGTCTCTGAACGAGCTGAGATGTTATTTGAACCGATCTTTTAATTTACTTCCAATCTGTCCAGTATAAGTATCCCCATTAACCCGTGATGGTACAATCACCGTTACTGCCAAACTGGTTTCTTTATAGTGTTGTTATTGATCCTTAGTGCGATTTTTCAGTCAATTAAATAAATTTGTTAGTTTTTCCTGTGCACGTGATTAATGACAATTTTTGTTGTTTCGTCTTTACTTTTCTCTCTCACATTTATAAGCATTAAAAATTAATATATGCATTAAATTATTTATAAGCAAAACAAACAGGTAAATACAAATTTTTAAAAAGTAAAATTAAACTGAAACAAAACTATATGTCGTCTTGTATAAAACGTTGTAATTCATGTAGATTATGTTTGATTGTACTTCAAATAAACAGTGGAACAGTTATATCCGTATATTTAAATTGGCTTCCAATTATGATGTAATTGTTGAGCCGGGAGGGTGTTACTTAAAGACTATGTGAACAATCCAGTACGCTCAACCTAAAAAGTAACCCAAACTGAAACAGCAAACAAGTTTATCTGTTTGACAAATGACGCATATACTAGGCAAATTAGTGAGCCATTATTCAATATTTTCGTCTTTGCCGTTGCTTTTATTTTTATCGAAATCAAAGAGGTGCAAAGCCCTGAAATGATAAGTAGGATACGGGCTTACGATTTTCGTTCGTTTATAATAGCGTGCTCTTAATTATTAAACCCTCTGATGTTATACAGGGTAAAGTATTATGTATTTCGGTAGCACAAAACCGACTTGGTAAAGGTCGAGATGATATTAGAAAGTCAAGTACTATTAAATTGAAAGCAGGATATGTTAACGTTAACTTCCAATCCTAATGGAGATGTTTTCGAAGAACGGTAATTTCTAAAAAAATTCAGATCACATTATTATGTTATAGGCACAAACACTCCTTCATTGCCCAAGGTGCATAATTAATACAAGATGTTCAGATTATAATCCTGAAAATATATTGTAGTAATAAAAAAAATCCTGAAATTTGCCGAGCTACAATGCGCAGTAATTGCGTGATCGTAACTTGCAATTGTATTAAAAATGAAAAATTTTTGGGGATTAAGTTTATTTGAATAAGCTTACTTCGTCTCAGGTCCTTGCTGCTATAGACTTCTGCGTGTACGCCCCTAAGTAAATATTTGCAAAACCGACCGGCACAATTAATTTATTTTGTGTTTTCTAATCTTTATTGCATCTGAGCGAACCCTAGAAATGAAATATTTGTCTCACTTAAGAACACTGATTTCATCGATCTAGTTTAAACGTGAACCGATGCTTACATAAACATGTTTATATTTCACCTTAGTAGCTACAAATATTTCCGACTCTGATATGGTTTGTTTAGATTCAAACATATTTGATATGAATAATATTTTATCGGTGCTATCATACTATTGATTATACATATTTTTGATAACTAAATTGTGCTTCTGAATAACTAAAGATCTCTCTCTCTCTCTCTCTCTCTCTCTCTCTCTCTCTCTCCCTCTCTCTTCCTTTCCTTCTCTCTTCCTTTCCTTCTCTCTTTCTTTCTATCTCTCTCTTGTTCTTTTTTATTCTTTGCTTCTTTCTTTCTCTCCTTTCTCTTTCTTCATAAACATGATTTCTTTAATTTAACACCCTTAGATCAGGTTACTTCCAAATGAGCTTTTGAGCGTACAAAACGTCGGAATCCCTATCCGAAAACTAACTGTATTTCGCAAGCGTATGGACTACTAACAAACTACTGCACCAACGAGTGAAGATAGCGATACAGGTCCTAGCACAGCAGCAGGGTAGGCAGACCAGGAAGATCGGAAACGTCTTCACATCAATTAAAACCTTTGTCTTAACTTCACTAATTTCGTGGTCCGCTTGATCAATTAATACATTACAATTAAGTAAGGTTTTCAGTTGAGATAAAAAAGTCAATGGCACGAGCGGGATTCGAACCCACGATCTTTGGAATTTAAACATTTGTTCTTTCATTCTATGTCACCATGTTAACCATGACTGAATGAGTGATCGTGATCGCAAGTTTATTCCACCAAACGACGCGTAAGAGCCTTGTGTTTGAACGGAAAAGGTCATTATGTCTAACGTTGAAAGGCAGATTCTTATCAGCCTGTTATTCGGATTAAGGACAGAATCCTGTCATTAACACAAGTTTGCCTTCATCCAACTTACACCCACATCGTTGTAATTGTATCAGCAAACTTGGTCTACTCTGATTATTGTTAAATATTCACTTCTAGCCAAATAAGCCCGGTGGTTTAATAACAATTTACAGATATTCTTAACCACTTTATTTTAGGCCGGTTAGTTAATTAATTAACAATTGTTGTAATACTGCGGTAAATCGTCGCTTTTTTCCTGCCGATATTAATCTTTTCTTTTGTACGAACTTATGTAAACTAAACGATAGAAGGGAAGAACAATCTATAATCGAAAACTTAGCTCAGCAAAACCCTTCCTTATTTCTCCGGTTCATTTTCCCTTGCAATTCATCAATGAACGAAACATAATCGTCTGGCAATGCTAAAACCATAATGCTTATATTTAAGAATTGCAAGTACCATTCAAACTTTTTAAAATCAAACTGAAATTTCTTCAAATTAAATAGATTCTTTTTTACGCGAATTATTTCATTATTCTAAGGGAAATTCTATTCTTCCAAAGTGAATAGAACGTTTTTAAATCAATTTAAGGGCTGTCTTTTTGTCAATCAATTTTCATCAATTTTTTATTAAATATTTAGCATTTATGAGTGGACTGCATAATTACATTTTTAACAAGTCTAATTTCAATTTAAAAAATCAGCGTAAATAAAACGACCTGATAATATAGACAAATGTTTAAACTCGGTTTTCAAAAACGTATGAAAATACGTCTAAACTTCGTTTGGATAAAATTGAAATGGGTTGGAAAAAATTTCATTATTTTCAGTTTGAATTTGGTTTGAAAAAATCAAAATTAGTTAGGTAAATGTAGCTTGGCTTGAAATTTTAGAACTTGGTTTTAAATAAATAAATTTGGTTTGAAAAGTTAGTTTTCCAAAAAAGTCCAATTTTAAAAATTGAAGTTGTTTCAAAAAGTTATTGTTTGGTTTCAAAATAGTTATGGAATTACTTTTAAATAATTGAAAAATGTTAGGAAAAATGTCAATTTAGGTTGAAAAAAGTTCTATTTTGTTTGGAAAAATTGG
This sequence comes from Cimex hemipterus, assembly GCA_039619505.1. Taxonomy (NCBI): domain Eukaryota; kingdom Metazoa; phylum Arthropoda; class Insecta; order Hemiptera; family Cimicidae; genus Cimex; species Cimex hemipterus. The sequence continues at coordinate 13,551,414 of CM077104.1, forward strand.
AGCTTGTTGAAGTTATACGAAAAACATAATTTATTCTAAAATAATCACTTCTGTTGGAAAAAAATTGATTTTATTTTGGAAAAACTACAATTTGGGTTGAAAAATCGTCGATTTTCTTTGGACAAAGTAAAACAAGGTATTAAAAAATATTTTATTTCGTTTAGAGATATTGGTTTGGTAAAAGGATAGCCTGGCTTGAAAAAATTTCTGAACTTCGTTTAATATACAATAATTAAATATGATTTGGAAAAAGTTTAATTTAGACTGGAAAAATTATTTGGTTTGAATAAATACAGTATGGTTTAGAAAGAGTTCTGAATTTCATTTGAAATAAGTAAATTTGGTTTGAAAAATTTTCAATGTAGTTTGTAGAAACTCGCTAGAAAAAGTTCAATTTTGTTTTTAAAAAGTAGAACTTGGTTTAAAAAACTTTTCAAATAATTGAATTTTATTTGGAAAAAATATTCTTGTTAATTGTATATCATACTTTCATTATTCTATTTACTCAATCATGTACAATATTAAATACTTCATGACCCACTAAACTGTTTGGAAATTTCATCTATACTTGCGAATAATCGTAGAAATGGGAACTGACGTGATCCCGGAAACACTTTTTACAACATCCTATAAAGTGTCAACAGATTAAAGAGGAGAAGAAGAATTCACGAGGAAATCAGATTCCATCTAGATATAGTATACAGATCGCGCCAAAACAAAGGAAGGAACCGGGGCCGGGCGTTTTCTGTACAAGCCCAAAATATCAGCAATCTACATCCTTACGGAAAAAGCACCTAGGGTTTTCAAGCCGAAATATATTACAAAACTGCCTGTCTTAGAAAATCTAAGAGATTACATTTAAAAAAAAAAACCCTTGTGAGATCAGTTAGCCAAAAATCTGTTAAAGTATTAACATTTAAAAATATCACATCAATAGACAGTGGAGGCATTGTAAATCTCCAAAGTTCTCCGACGGGTGCAGAGTATGGAGGTCATAAACCCCCTCCTAAATTTTCGTCATCATCATTACGAAATTAACCTTTATTTATTTACTCATTTTAAAAATTCTTTCAGTTTACATTGAAGTAAAACATTTAAAATTTTCCACCACATTATAATAATAATAATAGTTTTAATGGACTAATGTGTTAGAATTATTTAGTTATGTACACAAAATCATGTGAAAACTTAAATTTAAATATGCCGTAATATGTTGATTTACTAGATGAATTTAAAAGTTTAGATTGTTTTTCCCATAAGAAAGACACATAAAACGTTTTTAAAACAGTTTTCAACCCCCACTCGTTTTTAGCATATTAATGAATGAAAATTCGACGTTTCCCTCCCCTTTACGACCGGTGTGGCATATTTGAATTTAATCGAGTCTGGGACAATACTTTTTCTCCGTACCCCCGATACGTTCAACCGGAGCCACCCAAGGGATTAAAAAATGCTGGGACAAGGGAAGCGATAGAAGTCATGCCTGGCATACCTAAACCTCCATTAAGATTATACAACGCTTCCGAGTCATAATCCACTGGTTGAATATAACTTGAGCTGAGAGAATATTAACACCTATCTAGATTATATATAATAAAATACGCATGTAGCTTTAATACATTTTTTATTATTGTATTTTATTTTGCATTAGGCAAAAATATAACAATTCCATTTCATTTTTAAAAAATTAGGTTTGGTGTGGAAAAAAATTGATTTAAAAAAGTTCTATACTTGGTTCGTATTAACTGTATTTTGGACGCAACAACCGGGATCATAAAAAGATCAACTGGGTTGGACGAAAGGTTTAATTCGGTTTGAAAAAAATACTATTTGATTTCAAAATTGCTGACTTCTTTAAGAAAATAAATAATATAATTTTGTTTGGAAAAATTATAACTTGGTTGGAAATTATACAAATTTGGTTTGAGAAAAAAATTAATTTAATTGGAAGCAAGTTAATTTGGTTAGAAAATGGATCAATTTGCTTTGAAAATGTTCTATTCTAGGTTAGAAATAACTGGATTTTATTTGGAAAAAGAATAACTTGGTTCGAAAAAGTCAAATTTTGTTTGAAAAACAATTGAATTTGGATTGAAACAAATTCAATTTGATTCGAGATATGTTCAATTTGGTTATTTTGTTTAAACAAACACATATGAAAAGCCTTTATAATTTCTAAAAAAAAACGCTTTGCTGAATGAAAAAATAGGAAACACGAATAATTTGGAATTGTGTCAATTGGGAAAGTATTACAAATTTAATTCTACAAATCGTTTAATTTGAGAAATCGAGATGTATAAATTAAAAAAGGATATTGTTTATTATATCTCTTTTACTTACAATTAATCATAAAGAACCTGTATATACCTTAATATAAATACAGAGATAAATACTTTTATTCCCCTCTGCCAAATTTGAAAAATGTACTTGTAATGTACATTAAGAACAAAATTCACGCCAACCGAAATTTACGACGAACTAATGGGACAGTGGGGTCTCGTGTAAATATTTGATAGTCTTAATGCAAAAAATCATTCCTTCATTTTTTCGTAATATTGTTTTCACATGACGAAACATTTAAGTATAAAATGTGTCAAGGGCAACCACAGACGAATTTATATATTACAACATATACCCCTAGTGAAATTCTTATTTTGTAATACAATTATCCTATATTTTGTGTAAAACAAGTGCAAAATTGGTTATTATATGGTGAGACATTGATCGCGCAAGCAATCACTAAAATACAGGTTAAATTTTTCGATTGACTCATAAGTGAAGTAATACATTTATCCAATAATGTACAACGTACGCTTAGAAACTACGCTCTCATCATTAATCAACTACAAATGCAGACGCACGAACTCCCGACCTCAAAACATTAAAATGTTGACTGTGCCACAAATTTACGTACTGCTTATTAAAATAATAATAATAATAATACAGGGATACGAACGCTTTTATACACAGTTGAATCATGGTCAAATAGCCAAGGATGTAACGTTTATGATTTGCCCAAATAGTTAAGTGTAAGAGTTTATTAAAGATTTATGTGTTTCTTATCATATCAGTAATTAAAGTTAAGATATGCCACGAAGAAAGGCTTTATATTAGGTTCATGCTATTTCTATTTCTATGATTATAACAGAATCTGTAATTATTAAATACAATAATAATACAGGGGCATCGGTGGCCGCAATGTTGCACAGCGATCATAGCTGTAAGGTAAAGACCCGGCATCGAATGGAGATCCACTGGACATACTTTCAACTTTTTTTTCGAAAAACAACGGCACCCTCAGGGTTTATAAGACCCTCGCAAAAAATTTATACAAAAGAGTAATATGAACGCTTTTAAACACAATTAAACGCTAAAGTCAAATAGTCAAGTATGTAACGTTTATAATTTGTCTAAACAGTTAATTGGAAAAGTTAATGAAAAATTTAAGTGTTTCCTATTATGTCAGTTAAGTAAATTCAATAAATTAATTTTTAAATAAGATATCATGAGATGCAGTCTGGTGTGATGTAGGTTTCAGAAAAACATTTTCTTTATCGTGCCAACGTTTCGATCTTTTATTTCATCTTCAGGGCTCAAAGTGTGTGTCTTCTGTAAACTTGTGCCATTCTTGCGTGTCTACCGTTATTGCGACTCTCAACACGATACGCAAGAATGGCACAAGTACATAGAAGACAAACATTTTGAGCCAAGAAGATGATCTCAATAAAGGTCGAAACGTTGGTACGATAAAGAAATTGTTTTTTCTGAAACCTACATCACACCAGACCGCATCTCACGATATCTGAATAATTATCTATTAACGGTCACTAATCTCTATACATTTTAATTAAGTTTATGGTTGAGATAAAAAAGTCAGTGTAACGAGCGGGATTCGATCCCACCTTCCTTCGGCTCAATATGCCGTTGTTCTAACTACTTGAGCTATCGGGTCTTCGATCCACTAGGGCACTAACTTCTCATCTCAACCCAACCTTTTGAATTTTCCCCCCTTTCTAACATTTTTACCTCAACCAAAACCTTAATTAAAGATTAATTAAAAGGATTTATTTGGTCAATCGTACCACGAATCCTAATAAATGTAATCAGTAATTAAAGTTAAGATATGACACGAAGGAATACTTTTTATGGGGGTTCATGATATTTTTATTTCTATGTTTATAACAGAATAATTTGTCATTAACATGTTAATATGAGTTTAATATTGTACATATATTTTCTGATAGTGAATCGTTATCATTGAATCAGTCTAATCCTTGCCTTCACACAAATAACACACATGCCAGCACAGAGAAACAAAACAATTGTAACAATACTCACAGAAAGACAATACGTACATACAATAACAATTCCGTATTAAAAATCACCGTTAAAGCCAATTTAGAAAAAAAGTAAAAACACATTTGATACTGGTATCACAAAAATCATATAAGCCGAAAAATATGATATATATTTATCTTACTTAATTCCTTTATTTAATATAAAATTAAACACAAAATTAGGTTTCTTGAAACTGTAAATTCAGTAAATCATTTTGAATATTACTATTATTAGTTTCCTCGATAGCTTTATAAAAAAACCAAGTGTTTTTCTTATCTTTTATATAGTTTTTACCCTGAATTTGTTAAAGGCAATAACAACTTCAACATCAGTTATATGACCTTTCTCCAAAAAAAAAATAAATAAATAATAAAATAAATAAATAACCAGCTCTTTATAGGCGGTTCAAACGATTTTAGCCCACGAGTCGATCCGTGTTTCAAAAATGTCAATTTCCAAGGGTCATATTTGAATAAAACCTGACATACTGAATGCATGATAAAGAAGCCAGAGAGATTCTTTGAAGCTTTGAAAATTGGCACATGTAACGGTTGAAGTGCTGATCCTGCTGTAGCCTTCATGTTCCTTACAGCCCCTAATACGATCAGTTTGCAAAAAAATCATCGTCTAAGAAACTGTATGTCATTCTTAATAAAAGTATACTGTGATGTTTACTCTTTCTTATATCAACCCGAATAGACATATTACAACTGCAAGATTCTGAACCGCTATTTGAATTAAGAAATAAGTATATTTCAGATAAATTCGTTCTAAGGCATTCGGCATAGTAATATGTAATGAAGTACGTCTATTTTGTCCAAATACATTATCATATAAATATTGATCAAACAAATCGATTTCTTTTCTAATCACCCGCTTGTGTAGTGAAACAATAAAATTCAAATATTTGGGAGTACTACTTGTTCAGTATTCAAAAATAAAGAAAGAAACTGCTTTTGCTGATGTTCATATTGAATATGTATGCCTAATAAAATTACCAACGGATACGATCAAATGTATTTAGAAGAAGAAGATTAAGAAAAATAACTTTATTCACAGACTGGTGCCCCATAAGAATAATACAAATGAAATAAATAAAGAAAGTACCTTCTATGAAAAATTAAAACTAATATATCAAAATCTTGGCACAATGCATGTAATGCAAGCTATAAGAACAGGATTATTAACCAAAATTATCTAATATTAACGTAAAGTCTCTGTTTGGAGGGGGAGGAAGTGATTATACAGGTGGGATTTGCAGGAGGAAAAGGAGGCGGCGTGACTATTAGAAAGGGGAAGGGAGTTACAAAGTTTAGGGGTTAGTTAAGATAAGGTCAATTGTTGCGAGTGTGATGTGAGGAGTCGAATTGGACGGATTGGATGATATAAGGACGACAAATGTGGATGGCCCGTAAAAGCAAGGAACTTAGGAAATACTGCGCACGGAAGAAGGGGTAGAGCCAAGAAAGTTGGGAATGCAGCCTCGACTCTCGGGACCACCGTTGGGTGCCGAACACGAATCTTACGCAACAATTCATAATCTGTACGCACACAGATGTAATCGAAGAAGGGAATTATAATGGAACAATTAGCTTCCGGGTAGACAAAGGAAAGAAAAGCCAGGACCGACGAAATAGGCTGAGGGAGGCGATACAATGACGGAAAATTTGGAAATGTGAGGATGCTAGCGAAGGTTTTGGTCATAGACTACTCCTAGGTGTTTAACCGAGGAGCAGAATGGAATGGGATGGTTATTTAACGTGAAAGGTGTAATGCAGGATAGGAAATTGAGAAGTTGCCTGGACTGAATAATTATGGCGGTGGATTTGGACTTGGGAATGTGCCCATTGGTTGATGGGATTTAGGTCTTTTTGGATCTTGAGAATGTCCGAGTTAAGATCGGAAGGGTTGAAAGCTATGTATATTTGGGAGTCATCGGCGTAAGTGGTAGTTACAGGACTGGATGGAGCAGGTCGTTAATGTAAATAGAAGAAAGGATAGGAGACATGCTAGAGCCTTGGGGCATCCCAGATTTTAATGGGAGGAAGGAAGAGGTAAGGCCATTTGGTATCAGTTTGGGGGCGATTGGTAAGGTAGGAGAGGAACCAACGGATGGTGCTGTTGGAAAAGGAAAAAGATTCAAGCTTAGAAAAGGAGCGAAGAGTGCTCCTTTTGTCCTACACAGAATCGAAGGCTTTGGGAAAATCACAGAGGACAAGGATAGTGTAACTTGTTTCTAAACTAACAATTACATTGGTTCAAGCAAAACACCCAAATTTCTGGTACTATCTGACTGTAAAAGCTCTCACAAAATCAAACTAACTTAATTTCCAGCATCTGATAATAATTTCTGACATCCTATGAAAAATTAACCTCCTGAAAATTAGGGGGAAAAATTAAAATACCTAGGGTTAGAGCCCATGCGTGTGCCCATAATGAAAAAGTGGATGGTTTGTGGAAGCTTCACCAACAGAGAAGGTTTTAAAGTTTCTTCTCAATTATACAGAATTAATCAAGTATATTAAAAGTAATGAAATGCAGAAATTGCAATGTAAATAAATACAATCGGGAAAAAGAACGCTTTTCAAAAAAGACTCCCCTCAAAAGAGACTTGGTTCAAAATCAACAAGTCAGCAAAGACTTCTGTTATGAAATATGCAAACTCCCGTCTAACCGTGCGTAGTGTAAACAATACTTAAGAAAGGTAAATAGGTCACAGAATGATATATGTGGTTGTGGTTTGGACGAAGAGTCAATGAAACAAGTCATAATAATAACAACAGATTAAAAAAATCAATGATGAATAAGCTGCCCTCCAGAACTTCAATTGGACGATGGCGTGTTGCCGCAAGAAATAGGAACATTTACAATTTTTTTATAATTTTTGAGACAAAAATTAAACATTGTGGATAACGTACATTTAGCTAATGATGACGGGCGGTAACCCTAGATGCACAGAAACAGACTTGACGCTAATACAAAAACAAGAGACAATAATACGCGTAAATAGCACTTATCATTAATTTTCACCACCCTCTCTTCATAAATACATAAATTCACTCTTATATTTTTTACAATTACCTAGGTCATAGCTCTACCTGAAATAGTTATTAGAAAACTATACATGCCTAGAAACAAATATTAATCAAATAAACCTATTAAGTATTTAAATTGCAACTTTGATAGTAATCGTTAAAAAATTCACCATGAGTGCGAAAAACACCTATGGAATAGTTTACATCGAAATAAATTTATGAATATAAAAACTGTACTTAAATTATATCAAACGTAGAAAAGAACGAAGTCAGGGATGAGATCAAATTGGTTAGGAAAATTATTGACGCTTTAATATCAAGATGCTGTCGTGAAGAAATTAAAAAGTCTATGAAATTTTTCGGCATTCAACCGGAAAGAAACTTTCCCTACTTCATCCAAGTATTTCAAGACCCGTTACTCTAGGGCTGAACTGATTAAATCACCACAGTGCAGAAATATTTATGTTACCCGGCGATGTATTTTTCCGGCGGGAACGAAATTCCAAGAGCCACGAATCACATTTTCATCTGAACTAGTACTTCCTACAATTTAGTAAACTAGTGTGTAGTATTTAGTTAATTGATGATTATTTGGATATCGTGAGATGTACATGTAAAAAACAATTGCTTTATTGTGATAACGTTTCGATTTTTATTTCGAACATCTACAGTGCTTTGGATTATCAAATATTGTTTGGATTATACAAATACATATATGAAAAAGAATTTGTACAATGATGTACTCAATATAGAAATTTTAGGTTCATTCAAAGTATTTGTACAATTTGTATTTTTATAAGTTAAACAATGTTTATAAATCCCAGGATCTAAAGATGATCTCAGTACGTACCGAAACGTTGGCCCAATAAAGAAAATGTTTTTCTAAATCTATATCACACAAACCATATCTCACGATTTTCAAATAAATGGTAACTATATTTCAATTATTTATGATTTGTAGTTGAGATAAAAAGTCAGTGTCACGAGCGGGTTTCGAACCCACGATCTTCGGCTAGATAAGCCGCTGCTCTACCACCTGAGCAATCGTGACCTAGATCCACTCGGACACTAACTTCATATCTCACCCCCTCCTTTTTTGTGTCCAAGTGGATCTAGGTCACGATAGCTCAGGTGGTAGAGCAGTGTCCTATCTAGGCAAAGATCGTGTGTTCGAATGCCGCTCGTGACGCTTACTTTTTTATCTCAACTAACAACTTTAATAAATTGAAAGACATTCATTTGTCAAGCGGACCAGGAAAATTAGGAATTTAGTAAACTACGTTGACCTGAATTTTGGTTTATATGTAAAACCAGATACATTAAGCCCTCACATTTTTTTAAAGTTTCTAAGTTTATATAACCATGTTGTTTTAGCAGAATAGCTTGGCTTTGTTTTTCAAACAAGCTGCTAATATTTACATATTTATTATGGTTAAGTCCAAAATGTACCTTATCTGAAAGCGACCTATTTCCGTCCATGGACATGGATCGATCAAATCGCTTGGGGCTGTTTGTTGATAAAGATACGTGAGTAGCCATCTTACGTTTCAATTTATATTATTGGTTTTCTTCCCAAACAAACGGTTTCGGCGAAAATTTCCGCTTTGGTGATAAGTGTGTGTCACGTGGTGAAGTTTTATATAGACATATGTACTAAAAACCACGAACCTCTCGCCTTTAGGCGTGTAACGTTAATAACAATAATACCAATTATTTCGACAATTTGTTCACTAGTGTTAGATTCATGAATACCCGATTATATCCATCACGAATCGTTTACACTACGTTTATCGGTGGGGAATTGCTCCACAATTCCTTCCCAGTAATCTAATTTCCCTTAAAATTTATATTTTCGTAAAGATATGATTTTTACGTGGTAAGATCATTTTCACGAGTCAAACATATGGTTTTTTAATTTAAATATATTCCATGCATGAACTCAGTATATTTTGTGCACTTTAGAGTAAACTTTATCAATCAATAAGACAGTAACACGTAACTTTAATTAATGCTTACACATCGTGGTGAATCAAGTCGATGAATTAACATAGACATGCCACCAGATCAGAAACGCCCGAGCTACAGATTCAACACTCCCCATTTCTCAAGAGGAAATTCACAAATTGTTTTGTGTGTTAAGATGCAAAAAAAGCATCGACCAACTTGAATTCGATAAGCCACCAAGTCAAATCAGCTCTAAGTCAATTGTCCGGTTAAGTTTTCTTTTCTTTCCTGAATTATCTTTTTTTTCTGTTCTCCTACTTGCCAATAAAAATATAAAACCGTGCATTTCGCATCCAGTATCTCTGAGTCGTAGCTTCACCCGGGTTTTGGACGAATGTACAATCTGTTCAACAGGATAATTTTCCAATTTTAAAATAATATAACGTATAATAGGAATAAAATATCGATAACTTTGGAAAATGGCAAAATGGGGTAAAACGCCCAGATTTGGATGTTTCTTATTTTCTAATTTTATTACTTTTAACGCTTGTTAGAAATTTCTTATGACATCAACTGTTTATTCAGCCTAGGCGAGACGAACAGAACGTATGTATGAATAAAATATCAACAACTTTGGAAAACGACAAAATGTGGGAAAACCCTAAGTTTTGGCATTTTCTAATTTTACGACTTTTAACACCTGTTAAAACTTTCTCATGGTATAAACTGTTTATTCCGTCTAGTCGAGACGAACAGAACGTATAATATGAATAAAATATCAGTAACCTAGGAAAAATGCGAAATGTGGGAAAATCCTAAGTTTTGGGGGTTCACGACTCTTAACATTTGTTAACTCATTCTTATCTTATAAACTGTTTATTAAGCATTTGACTATTAAAAAGCTCACCATTTCGTTTGCCCACGAAATCAAGGAAAATTTCATAGCGGACGCCTTAATTTTAATTTTTGTAATCAACCAAGGCGCCTACAAAGCAAACTTGTTTATGTCGTTATTTAAAAAAAATTTAGGAAAATAAATCAGGTTTAAAATAACGCCAAAAACGACTAAAAATATATGTTTAAAGGTTAACGTTTAGGAAGAGCTAAAATTAAGATGAGAAGAGGACCGACTGCTCCCAACCTTGGCCCATGTCATCTCAAGTGGCAAAAATGGTTAATCCGTTGGGCTTTGATCTCATTTCAGCGATGGTACGCCGAGAGAACGTACTGCCTTGTTTCAAATCAACTATGAAAAATCGCTAAACAAATAAATTATCCTCTACAGATGAAATTTGTTTAAACCACTTTCAAATAAGGGAAAAAGTCTTTGTTTCAAAAGAAAAACAAAATTTCATAATTGTAATGGATAAATTAAACGTATTTTCTCTCTTGTACTATATTGAACTGCTGTTCGACCTTCGTAAATCGTTTTAAGACTTAATTATGAAATTGTGCTTTCGGCGGTTTTCTCTCCCACTTTCTCATTTAAGTGCAGATGGATATTTATGTTCGTGGCTCGTTTTCTTCAGTTCCTGGGATTTGTCTGCGCGGTTCGTTCTGTCATTTATTAAAATTTCGTTCTGAAGTGAAATAATTTCCTACTGTTTAACTAGGATAGGCTGGTAGTGAAATAAGTGACTTTCAATTTGCATACAAATCTATATTTAAGCATTGGTTATATTGATAAAAGAAATCGATGAAACAAAAACATGATAAAAAATGTAAACACTTTTACAATCGATCCACCAACATCAGATTTGAAACGTAAAAAAAGAAAATATAGTAGTTTTTTAACTATGTTTTTTGCGTTTGTTGAGCGAATGTTGTTAAATAATTGATAAATGCCTCGTTCACTCATAGCCAACCAGAATTCATTTTGCGCCAGCTATTGATTTTTTAGGTAAAAGAAGGGTCAAACACATCCGCGTTTAAGTAATATGTAAAAAGTGAAATGTATTTTTTCCTTTTGTCTACTTTTCTTGTCAATTTATTGTTCATTTCTATGATCAATATTACCACATCAATTCTATTTCAGAATTACACCAAAAAGAAACTTTATGGAAAAAAAACGAAATAAACAACAATCGACTTTGAATAGTAGTCTAGAATATTCTTTCGACCATAAAACAGAAGCAAGTTTAAAATTTTATTTAAACTTTTCAATAAAAAGACGGATAAATCGTACTTTTATAGACAAGTAAATCGTTAGTTTAATGACTTTATAAATTGAAATCCCTTGGCAAGTTCTCTCACGGTAGTAACTGTGATAGAGAGATTCCGTTCCGGGGCGTAAAATCTCGCCGGAGAGAAGGGTTTCCCCATTGGGTCAGGAATTAGTGGAAGATAGGAGTAAGTAACTGTATTCTCCGTCTTCTGGTATACAAGTATCCAGTCAAGTCCTTTGTCCTACCATAATGCAAGTTGTGAAACCTCGACCTACACACTCATATCGTGCCAACTCGTCACTGTTCGCCTGCCAGGTTTAAAAATAGTGTCATATCGTTGCACGCACCTCTCCGTTATCTTGAAACAAATATTCATATTGATCCTATTCTTGTAAAAATTTAAATTTTATTACAAAACGTATTATCAATTGTCACACAAGGTGAAGATCGACAATCATTGAATTAACTACTCTTGTTTACGTTTCATTCAAACGGGCTTCAGTTTCACGCCATCATCAATAAAGAACTCATCTTCTCTTCCTTTAAGGAGCAGAAACTACGGAGAATAAGGAAAATAAACAATGATCACCGACTCGCAGACCAACAACTAATTGTGTGTGACAGAAATTGGTGCAGAAGTATTGATGAGCGAGAGAGAGAGAGAGAGAGAGAGAGAGAGAAAACAAAGAAAGGAAATCTGGCGGAGAAATAATTTTTAATATACAGAATATATTGTGTGTTGTGTGATACAGTTCAGAAAAACAGTTAAGTCACGCGTGTTTAGCATCCTCAACGCCGTTCAGAGGTATTGCTTCCTACATCCCAATGCACAATTTCTGACAATTTATCTGATTTAATATTAATGAGGATTTGTGTGCGTGTCTGTGTCTGTGCTTGTGTGCGTGAGAGAGAGAGAGAGAGAGAGAGAGAGAGAGAGAGAGAGAGAGAATTGTGTTGGAGAGAAGGAAAAGAAATGTCAATATAATATTTATTGAAGAAAAAATAATAGAGAGTGTGAGAGAATCCATGAAGGGTAAAGAATGTTTCTGTGTAAGTAAGAGAGAGGAAATAAGATGACCGAATAGACAGATAAAGAGAGAAAAAGCGAGAAAAACAGACTGAGGGAAGTAGACAGTATGTATATGAAGAAGGCAGAAGAACAAGAGGCTATGGGAGAAAGTAGATAGAATAAAATAGAAACACCCGAACAAAAATCTGCTAATGCGATAAACACTGATAAGTACAAATGTGCTCGATATCAAGTTCGTACTTATTAAAGACCGGTGAAAAGTTACGGGACTTAGAGAACTGCCGCCGATCGAAGATGGGAAAATCGAAGAGCTCGAACTATGTACACACACACACTTGTAGTAGCACTGATAAAATCGCTTGTGAAACACAACTGGCAATTACAAAGGGGAAAAATGTGTACAATGATGCCCGATGATCAAAAAGGAAAAGGTATTGAAGTTTTTTTGTTTTTTTTTTCAAATTCGTCAATATTTTGTTTATTTCAATTTTTGCGTTTATGTTTTAGTTCTTTCCTTTCTTGTTTGTTAATTTGAAACGTTTATATATATATATATAT
>CM077104.1:13564883-13588415 GCA_039619505.1 Cimex hemipterus
ATATATATATATATATTAACAGAATATTATTGCTTTTGGAAGAAAATTTTAATTTTTTTCTGATGTCATGTTATCGTTTCGTACTAACAAAGGTATTTTATTTTTTCATATTACTATTTTCGGTGTATACGGTATGACAGTAAAGTATCAAAACGCTCCCTTTTTCAGTAAATCCTTTTAAGTTTCCAGTCTTTCCCAAGACCACGGAATCACGCAACTGTAAAAGTAGGCCTGTATTTTATTGCTCTTTTGAATTGCTCGGCTTCACCGGCAGACTTTCTAAGTCACCGGAAAACCGTTTGACCCGCTTCTTCTTGTCTGAACGGAAAAGTGTTGTCTGTATTGTAAGCAAAAATATATCACCAATTTAGACCTTTAGAGCTAGAGACATTTCTTTTCCTGTGTAGCTATAAATTCTGTTGATTTGTACACCGGCACAATACAGCGGTAACATTTCGTATATGAAACTTGAACTTGAGTAAATTTGTTCAAACACGAAGAAAACGACTACATCGTTTTTACAAAGCATTTTGGCAAGGTAAAAGATGGATACCTCAGTCTTCATAGGCATGAAGATCTTATGATCGACGAGAGCAGACTATATAAAATATGCTGTTACTATAAAATTCGCCAACGAATTAAAACAGATACATTTTTTTATAATAACTCACTCTGCTAACTTTAATTCAAAAGATACTCTGATTCTTAAAATTTAAGACTATCCGTGTGGTTTATATAAATTGTTTTCCTTCAAACCTTCTGTCTTACAGAATAAAACTTTCAGACCGCACAAAACAAAAGTTTTGGCAAATGAACACCATGGTGCAATAATGTAGCCGAGTCCAACAGTTCGCCACCTGATTAAGAAAAAATAAAACTTCCGCGATAGTATTTACAATTTATTTAAATTATTTTAATGCCTAGTTATTAAATATCCAGTTAGGCTGATTGACATTTAATACTTGCCTACATTAGAAATGAGTTATAAACTATTGATTTATCATAAAGATAAAATGACCAAAATTGGTGGTGGGCAATCAATGGCTCGTTTCAATCGGGCGGTCGGTTTAAAGTTAACAATTTAATAAAATTGTTCGTAATAAGAATTACATCTACTGTGTTTTTACATTTGACAAAACTGTCTTGTTTTTTATACAATAAATTTTCAAACAAAAATGTATTTAAACTTTTTTGTATGTTATGTGAAAACACTAGTCTTACAAACGTTGGAAAAGCAATTTACGCCCGACGTACACTAAAGTACTGTAAGAGACAATTCAATGGCCACTTCAATTACGACCTTTTAAACAACATTTCCTCCCAAAACCCAACCCAATGTTGTATTCTGCACAGTAACTATAAAAACACCCGGTGCCATGGTAAATTAATATGACTGTACAACCTCTTGTAAAAGTATTGCCTTGAAAGCCCATTGTTCCGTTAACACAGATATAGAATGCGATTTTACAGTTGACTCGTTTCTCAAAACAATGGAAACACCGGATTTTCATCGAGATACTAAAGTCTAAAAAGATAAACAGAACACAACTACAGAACATCGATCTTTTCAAAAGTCTGAATGATTTCTTCTTCGCCATCTGCTAGCGATCCTCATTTGATTAATTTCTTTAAATTCATACTTTAGACTATATCACTCGTGTCCACAAAATCATCGCACGTTTGACAAATTCCTCGATAATAATGAAATCAGACAAGTTTGCAAGGGTTTCTAGATACATAAAAAGTAGGATAAAATGATTTGTTTTGAAAAATAAAAACACTGCTACCGAAAACGTTAGTCATCATTTTTACGTAGTAAGGAGAAAATTTTTTTTAGACTAAAATGGAGTTTATATTTAACGGGACAGTGTACTACATGGCAGCGTACAAAGACTTTTCATTTATTTTATATACACGTAAAAATCTTCTACAGTTAGGGACCAAGTTCAATAGTTAGTCTAGTTAGACACCGGTATTACGATCATAAAACTCTCTCGTCAAAATTTCATTCTAGAGGTATTATTTATTTATTGCACTATGCAATACTGAATACCCTGGAACGAGCATCGGGAATAAATTTCACCAAAATCTGCAGGCAGTAAATTGTACAATTTACTTTATTCCTGGATTCCTAGAAGACCGATACCGCCTACTTCAAGATCAACTCTGACCATCTATGATATTCACCTAGTGTTCAATTGATAATTATTTCAACTTTAAATTATGCGTTTATTGAATATTTTATCCTAATTAGTGATTCACTAACTAAATTTAGGGGCGTCGTTTGCAACATTTTAGGCGTTAATACGGCGCTAGTTACTGTAAGGTCCCGAGTTCGAATCCAGCGGCACTGCGTTCGATTCGGATATTAATGGGCTCTTTTATTTCAAAAACACCGGCACCCTGACGGTTGATATGACCTCTGCTGTTGCGAACAAAAAAAATTGGTTTAAACAAAATGGCCGATCTTTTGAACAACATAAATAGCAAACAAATTAAGAGAATAAAATTATTAGCATTCCTTCTTTTTACAACATATGTAAAAATTTAGCTTCCACATTGATTCAACATTTTACCAAAAAATTTACAAAACTAGTACAAAAATTATCTTTTCTCCTAGGCAAAATTTCTGTACAATGTTTACACAATTAAATAATTTCGGAAAGAGTTGTATTTTGAAAAGCACGCAAGGTACTAAAGAAATATGCTTTACACAGGCGAGAAGCTTCAAGTTGGCCGTTTTGGGGGCGATGAGCAGCGTAGGGCAGCCGCTTGCACTTCTGCTCAAGCAGTTATGCGAATTCGACGAAATAGCCGTCCTGGATGATTCGGATACAGACGGGTTAGCACTCGAGCTTAACAACACGGACACTTTCGGGTATGTAACGGATCACGTCGGGTCCCGAGGGCAGGGGCCAGCCATAAAAAACGCCGACATCGTTTTATTGGCTGGAGGGGTCCCCTTCAACGGAGAAGCGACCTCCATGCCTAGTGGCGTACTAGAATCCAATTGCAGGTCGGTCTTCGAATATGCAAAAGCCTGTGTCGCACATAACCCGAATGCCTTCATCTGCGTGATCACGTCTCCTGTCAATTGCACGTTGCCCATCGTGAGCCAAACGTTCACCACGTCTTACATAAACTTGCGCCATCAGAGGATCATGGGCGTAAACAATCTGCAGGCAGTGAGGGCGTGCAACTGCGTGTACGACTTTTTCAAAGTGAAACCGCTCAACCCTTTCGTGCCGATCGTCGGTGGTTGCTCCATAAAAACTGTCGTGCCCATATTCTCGTACGTATCTCCAAGTCGCGTCCTACCATATGAAAAGCTGAGCGCAATGATCAAAGCTTTCAGAAAGGCTACAGAAGGCACCCATCGGGTTCCCGACAGCACCCACGACCTGTGCTCACTCTCTCACGCGTACGGCGCTTTCATGTTCGTCAGATCCCTTGTCCAAGCGGTCAGGGGATTCAACAACATCATAGAGAACGCTTTTATAATGAACAAAAACGAACCGGAAGCCCCGTACTTCAGTATGCCCGTTAAATTGGGACAGAACGGGATTGAGTCGAAGATCGGCATCCCGCCGAGTGCAACGAGCTACGAAAAATCGTTGGTTGAAAAGGCCAAATTGCTTCTGAAAGAGGACGTCTGCTTAGGCTTGGAGTACCACAAGAAGTTCATAGACGAAACGGAACATCAGGCGAACGCGAATTCGACTTAAAACCAGGTGAAAGCTGCTGAACTTTTTAAATCGAAGTGTGAATTTTACATAAATATAAATAAATACTAACGTCGAAAGAATTTCATTTAGAATGCACGATTGATTGTCACATGATAGTAGCGTGAACGATACAAATCGAGATTGTTTATCTTATTAACATTTTTCAGACTGGACTCCATGATTTGCAAAACTCCACAGAGAAAATTGACAAACCTCAGCTGATCAGTGCCGAAATAGAACAACATTTTTAAAGTGTAAACCAAATTAACGAACATTTATTGAATCAAAGCCTTAAAGCTACATAGTTAATTATTTGAAAAATACTCTCCAAGTAAAATTTTTCACTCAATAAAAAGATTTGTTTTTATTTACTCAAACGCTTCTTGCCTATGTCCATTGTTTAAATTATTTTTTTTAATCAATTTAAGTTACTTTAATATATTGCATTTTAGAATGTGCACTGAGAGTATTATAACTATAATTTAACTAACATACTTCAACTTTGAAATGTATGCTAAAACAATCCTTACCAAGACTGCTAAAATTAGAGAGGGTTAAATTCAGAAGACTGATAGAACTATCAACCGGTCACTGGCATCTGAGAAAATATCTACACAACATGGGCATATCCAATGACGTTCCCATTTGTAGATTATGCAACGAGGAAGAATAAACAGCCACCCATATCACATCCTAAATGAATCAACCGTACAATAGAGGCACATACCTGGGTGTCAAAGAAAACCAAGGGAAAGTTATTGCACCACCGACAATAAATGACCTTAGTACCCCTTAAAAGAAAGATTAGATAGACAGACTGAACTAACAAACTAAGAAAGTACAATAAGCCAGAAACTTCAGCGCTTGGAGAATTCAACTTCACTTCCCAATCTGTTCATCATCATCAATAGTAGCTGCGTTGAAAGTAACGTAGAAACTATAGTAACCGACAGGTAACTTTCAATATTAAAACTAAAATTCTATCGAAGTAATATGAACTGAAAGGTTTGAGGGAAAATTAATGGATTGCCACGTCAGTTCGAATTATTTTTTAATCAAATTGAGTTTGAAATAAGCTCTAAAAATTTAAGTCATCTATTATTTCTAATGCATTGCCTTGTATTAAACAAAATAGATTAAATATATAAATAAAATTAATGATATATTTACAGTTATGTTACAAAATAGTCAAGATATTTTGAAGGAAAGGTGCGGGCTATTTGTATTTCGGCGGAGAAGGGAATTATTTTACTTCTCATGTTACATGCAATAGCGTCTTTCAGAGAAAATCGAAAGAAAGTAAAGCTATCGGAATAAAGTTAATGCAAATCAATTGAAAGAATAATGCGAATGTTGTTTTAATCTCCAGGTCAAAATCGAATAAAACCTGATTACTGCCATCGACTCAAGAGCCAAATGCTTCGGGTGTATTTTTTTCTTTTTTTACAGGTCATAAAAGTACAAACGAAAAAGCCATAGCAACTTAATAAATAAATTTACTATAAAAACACTGCAAACTAGTGAAATGTTAATTAAATGGCTAATTAATGAAATAAAGCGTTTTGAGTGCGTCCATTTCTGCAACATTTCTAAGACATTTTGAATGACTTTACCGTAAGCATATCTATCACGATTAAATGGTTGAAAGCGGATTTCTCTTGACATCCCAAATTTCCAGAATAATTTGAAAGCATTCGCATTCAGAATATCGACTACTTCTCAATATAGTAGAACATTGCCTACTGTGCCTGTAAACTTCTTCTTGGAAAGGTAGAGAATCCGTTCGAGCCCACTCCAATGCCCAAATTGTGGTACAAGTTTCCAGAGAGATTGATTAATTCACGGGGTCCTTCTATTCTCGTGATTTCGTGTCACTCACGAGAGAAGTTTATCGTCAACCGCCAAACACTTATAAGCGAATTGTAAATCAGTGAAAATAGACGGTCTCAGTCAAACAATTTATGTCGATCAGTTAAACTGTGAAAAGTGTGTCCATTGACTACCGACCAACACTAACAGACGGTAAAAACTTCCAACCTTTGTAGGCCATACCAGAATGCAAGTTTTAAACCGTTTACAATACAAAAAGAGTCTGAAGGAAACTAAGACAAGAAAGTCCCAAATTAATGAAAATACAGCTTGTGCATACTTGGATGGACTTCGATGCTTCGGATGAATAACGGCACATCGACAACAGTTCATTCAACACTTCACAAGACTAATTAATTAAATGAAATGCAGAAAAATGTGATGAATGTGTTCTGTCCCGTCTGCATGTGCTGTACGATTAATCAAAAGAGCTGGAAATAAGGTACTAAAATTAAAAGTGCATTGATCACTCACAATTGAAAACTGATTAATAACAATCTATAGAATAACAAACTATATTATCAATATAAGATAATATAGTTTTAAGATCGCGGTATCGCGATACAAGAGGAGGCCTGCACTTTGGTGTCATTTTGCTAATTAAAACGAATTTCTTAGTAAATACTGAAAAACTCCAATTTTTCAACATAAAGCAGTAAATAAATTATTTTTTGTGGTTTTGTAACAAATCAATTTACGTTTAATTAATAACTGAATTTTTTTAAATCCTTTAAATCTTCTCCTTTAAAATTTTCCTCTCTTCCTCTCTACAACAGGTCATCGAATGAGCATAAGGTTGTTAATTTTGAAAAATGTGATTCTGCCGCTCTTTATTGTGTTCTGTTTTATTGAATCGTATCTTGACCATTTTCCTATACTGTCTATGAACAGAAGCATCTGGTGAGATTACACCTAGGGTTTTTTTGTTTGTTTTTTCACTTCGAAGCTGCTATTGAACGCTGAATTTAGAATAATTAATTAAAAATTGTTGTTGTTTCTTTAAAATTATATTCTTTCTAACTAATATTTAAAAAAAAAGAAAAATTTACTTGCCGACAATCCACAAGTTGGAAGAAGGTGACTATGGTTGTTTTTATGCGCAGTTATGCTAAATGATTTTTTTTTAAATTTGGAAGTCTATTTTTTTTATTATTGCAAGTAGACCCTATACCCACCAATATTTATTGTAAGTGTGTGTCTATGTCTCTGTCTGTGTGTGTGTGTGAATACCGTTCTAAAAATTATGTTTACTGCATGATTTTATATGAACTGAATGAATAAGTTTGAAATCAATAGCATAAAAAAATTTAATTACATTCTAAGCCACTCATTTTTATTTTAAAATGGATTGTAAACACTGTTACATACATTGCCAAATGTGTTAACACATTAGTTTCACAAGATCTAGAGATGTCTAAGTTTTGAGGAGCACAAAAAGAAAGGGAATGACGACCCACAGACCGTTTTACTTGAAGTCACGAGTGCAAAAGAAACTTTTTGTACGTTAAGAAAATAGCATTAGGAATTGTAGTGTGTCTCACAAAAGATATTTTCAATTCATGACCCTTTCCCAAGGCCGTTTTTCAAACAGATGCCCGGAAGGCGCTTAGCTTCCTTTTTGGCAAAAACACAGCTTGTAGATCACGCTGTAAAAAAAATTCTTTCGAACAAGAAGCAATGAATTATCAGAAATTTAAATTGTTTGGTAGAATGTGAGTACTCTGACAACGCGAATCCAACATATTTAGCACTTCGAATGTTGAGTTTCTATTAGCTTTGTTTTTATTGTGTTGGCATCCTTCCTACTCCATGAAAAGCTTTTTGAAAATTATGAGGGTGAAAATTCCGAAGGGCAGAAAGAGTAGTCAGGTCATTTCAAAGGTCGATGGCATACTAATGGAGCCGGACCGAACGAGTATATAGAGTAGCACAATCGGTACAGGGTCGTTATCACGTTTGGAATCGATCTTATAAGAATTCGGAAAATCGTTTTGCTTTTTGCGGAGAACCAATTCGGGCGTGCTTCGAAGTGGAAATACCTGTTATTTATTTGAACTGGGCCTGGCTTTCCCCCAAAATTTTCCTCTCTTCCTCTCTACAACAGGTCGTCGAGTGAGCATAAGGTTGTTAATTTTGAAAAATGTGATTCTGCCGCACTTTATTGTGTCCAGTTTTATTGAATCGTATCTTGACCATTTTCCTATACGGTCAGTCTATGAACAGAAGCATCTGGTGAGATTACACCTAGGGTTTTTGTTTGTTTTTTCACTTCGAAGCTGCTATTGAACGCTGAATTTAGACTGGCAGTAGAGAAAAATGAGTATTATAGAGCTATTTCAATCACCGACTATGTATCGCCATTTAAATCATGCTCTAATTAATTTGTTCTAAATGGAATAAATATGGTTTCAAGTAATTTAGGTATAGTCGAAATGAACAGTTTGACTCGCAATCTCGATGCTCGCTTTTGACTCTGTTTAGACATCAGAACTCCTAGCGTAAAGAGTATCGTAGAACTATTTCAACGGATTATTGCAATAAATGACATTTATTAGTGTGAAAGGAAGGGGGGTTACGTGTAACCCCGCATCGAGGAATATCGAGTGTTCTGGGGGAGTGAATGCGACCAGACTCTATGTTTGTGGTGATGTATCTATGTGTGTATATACCTCGCAATCTAATGTAAATTAAATCGTAAATTATATTCAAATAGGCAAAACAATAAAATGGGAAAGTATTACGCAGTTATTTATTTCATTCCGTAGTGCAATTCATTAGAAAAATTAATTGACAAAATTATTGTAAAAATTAATTGTACAATAAGATGGGATGGTCAAGATAAACAAGACGTAAAGTTTTCTTATTTCAGCCACGTTGGATTTTGTGAGAGATTAAGGCGTACGGGAGAGTTCCCGCTAAGGCCACGGATAAAGCCACCCTTTCGGCTTAAGAAACATTAACCATTACATATTCTTCCATCTATAATGGACCCTCTGCCAGATGTTCCGGAGAATTATTTTTAAGAGAAGTGGTGGTGGATAAATTTCTTGTTGATTAAAAAGACGAATAATTTAAGAGTATTATTGAGTTATTTTTTCACAAAGCGGTACACCCACATTTTTGAATTCTCCTTTATAGTATCATTTTCGTTTCATTATAATAAGCGGGTTGCTTGCGGCGAGTTTCAACAAACAACATCGGTCGCTGGGTTCGAAAACCAACAGTTTTGTGAAAGGCCGGTTGGAAGTTAGTCCCTCGAATCGCCTTTTGTTAGCCCTAACATAATTTATGATCGAACACTGGTCCAATTAGTATGGAATGAATGCTTTTAATGAGAACTGTTGAATTACAGTAGTATAACATTTCAATTTCTGTAATCATGTTACGACAATCGCCTTTCAACTAAGTTAAATTAAGTTCTTGAATTCTGCGGTGTGATGATTCTGTATGTTGGTGGTTTACAATGTCAAATATAATTTTTTATTTTTTCATTAAGGTAAATTACCTACGCGGCTACCTCAAGGAAGGTGGTCGAACTCCTTGAAAAAAGTATGTTCTATATGTTTGGTGTTCCCCCAACGGGGGCTAATTCAGAAGCCGCTAATTTATGACGAAAATGTGGCAGAATCGGGTAAAGGTTTGGTTCACACCGTTATACCATCTGCAAGCCAACCCAACTGAATGAATCGTATGGTAAAAACAACGAGGGTGTCGTACGTGCGGGATAATCAGAGGACCTGGGACAAGGAGTCTGGCATTTGCCCTGAGGACAGCGGTACATGAAGTGAGCGGATTCACCTCGGCCTAGCTTAACCATTGAAAGGAATTGGCGAGGTCAGGTGAGGATTATGACAACGACCTGATGAATGATAGTGGAGGTCCAGAGGTGAACAGAACGGTACATGAACGTAAGTTGCGGGATATGCTTATCTAGTTCAAAGAAGTCGTAAAAGACGAAAAGTTGAATACGCCGAAGGCCAAATTTTATGGTGTCGTACACGTACTCAATAAGACCCAACCAGGTTTACCTCAAAGTAAACTATCTCCGAAAATTTTAAAACTTAGGATATGGAATAAGAGGTCGCCAGAGATGTATGAATTAGAAGAGATTAACACTAAACGTTCGGTAGGAATGTGGCATGTAGAGAACATGAAACCACACCAGAGTCAGACAACTAGAAGGGAAATACGGGACTGATCCAAGCTGATCCTGAAGTTCCGAGCAGCCAGATTTCCTTTTCCGTTTATGAGGAACATTGAATCGAATTGAAATCCTAACCAACAAATCTTTTTTTTCTTCTTTATTTAGTAAGAAAATAGTTGAGCTATCGTGACCTCAAGTGGTCGAGCAGCGGCGTATCAAGCCGAAGATCGTTCGAATCCCGCTCGTGCCATCGACTTTTTTATCTCAACTAAAAACCATAATTAATTATAATATGTTAATTAGTCAAGAGGACCACGAAATTAGTCAACTTATAGTATAAGCTAATTTTCATCACATTTCTTATCCTTTGTTTTAAACCCTTGCCACAACTTTTCGGAAGTCAATTTCACCTGATGCCCTATGAAGAAAAGGTGACAGACAGAAAAAGAATAAGTATAATAGGAAACCACCAAACTGCATGTCTATAATGGTCATAAGACCACAATTATGTATGATCACAGAATCACGCCGTTTGCCAAGTTTTGTCAACATTAGTTTACCTATACCGATATCAAAAATAACTCCTTTTAGTATCTGTAGTTTGGCCGTTACCAAAAAACATGAAAATCTAGACATAAACAAACAGAACACATCCAAAACGAAGTGACAATTGAAAACACAAATCAAGAAAAACTACACAATATAACACACTGACAAACACAACAACACAGACTGAGACGACAACGAAAAACCTATGCTTAAAGGATTAAAGTTTTCATTTCATTCTTCACAAACATAGAAATGAAAGAAAGAAAGAAAAATAATACATTCCACCACTTATAGTTAATTCAAGAACATTACAAATGCATCAATTCAAAGTAAGAAGGTTAAATACTGTACAATTGAAAGAAGAAATAGTAAACATTCAACGCAATAGTCATAAAACTTAAAGTCAATTTTACTAAAAGATTGTAGTGTGTAATTTCTTCTCTAAACAAAGCTTTATATGGAAGGTTTCTTCGCTGTTTGAATATATTGGCGTATTTAAATGATTGAGGTTTAATCTTCTTCGTGTTTATGAGCTGTTAAAGTGTAAATAGAGTCTTTCTAATGCATAAGAAAGTAAAAACGCGTATGGGGTGTTTTTGTTCATGGAACTAGTAAAAGGGGTCAAAAATCATATGACAGCTTTCAAACAATATGCTAATTCGAATCATCCGTTTTAATACGATGTTTTTTAGTAGTAAGTTGATTTTAATATGAATTATATTCACATTAGTTATGAAATAGGAACACGTAAGGTTTTAATAATTTGGTCCCCAGGCGTGTTTCGGTTTCTCGCCATATTGTGCCATTTTGCTCAAACAGAATAAGTTAAGTTAAAAGTTAATGAACACTGATAATTTTCAAAACGCGTCAGGTAGACCAAAACAGCAATGAAAGCCAGACAAAAACAAGAAGAATAAAGTACAAAAGACCTAGAAATTGTGATAATGTAAAAGTTCAACCTTTTTTATCATTTATTTCATTGTTATTAGTTCCATTATTTTTAGCGGTCTATTGACGAAATTACTTCTTTCAATTACTTAATCATATTATGTAAAATTTTGGTTGAAATGAAAAAAGTTATTCTCACGAGCGGGATTCGAACCCACGACCTTCGGCCAAATATGCCCCTGCTCGTCCACTTGAGCTATCGTAACTTCCTTCGATCCACTCGGACACCAACTCACCATCTCAACAACCTACAACGTTTCGAATTTTCCCTCATTTTTGCCAGATTTGGATAGTCGAATCGATTCTCGGCGACGTATTAAGTAGCCACGGGGAGCTGTTAATGAAGCTATTTCGTTTTACTTATTAAATGCATTATATTTAGTGGTCTATTTGCCAAATTACTTTCTTCAATTACTTAATCTTTTTACGTAAGGTTTTAGTTGGAAATAAAAGTTAGTGTCACGTCAAAACATTAACTGTCGTCGAGCACCGAATCCTGATTACACTCATTTGAAACATAGCAAAAAGCGGGAAAATTAAAATCGTTGTAGGTGGAGAAAGGGAGTTTGTGTCCGGTGGATCGAATTCATTCAACAACACCTTACATAAAAAGATTAAGTAATTTCTATTAATGAAAAGTTTACGGTTGGATAAAAAATATTTTACTATGAAGTATTACAAAATAATTTTTAACTATCATACCAAAAATACATGTAATTATTTTATAAATATCTGTTCCAAAATTTAGTTTAAACTATCGTAAGCCGTAATACTAAAATATGGTAATAATTTATCTATATGACTGTGTGCCCACAGGAACGAATATTTTATGTTCGACATTTTTTGAACATTCGTCTTTTGTAACGTCATTTGAAGAACGTTTCTTACTCTGATGTGTTCGGACAGTTCCCATTTCCTACCCCACCGAGCATGCCATCCTTCATTTATGAGCCTATCTGTATTCCACCTCGGCGTAAGTGCTTGTACAGGCCAAAGTTTCGCCACGGGCGCGGTGTAAACAGAGAAATATACCTGTTCAAAATATGTGACCGTGTTCGACGGTCATTTAAGCCAAATATTGTATTAATCGATAAGTTTGCACAGTCTAAATTTGGGTTTCGGTCTATTGTGAGGAAGAATTCCAGCTGTGAACATAGCACATTAATGATACGGGCTATACACTACAGCCTTGAATTGATTGCCCGACATGAAACTGAATTACCCACTTAAATGAAAATCCCCCTTAGAAAACAAACATTAAGAACGATTGACAGCCTCAACGTATGCCAATATTGTTAGCTTTTCAATAATACAGTGTTTGGTTAATAGATTTCAACCTAACTAAAGTTTGTAAAAGGTTTTGCTGGATCTTTTGACAAACACTATTTTTACAGACGTTTTTGTAGGATTTTTTAAAAACAACAAATATGTAGCCATAGGAACACGTGTACATGAAATATATAACCAATAGCATCTCACAAGTGCAACTATAATAATACTATAAATTGGGGAAGTTAACCGTTAAGTTAAGCGTATAGTATGAAAAAAATGGTACTTCAGTATTTAAAAGCAATATGAGCATATAGGTGAAGCACATTCCTTCACATCACTATTTTATGGAACACTACCTCTCATAAATCTCGATCATGATTATGTGAACAAAAACGGAATCAAGACTAAGCAGTTTTCAATTGAAGAAGTAAGGTAGGTATCAACGAATGGCAAAAAAAAATTGAAAAACCTCTGTCACGGTAAGAAACCAGGATTTGTATTCCTGTTGAATGCTATTCTAGTGTTGGAATCGTTATGCTACTAGAAAGCGGAAAGAAAATTGGGCGAGAAGATAACAGAATGAGCGTGAACGAATCCTTTCTGAATCCAGAACTTAGTAAGGAACAGAGGAGTGATGAATGATGGCCCCTGACAGCACTTTTTTTATACTGATTTAAAACAATTTTTCAGCGGTTCTTATATGATCATTTAATAAAGCGTCTACGAATCTTTCCTATGGACAAGAGTGGTCGGTTAAGATAAAGAATTTTGGAATAAGATATACTGTAACAGATGAATTTGTATACTATGTTTTGATAGGTTATTAATTCCGTTTGTTTTGTCATATATGTCATGCTGGAGTTTATCGTCAGATGGTCAGTTTCTCCAGGGAATGTGAGTTTTTAAAAAAGTAAGAGTTATATGTTCACTATGCCGGGCATATCGACGTGAATATGACGTGTACTGTCGTGTTTTATCATAAAAGTTGTGCAAGTCGTATCCGGATTTATATAAAATAAAAATCTCCAATAGTCATTAAAATGCACTACACAAAACCTTAAATATGAAATATTAGAACCACTAATATTAAATAAAATATTAAAATAAACAAAACGAATGTTAAACATCATCCAACTAATAATTAACATTTTTTAACTAGTCATTTTTTTGGTATCTAAATAACTCATTTTAAAAGAAAATATAATAGAAAAATTCCAATCAAACAATTTATTTGTACCTCTAACAAACCGTTTAAACTTCAACATTTTGATGAGAGCCTTTTTTTTATTAATTAAAATAATTGTACAGTCAATTCTCCGTATAACAACTTGATTATTTCAGTTTAACTAGTTGTTTCCAGCGCGTTATTGTAAAAGAAAACGAGGTTCTTACTTTGGACATTTTTGGGTTTACTAGGTTGGAAATGTGAATGAGGACTGACATTGTTTTTTTGTGTTTCAAATATGTCCGCACCTGCCTACACCAGAAAATTTAATTTTTCAAGAGAAAAAGTATATTCAGAAATGGAGTTTTAAAGAATGAAAGATGCCAATTGTTTAAAGAATTCTATTGTATCGAATTTATGCGCCTTTATTTCTGGAAAATTCATTGAAAAATGAATAAAATTTTACACACTTGTCTTTTTCCTCCCATGTTCTTAGTTGCCTAGCTTATTGTATTTTTCTAAGTAAAAAAAGTCTCAAATTTGCAATATACATCAATTAACAAATATGCAAATTTATACAATATTCTTCAAATATGCAAAAATGTGCAGAATAAAATTTGAACCGCAGCACCATGGAAGTATGATTCGTATAAATATCACCATGGTCCAGACGGTTAGCAAAAAGGATATGCAATTGTATTAAAATCCGTGTGCTAGTCATCACACTGCAGACCTCTGAATGTCATCAAGAAATCTCATCAAAAATATATATTTTGTTTAACTTCGTACATTTTCATCCACAACTGCACACGATTATATTATATGAACCAGCAGTCTGGATTTTAATTATAGAGAAAGCTACCCATTGGCTGCCGCTCTGGATTAATAATATGATAGAGGTTAGTGCTTGAAAAGTTAAACAAAAACTTGATTGAAAACTTTGCAATCTTTGAATAATGGAATATTAGGCCGATCCATATTCTTGGCACTCATACATTCAAATATGTCAATTAATTAAATTATAGCATTTCACATTTTACTAAACTTTTAATTATTTTATTAGCTCCTAAGTAATTCTATAATTAATTTGAGTATTTATAGAATTAATTATAAGCTGATAAAATAATTAAATTTAGTATTAATCTAGGATCACGTGAATCGTACACAGTCCCGCTAATGTTAATAAATGCAATGTGCAATTGTTAATAAAAAGTGTTTCTATATGAAGTCGCGATTTGGGATAAACGGGGAGTCGAAATCAGAAGTTTGTGGCATGGGCGATCGAAGTCACGGTAGCTCAAGTGGTAAATCAGCGGCGTATTTAGCCGAAAATCATGGGTTCGATCCCACGCCTGTGACACCAATTTTTCATTTCAAAAAAATTGTGTATAATTAATTTCAAACTTTAATATCGGAGCAATTGAATTGAAGAATTTGATGTAGGTAATGAGTTGTATCGACAAAAAATTGTTCGATTTTTGAATAGTTGACATGTCGTTTTGTTACATAAGTGTAGCTTGTTACGTGCATCCTCGTTTGTGGGGAAATACAAATTATGTGCAACAGCGGAACAAGTATTATCCCTAATCACCCCAATGTCTTCGATGCCTGGTTTACTGGCAAAAATCTCTCCTCAAGCTCTCTCCTTACAATCAGATAATGAGCCTGGGGTGAAAATAGTTTTAATTTGTATAATATTCCATCATGTCATACTTTCTCCAATGTCAGAGAAACATGTAAAAACATTCCGTCGCGTACAGTTTCTGCTCGAAACATGAAGTAATGAAATCTGTATCTCGGTGAAATTGATGGGTAGTGGAATAATGGGTATGAAAGCGAAATTGATGACCTGGTCAAAGATGTTTTTCGAAGTAGTAATGGAGATCATTTATAAATTTAGTTTATCGAATAATTTAAAATTAGATCAAAAATATTTACATTCAAAATTTAGATTATTACTTTTTAAACATTTTATATTTTGCATTACAATTATAGTTTATAAGCTAATCTTTTTATTTTTATTTTGGCCTTTTATTATTATCATAATATCGTTTCAATTAGAGTGAAAAGAAAGTGCTTCAAAAAAGCAAAGTTGAAGTGATCAATCATTGCTCAAAAAGCACCAACAATCGTTTTCAAGGGTAATACAGTGAAACCCTTTCTAACGGCACTCCTCGTATCTAACAATTTTGTCTAGTCCTGACTTATTAAAAACTAACGGACGCGGACACGCCGTTTTTAATGAAATAACGGATGGGTTTTTTTCTTGCCTTTTCTGTGATAATTTCTTGAATTTTTAATAATACATACAAAGATGTCCTTGCGAAAGATTGCATCCTGTTTTCCCAGAATAAAATAAAAAGTTGTTTATTTTTTCCCCTACTAGCCCTATTCCCTTGAAAAAATTTTGTACTCTGAAGGTCTTGAGGCCCTCAAGAAAGACAAAGATTTTTTTGAGAATGGGAGATTCAATACACATGTTTTCATAGCACAATAATACGACTAATATATAATAAAGAAGAAATTTTCGTAAAAGAAAAAAAGTTCGAAAGCAAATGAAACAAAAATTACGCACTATTTTAAAACATAAATGTTTACAAACATATTTCGATAATTTTATCTACTTGTTTTAATTTATTTTATATTATTTTGGTAATGTTTCATATATGTACATATATTTATTTTTAGATACATAATAAATATATTTTTATTTACATATGGCGTGCATTGTGTTTATAAAATCTATTTCACCCACCCCTCCAGAACAGACAATTTACCGATTCCCTTAACTTCGTTGTAAAGGGGTTTCACTAAACAATATATTGTGAGTACTAATTTACAAGATGGCGCTAAATTAAGACGAACCTTTTTTAATTGCTCTAAAGGGTTTAAACAATGTGATTAAAACAAGTGGAAAAGTTAGGACTGATTTACGCGAAAACATCAAAGATGCTATTGGATCCTTAACCTAATAATTCGATGAAAAGTAAGAAGTTGGACTCAGAAGTGAAAGATGCAATTCGAGATCCGGCAATTCGGTCTGCTTCTTATCGCGATGTTTTACGCTCCAATGAAGGTGAGTCTCCCATTGATCAAATTTTAAAGTGGTTGTCAAACCAATGAAAGAAAATGCTACCTCTGCTGATACAAGGAAAATTCTTAAAGCTTGCTTTTCTGAGTTCACGAGGTAAAAGTAAAATTGATTTGATGCTGTGGACTATCAATAAGTACCATTCATTAATTGTCGGAATAAGGGCGATGGACGATATCCCATGCTGAAAT
This sequence comes from Cimex hemipterus, assembly GCA_039619505.1. Taxonomy (NCBI): domain Eukaryota; kingdom Metazoa; phylum Arthropoda; class Insecta; order Hemiptera; family Cimicidae; genus Cimex; species Cimex hemipterus. The sequence goes on from CM077104.1 coordinate 13,581,838, forward strand.
TTCAAGGATGTTGTTCCATACCACAATGACATTGGTCGTAATTTAAATAGGTTGGAATTTAGACTTTTTTGTAGATAAAAGAAGCTAAATGGTCAAACTTCGGTAAAGCTCTTAGAATGGAAATGAGACAAATCATGATATATCCGATAAACTGGCAAATATTAACCATCAACCATAAGAATGAACATTGGTGAAAAAAAGCTGCTCCCTCAAAACATTAAGTATTGTACTGATCTTGCGGACGTGGTACAACAGATAAATATGACTGTCTAAAATGCTTAATATAAGAGTACACATCGTATCAAACCAACGACAAAGATAAAAATAAGGGAAGTGATACTTGGAGGACAAATGGTCTAACTGGATTAAGCAAAACAGTAAGAAACCTTAGAAGATTCTAACAAGCCAAAGATGACTTCACCCTCTGGGAAAATGAAAAAATTTCCCAGAGTCCTGGCGAGCATACTACGATGCCGAAAATGGGATTTCCCCATGGCGTTCAAGACAGCAGCAGGAAAGCTATGCAGGGCAATAAACATTTCCTCACTTAAAAAACGGATGGGACTTATACAAAAACATTGCAAGATACAATTTCTAGCATAATGGACCATTGCGTACCTGCTGATAACACACCAGATGAACGTGAGGGAAAGCGCATCTCAAGATACAGAAGATTATATTATATTCACATGAAATGAAAAAGAAATTATAAATAGAGTGTTTAATATTATCCTATACAGCACACGCACCTTATTTAATCAATGTTTAGGGCGAGGAACACTCCCTGAGTTATGGAAATGGATGGAAGTAAGATGGGAAATCAAACGAGAGGAGCCATAATGGTGTACGCACTATTCGTTTTAAGTTAGCTGACTTGAAGCATAACTTTTGGCCATATTGAAAAAAATAACAAAGTCACGCAGTAGTAATTAATCAGCAAGACAGATGAAGGAGGTATCATAACATAACAATATTAATAAATACGGACAGCAGAGAAGCCATCAATAAATTGATGAACCCAAAAATGAAATATTCAATAGCACATCAAATTCCCAAAAAATTATTTTCCTTAAAGAAAATATTATCAGGTTAATAATATCAATCAGCAATGTTCAAGCCATCGCTATAATATGAAAGGAAGCAGCAGTTCCAGACACTTATTTAGATGCGGTTTTTGAGGCCGCACCAAGAGCTATGAACTTCTTCATATCTGTCAGGAAGAGTCAACTTCTTGAAAATAACAATGGCTAGAAACGTCGAAAAGTTAACAAAAACGTTTTTCGCAATCATAGTAAAATTGAAACTGCCTTTGCTGCTCCTTAGTGAATACGGACGAAATAATTTAAGAGAAGAGAAGACCCTTCGTGCTCCTGACCTTGGCAACAGCCTCAGACATAGGAACATATTTCATTGTCCTACCACGCGGCCGCGAGAGCAGGATTGCGCAGAGAAGTATCACTGAGGTTAGAATGCCGGTCGAGCCGCAAATGCTGCTATTTGACTGTTTATATCAATTTGTATATTCTGCGACGAATTTTGTTTAAATATATTAAATTATCACAATAAAGTACACTTGTCGTTCATCTTGCAAATTCAGTTCATTGTAAGAAATTAACATTACTACTCGATCTGTAAATAGAAATTTTGGCATTCTCTAACATTACAATAATAATTTGTTATTTGTAATTACTTATTAATTAATTTAATTGATTGACGCTTTTTGCTTCAGATGGTTACAGTTTCAAAAAGGACCGAAAGGGTTATCGTTAAACTAGGCCTCATTTTCAACGTTTCGGATACTCAATTACCGGGTAAACACAGAGGGGAAGGGTTTGTAAATCCGTACCTCATTCGGACAGGTCATCAAACGGGTCAGGAGTCGAGACCGTATATGGTAACGGAGAGCAGGGAAACGTTTTGTTTAATGTTCCATGCGTGAATTGAGTCAATTCCAAAGGAATGATTTTGGTAATACGCACTTTTAATAGCAAAGGGCGGACTGGTTTTAACCTTATCCAGAGCCCTCTTAGTTATCGTTGGATCTTTGACGTTTATTGGAAACAACTACCGAGATAATTCGTTTAAGCACGACGACATGTTTTGCCTGTTATCTAACAGGCCAAGTTTAACTTAATACTTCGATAGAATGAACGTAAATCCCATAGGAGAGGAGTTATTATCAGTAGATTATAGATGACATTAGGGATTTATAGAGGGCATGCTCCGTTTCCCTCCACCACCCAAATAAAGCACATGAATATAGTCAAGTACTGGTACGGATGATGAAGTACGGAAGCTACTTTACTCAATACTGATGTAGATTACGGTCTTTTGAAACAGCCCAGCAGAGATGAGAGATAGAGAGAGGGCTAAATGGACAGACAGACTGAATATGCTAGAAAGCCTTCCTTTCACAAATTATATTTACTTCCACATCTGTCGAAAAGATACTGTTCCTTTTATATAAAGTATTGTATTCTTTGTACATTAACTTTAGATAATCCTAATTCTTTAGATAATTAACTTTGTTAATTTGCAGGTCAAACCTATACAATAAAAACATTATGATTTATGATTTATGTTGGCAATTTTTAAATAAACGAAACGGAGCAAACTACATGTTATGGTTAACACTAAATAAACGATAGAAACTGATAAAATAAGTAGCAAGTGAGTGAGAGAGTAAGAGTGAGAGTGAGAATGAGAGGGAGAGAGACATCTAGGCAGAGAAAGAGACATAAACGGAGAGACAGACAGACAGTATTAATAGAGATAGAGAGATAAATAATAAATAGAGAGAGGGAGAGATGGACGGACAGATAGATAGATAGATAGTATATATAATATAGAAGAAAGCAAGAAATAAGAGAGGGAGAGATACCGATTGACAGACAGCCAGACATAGAGATAGAGAGTAGAACTGCGACAGAAAAAACTCGGTAAATTTCTTTAAAAGTTAATACCGTTACTGTTACAGGTAAAAATCTTCTTAAAAATAGTTTAGTATTAAAAATAGTTTTTATCATTTTCTAATAGTTTTCAATTCTAAAAACTGTACAGCAAATACTGCGTTTAAAATTGAGGATATTATATCACGAATGAAAACCTAGATTAAAAAGTCGTGAGTCAGTTGGAGGTTCGCTTAGAGTGCGATTGTATGTACATAATCGCTATTCCACACTACACAAAAAATTTTATGTAGGATAAAAGAGTGGAAACAAATATATACATAAAATTGCTTCTTTAAACAAATCATTCTTTATGTCTTATGTATAACTTTATTGATAGCTTATATCGATTTATGAATTACTATGCTGTCCTATACATATAATATTATATAATGGAAAAGCATAATAGATCAGAGGCCAAATGCGCTTGGTCTGTAATGCTGATGTTCAATGCTGGTGAATATTATTTATTGGTTAATAACAATTGTTTTGTTACAGGTTAACTAGATGTGTTTAAATATATAAAATAATATAACTTTAGATCTAACACATTCAGGATTGCATACTGTATAAAAAAAACCTTTCATTTATCATTATAAATATAGGTTTTTAGTATTTTTTGATTGACTCTGATCATTTTGTTCATTCTTTCATTAATTATTCGATTGAAATGTAATAATACGGAGGTATATTTTGCTTCATTCATTACATTTTCTGCAGGCTACAACAATTCGTTGCGACTATTTTTCCCATTACTTTCACGCGCATCCCTCTTGAAAAATGAAATTTCACACATGTACGGGCACGGAAGAGAGGAAAATAAGAAGAAAAAAAGTCTGGTATAGAAATAATTTTTGACATGCCCCCCTTACAGAATATTTTGTTGTATGATACAGTACTGGAAAACAGTTACGTCGCGAGTGTTTAGCATCCTTAGCGCCTTTCACAGATATTGCTTTCTATATCCCAATGTACAATTTCTGAAAATTTATTTAATGTAATATTAATGAAAATGGCACATTTTATTAACGTTTTATTCTACCCATCGTTCATTATGTGGACTGAATGGTTACAAAATAATTTGAAGGATTAGAAGAAACCTATAAGAAGAGAGAGAGAGAGAGAGAGAGAGAGAGAGAGAGAGTGAGAGAGAGATAGATAGATAGATAGATAGAGAGAGAGAGAGAGCGAAAGAGAGAGTGCAAAGCGCCAGGCAGCAGGCAGACAGTGAAAATGCTTGGTAACTTTCTTCAAAAGTTAATCCCGTCGACTAGTTACTATTATATTTCGTTAAACATCTTCTGTATATTATAGTTTTTATGATTCTCTAAACATTGTACTGCACATATTGTGTGTACAATTCAGAAAAATTGAATGATTTAAATAAAACCAAAGCTTCTTTTAAAAAATTCCAACGCTATTTTCATTCAGCTCAACATGCGAATATCAGGTCTGATCGAAGTTTAAAAACAAGAAGAATTAATCCGATTATCTACAAATTTCGTTCAATAGACACGTTTAAGACAAAATCGAAATGGACAGTTTTTGTTAAAAAATGAAAAATGATTATGAACTTGGCTCTTTTTGTTAGAAAGTATTCTGTGATATTTGAAAAACCGGAAGAAGAATAACTAATGAAACGGCGGCTTTACATGCCAAAAAACGATCCGTGACAATACCCACCACAACCACAAACCCAAACGGAGGACGAAACCGGAAGGAAACCTCAGCCATTTGCTAGTGAAATTTAACCCAGAATAAAACTTTTTAGACCCTCTTTTCAGGTTTTTAATCACCTTCGTTAAACCAGTGCAAGCCGGTGATTCTTTTTTTTCTCTAAATCCTATTGTTAAATTCGTTAGTGTAAAGATAATTAAAGGGTGATCTTTAATTATACCGGTGGAACAGCGTGTTATCATTCCTAGCATTGTTGTTGTTAAAATTAAGTATTTCTTTTTTAGTCATTCTTTTGTATTCTCGTTAAAAACAATCTTGTTTGGTTATGACAACAATTTATGCCCTGGCTCTCCCCTCCATGATAGAGGAGAGATAGACGAGTTCAGTCTAGCCTAGGCATTGCGAAAAGAACGAGTAAAAAAAATCCAGCTGATAGCCCATCAAAGCAGATCAGTATCATTTTTTTCTTTGCTTATTATAAAATTTATTTCCATTGTGAGGCACGCACTTTGATTTATATTTCTGTTATTGTCATTATTTTTTAATTTAAAGATCAATATTTTCGTTTTTTGCCCTTCAGGTCTGAATTATTTCTTTTATATATAATTGCTGGTTTGTAACCAAGAATCATCTTCTGTTCACTTATGTTTTATCCTTTTTTTATATAACGCTTTCATTTTTATAGAATATACATTTTCTTGTAAGATACAAACAGAGGTGTCCCTCTATATTGTGTAATTAATTTATTCAAGCTGAAATTCCTCTGATTTTGAGACCGATCTACAGCCTCCAGGGTATAATCACGCCCCAAAAGAAGGAGTAAATCGTTCCTTTAAACCACCAGGCTATATGGTAAAAGTGGAAATCTATTGTATTTTGGATTATTTATCTAGATAGCATAGTTACAAAACCCCAACATATACATAATAACATATTGCAAAGTATTTTAAAAGCTTGTCTCTACTATTATATAACAGCTTAAGTGGCCTACATATACACTTATTCCTGAATTGTTGGTGATTGATTCGCTCAAAATTGGTTGAGTTAGTGAGGTCAGGTAGGATGTGTGTCAGAAAACAACTTTTTGCTTCAATGCCGACGTTTTGACCTTTACTCGGGTCATCTTCAAGGCATGTTTTAATTGAGTAATAATAAATTTGTATTAGAATGTGTACACTACAATTGTGTATACCTAGGCCTTGAAGATCGCCCGAACAAAGGTCGAAATATTGGCAATTGAATGAAAAAGTTGTTTTTCGGGCACACATCTAACCTGACCGCTTCTTACTAATCTAACCATATATCGAACCACCGCGTGTAAACACCATAAACTTAACTAGGTCGTTGAATTAATTGACACAGCTGGTTCCATGTAAAATTATTTAAAAACTAGTTTTCGTTTTCTTGCGTTTTATCTTCTTCTAGGAGTATTGTCTCGGTCGGAAGAAAAGCTCTCGGCATTTCGTATGCACGGTGAATAGTGTCATTACTAGAGCCGGAGGCTGGCAAACAAGGATTCCGTTCTCTTTGGCATTTGTTTTAACGGGTAAAAGTAAAGAATTCAGTAAATTATTTAACAGGTCTTGTTATTCCTGCGGGATAATTTATAGAAACTTGAAAAAAAACTAGGTGTTTTCAACTGAATCTAACTCCTTAGGGAACCGGTTGCGATGGAGGGAAAATGGTGAGTATGTTGTTTAATCTCTTTAAAAGTTAGTTCTTAGTTCGTCCAATTTTATTGCAGGCCAATTTTAATGTAATAGTTACCTTTTGGAATAGCCCTACTCTATAGTCGGAATCATGGATATGATTTATGAACATGAAAAACGAAATGCGAATAGCAAGTTGATACCAAATGAACTAGCATTGTTCGTAGCATACAACGATTTTGTTCTTTCCTGCCTCACTCTCTCTCTCTCTCTCTCTCTCTCTCTCTCTCTCTCTCTCTCTCTC
>CM077104.1:13588799-13609690 GCA_039619505.1 Cimex hemipterus
TTATGTATGTCACGGATCACTTTATTTTAAGATTATTGTTTTAATTTACTTGGGTCAATTGCCGATTATTTTGTAATTAATTTGTTTGACTTTGTCGCAAGGATATTTTTTCACACCTGTGAGTGACACGAGTTGCTTCCTGTGAGCGGATCCACAAAGATCGTAATACACCCTTAAATCATCACTTCAAACTTGAAATGATTTTAATAAAGAATTTAAAACTTCAAATTAAAACAGACAAATTATGTAAAGTTAAAGTACATAAAGTGTTTCGTTTAAGAAAAAATGTATGTAAAGGCACAGTAAACATTCGATGGAGTAACATGTGATAGAAAGATTCGATGGTTTCGTATTTTCAGTTTGTATGTCCATTTATCCCCCCCCTCTATCTATATTTGCTTATAAAAATAGATAATTAAGATTAAATAGAAAATAATTAATGCATAGATAATATAAATTATAAAATGTGGATCGATCAATTTTTGGCATACTACCGTAAAAGCTATCGGACAACAATTATTTTACGCACACAACTCCCTAAATATTTCAGTTTTTCAACAGTTTCGATTAAATGGTACGATTCTTAAGGTAACCCTGCAATTTGGTTGCTTCCAAAAATTTTAGTTTACATGTCCTCGCCGTTTTGGCTTGTTGGGCGCGTTTCCGATTCTTGCAATCTTCAGAGCGTGTCAGTGTTTTTCCGTTTTATACTGTTTTATTTCGACAAAACAAATTATAACAATTGTAAATTATTACAAATGTAAATTATAATGCTTTTGCAAGTTCGTTTCACTAACACGAAGAAGTATGTTATCGGAAGACTTTATTCAAAAGCTTCCATAAAATGGTCATTGATAGATTTTGCATGGTTGGTTTATTATAAGAATATTTTACAAACCGACGACAAATTGTTCTTTCATAGAAACCCCTTCTAATATCTCTAATTAATATTCTGTTCAATTGGAACACCAGAATGTCCGACTATGAGTTCATAAAATAAAACTGTTCAGAAAATTGTTTCCACTGTCACCGTTCAAATAAAAATTGAAATTTTAATATCTTGAATTGTACAAGTGTATAACAATTTTGTGAATCTGCACATTGTAAATATATCAGTGAGAAACCGTTAGTCCTCCTCAAACTGTAATATTACTTAAAAACGGACGTTTTATATGGGTGAACACAAAATATTAAAGGATCTATTGATTACGATAGATCAATAAGGTGCACTAAGCACATGCCAAGTTTTAGTTGTGACAATATTCACTTCCTCTTAATAAGTCATTCCAAATTTTAAATAGAATATTTTTTGTTTTTATCGTCTCCCATTACTAGGCCACAACATAGCTGAACAATTTGAACTATATAAATATATATCATCATTAAACTCGCACAAACAACTAAACTGACAAAATCAGTCTTTTTCTTATTTACTGCCAATTTTATTCTTTTTATTACAGATTTTTCTAAAAATTATTTAATGCCACTTCATTACGGCTTGTGCCGCGGATCCCTCACAGGACTTCTAAAAGGTTGAATCACACTCCAATTTGTTATATTTTTCTTGATAGTTTTATATATTCTTCTTAGCTGTATTATATTCATTTTATGGCTTCTGGTATTATAAATACAGTCAGAACTTATGATAACTTACAACGTTTGGCACTTCTAAATTATTTATCGCACTGAAAATTTTAAACAGAAAAATTTGCATTGTATTGTATGCAGCCTTTTATTAATCGTAAAATTTTAAAAAAATAGTGACTTTGTAAATATTAGGTGTTTATAGCAGCTTATAAAAAAATTGTAAGTACTAGTTTAAAAGATTTTGTTTTAAATTTCGTAATTCCAGCAAAGGGTAAATCTTCAAAAACAGATTAGGCCGACAAAGACGAAGAGCCACCTTTCCACATAACCGTATTTTCTTGGCTTTCAAAGATAAGGTAGTGGGCAGAGAAAATTCAATTTTAACCCAGCCGCTCCTCATTGGGAGCAGTTCGTTTAATCTACAACTCCTCAACAGTCGATGGGTGAATAATTTTTTTTTTTCATTTGTCTATATAAGCGGTTCGTAGTTGTTAATCTAGTTTTAAATTGTTAACGTTTTTTTCGAAATACTTTTTGACTGGACACATCAGAGCCAGTACAACTTTGAGATTTTAATAAAGAATTTTTTACCAAGTGTTTTTTAAAAAAATCCCGAAAACGTGGGTGCATTCAGATTTTAACTGGGTCAAAGAATGAAAATTATAACAAGGTTATGGCATAGAACGTGAAAAAATCTTAATGTCGTTTTTATTATGAAGTATTTTCATCTGTTGTTTTGGTGCTAGTCTCTTTGAGAATTGTTTGGAATGATGTTGAGGGTCTTTCGAACATGTTTGTTTTTGTTGATGTTCGAAACAAGTAAAATACTTTTTTTTCCCTTGCAACCGTTTATTACACAAAAACGAGTGTACCCACTACGTACTTGAATACCATCCCAAGAAATTCAGTTCAATCAGTTCTCGCTCTATTAGAATGTTATGATATTTCATTTTTGCCATGTTTTACACGCGACATTATTGTTACGAATGACCTATTTAAAAACAAAGTACAGAATTTTTATTAAAATTAACAAATTGCTTATTAAAAATAATAATACCAAACAATACTCTTTAACAAATAAAGATATTTCTTTTCACATCCAATGCAATAACTTCGTTATTCTTTGAAAAATATAAATTTGATTACGCCATGACTTTCAATGTAAAAAATTTTTGAAAACAGTGGTATACTAGGTTTTCATGTAAAATTTCAAAATTTTATCGGCATTGAAGTATCCTGATAACAATATTTTTAAAAAATATCTTTTTTGTTATGCATTTGTTAATATATTTTGAAGCTCTTAAAAAAATCGATAAAATTTAGAAAATTACTATAACTTTTGTAATTAATTTTAAACTATTGTTTTTTAATGCCCTTGATGTGGTGTATTGTGATGATATCGTGTAGCACCATTATTTTTTATGATTTTAATACAGTTAAGTTGCCGGGGAGAGGGTGCGTCTATTTATGAAAACTACATTTTCAATATCCTCACCGAACCGGAATAAAAACGAAAAGAGTTGCGAGAAATACTTTTTCTCCTCGTTTAATAATTTCTCTTCGAGTATGGAATAGGAAAAGTCCTATTTTGGGTGTGAAATACAGCCGAACCGAGGTCAAGTTAACCCTCGCCGGCCATTTTAACCCCCCCGGGGAAACCAAGTTAACTCACCATAAATTTTATTCATTAACGTTTGATATTCGAACGCACAAAGGCCTTTGCACGACGGTTTATTAAACTCCGTTGATCCCAATGATTGAAATCCTAGAGGTAATTTTTACTCAAGAAATCGATACGATCATCGATAAGTAAATGCAAAGGCACCTGCTTCGTTGTCACAAATACATGGCTGAATATTATCCATTTAATGCCAACGATGGTCCAAAAATTAATACAAAACTTATATTACGAAAACTGCAATTATATTTCTCTTCTAGGATCCGTTAAGTTTTTGTTTGTTTTTTTTTAATTAAAAATACCTCCGTTTTTTGGTTTTCGATATTCAATTCACCCCTTATGTACTTCATTTACATTACATTATATCATCAAGGGATTTATAGAGATTTTACGCCGCACAAAATTTTCAAAATGGAATATATGTAATATGCCTAATACCGAGCGATCCCCAGATTAATTTTGACAAAACATGCTTACAAATTTTGCAACATGTTTGATTTGTTATTGCAGTCCTGTATGTCTTTTAAAATGGCGTTGTTAAAAAACACACGAGATATAATAGAGGCTTTTGAAATGGAACTCCTAAAATTGACTGGAGTCCTTGAGGGAACCATGAGATCAGCCAAAACTCAAACCAAATATTGAAACAAGGAGGGACCCATTAAGTAAGAGTTGATCCATTCGCACATATACGATATTAAGAGGCTTCCATCAGTTTCGTCCACAATCCTCACCATTTTCAAAATAGATCTGACCCTTGAATTTTTTTTCTTCTCAAAGAATATAAATCCGGGTTGTTATATAGTTTGTCCTTGTTAGGCTTAGTTGGCCAGAAATAATCTCGGTCACGATATAATCTTGAAGAAAAAAGAAAATTCAGTTGTTACTGTCAATCTTTTGATTTATTTTATGGTCACCATCAGGGTAAAACCAATATAAATATGCCAAGAAATTGACATAATTTTTTTTTTTTTAATAGACGATTTCAAATTTCTTTGAAGAATGATAGTCCGAACAATGCCAAGGGCTCTGAAGATATTGTATAGTTCTTGGTAACGTTGGGACTGAATTGTGCTTCAAAGTGATTTAGAATCGTCTATTAAAAATCGGTAAACAAATTTAAGATTGTTTTGCCTGTTGGTGACCTTGAAATAGGACGAAAGTTTGGCAGTAACATTTTAATTTGCTTTTTCATCAACACCATACGGTATGATCGAGAATATTCTTAGGTAAAAAATTAGTCAAAATATCTATCACTTAAAACAGGCTTATTGAAAATTGGTCAGACCCAAGATTAAGAAACCGCTAATTTTCAAGCAAGTTGCTTTTCTAACAGACTGATTGAAAAAACATATTGCTACCCAGTTAAGTCACTGAATTTCCCGAATGTACATTTATACACAGGTTGTTTAAAAACAAACAACAAATCATGTTAAACGTTGACAATTCATCAATTTATTTTTCAAAATTTAAACGTGATCTATAATTGGAAGACGGTCGATATTAAAGGAAGGCGGTAGCCATTGAAGCCTGATGTATGTATAACTTAAGAGAAGTAAGAACTTTTTTTAATAAACTTACTTTCCTAATAGGTGCAATATTGTTGATTTGTTCTCGCGGATAAAATATGTAATTGTACTAAATTGCCACGTTTGAGATGTTCGAATTATCTAATAAGTGAGATGACCGAACATACAAATTATCGTCGAATGGATGAATACGTGTACGTCATTGAAATAGCATGAATGATAGGTTTTGCGTGAGTTGCCTTACCTGTAGCATGGGAAGAAAGTAGCAGAGAAAACTACCGAAGATCCAGTTTTGTACGAGAAGGATGGTGAGGGAGATGGGGAGAACGAAAACGCCCTCGACTATGTTTGCAATGGCCATGTTTATGAGATAGCAATACGTCTGGTCACGGTAGAGTTTGTCTTTGATAATGCTGAAAATCATGGCCAAATTTGCGACCACTCCCGTCGTGACGAGGAGGGCATAGAGGAAAACGAAAAGGGGGTAGATGGTCTTGACCGAAGTCCTCAAATGCGGCTTCGACAAGTCTACGGTGTTGTTCATGCCCACCAGAAGATGGGCTATGGCTTGGACCGCTTTTGGATCGGTGACCTGACCCTGGGCCAGGCCCTCGCCTCTTCCTGTACCCAGCTTGAAAGATTTTATTTACATCCCATACAAGAAAATCCTATTTTATCTTGGATGGTCTAAAAAATATTCAGTGCGTATTTTCCAAAGGGCCAAATGACATATGTCGAGATAAAATGACTTTTTGAAAATCGTGACGATTCGCGTTGGTTATTCCTTCGCCTGTCAAACGGTGGGACTCGGTCGAGAGTTGGGAGCGGACTAAATGTAGAACGGGTTAGGTGGAGTCAGCCTTCTACCGCCCCCACCAACATTTCCGACCAACCAACGCCGTCCAAAAATGTTACCTAGGTGAAGTTTCTTATGAATTATCCTAGCCTCCGGTATTACATATTTCATGTTTTTGGGAACTTACCGGGAACTCCGCCCGTCCTCCCATTCCCCATTGTAATTAGTCGGCTGGCAAAAGACGTTAAATCACTTCTCGGATCCTTTAGCAAGTAGAGGACATTGTATTAAACGGTTCTACAGAAAGGGTAACAAAGTAAGTTCATTAGTTTTCTAAAGCCGACGGTTATCATTTCCATGTAACAACACTAAATCTTGTAACGGGTGGTTGAAATTTTAGTGGCATATCTGTATTTTAATTTGACTTCAACACAAATGTACTAACCGAAAAAAATATTCTTGGAACACTGCCACACAGAACAAACTTTTAGGAGATTCAGCTATAATTTTCACCCATTTTCAAAAGTGCACTTCAAAACCGTGGGGAAGAGTTATAATTATATTTTTAAGAGTAATAACAGTACGAGAAATATTTTGACGTTCTGAACGCAGTAAATATTTTATATATCGCGAAAAATAACATTTCGACTATTTCGTTCTTGCCTGTTTTAAATGTAATTAATTTAAAAGTATTTCAGAAAGATCAATTAGATCGATTATGTTGTGCGTTAATGAATATAATTACTAATTAATGTATAATTATTTATGACAGTATGAAAATATTAAAGAGGGAGAACTATATTTCGATAAGAGACATTTATTATTTGCTAATGTTTACCTTTAATGTAAATGGTCATAATTATATTTAAGACCATTAATTTAAACCGAGAATCAGCATTCTATTTTATAATTTTATAATTTGAAAGTTATTAATTTGCGTCCGAATTTTTTAAAAATTTCTCTTGGTTTATTTCTTACAATTTCCGTGTTCAATTTGTTATTCAAAAGCAACACTATTTCACTTCAGACTCACGGCTCTTAGACCCTATTGTCGTGGGTTCGATACCCACTGCTGTTGGTAATTTCTGACCCTGATGTGTCCAGTAATATTGTATATGTGCACGCAGTTATATATGATATTTTTAAAAATGTTTCAATTGTTGATTTATACGTTCTTAAATTTTTTAACTAATGAATTGATATACTCATTGCACCTCAACTATTTATATCAGTTTTTCCAGTTGTTTTTGTAAATTTTTAGGTTTTTCAAGTATGTCCTTTTTGTACATAATGGAATAATTTGCTTGACTGTTCAGGGTTAATGATACTCGGAGCAGGTTTAATTAATAAGTCCTGAAGCGAGATTTGCTAGACGCTTCACATGTGAAACTGCTATCAATTGTGTTGAATGTTGTTGGGTAGTTGAATGTATTTCCAAAATGTTATTATAATCGTAAATTTTGTAACAAATTGTAATTTATAAAAGATTATATTAGTTGAATTTGAGTTTTATTTTTTAATAATGTTATCATTTCTATCCAATTAACTACTAATAACCTTTGAAATCAACAGGGGTGGTTTCTGAATTGTTTTTTGTAAAATATTTGATTTAAAAAGCTATTCTAACACAAATATATTTTTTTCAAATCATGCATATCACATGATCAACATTTTAAAAAAACGTGTTAGCTCAACAATATCATAATATTATAGAAATACATGAAATTAAATGGAATTTAATAGAGAAAGTTTATCCAGCGTCAATCTTTTCCTAGTACATTTCGCTCAAAAGCCTCGGACAATTTTAGATTTTTGTTCGTGGTTGTTAGTTTTTCTCTGGCTATTGGAAGGATGTTTTCTTCCAACGGAATAAACAGTTTTCGAATAAATTCAACCGTGTGGCTAAGTAGGTTAAGTCAGGACCTTGGTTGAACCTTGTTCATTTTCTACCCCCTTAGTCTAACCCCACGTTGTAAAAGCTGACAGCGTAAAAAAAGTGATTCTGTCTGCCTTGTGTTCGGTTAGAAACGACGCAAATTCTGTTAAACTTAACATGAAAAGTAGATCGATGTAAGTAAAATTTCCCTTACCCCATGAAAACTTGACAGACAACTCCATAGTTAACATGATTAATGAAAAAAGTTGAATTCCTATTTATTAAGTGACAACGATATTATAAATTCCACAAACTGCTGAAGTGCTGAACCTTTTTGATTTATATTAGTTGTTCATAATAGATTTTCAAAACAGTTAAGAAACTTCACTTTCTAATCTGAAGCTCCGTGTTCCGTTATGATAATCAACGAATTGGATAGTCTTTTGAAATATATATTAAAATGTCGCACATTCCACTCTGAACAATCTTAAAATGTGCCAGATTATAATACAAAAATAATCTACCTTGTTACTAAGAAGGACGATAATGTAACTTGAAAAGTAACAAATAAAATAATCCTTTAAAAATTAAACTTTTGACGAATTTAAAATAAACAAATGAAACGCAATACATCACATGGGGTTTGCAAAGGGGTTGAGTCACCTCTTGAGTTGGTAAAAAAATCAAGGATTATGTTCACGATTAACAAGACACACATAAATCACGTCATTTTTTAGTTTCTAACACAAAAAAGTAATCCTGTCGAAGTAGGAATTCAAAGACAACTTCTCGCACGCTTAAGGTGAATTTTATTATCTTTTATTTATTTATATCGATTTTAATAATGGCTCATAACACTACAGATCGTCTCCTCATTGATTTACCCAAAGATAGTTGATTTCAAAAGTTGACAAATCCAAATGAAAGACTTTCAAAATGGTCGACGAGCTTTTCTACAGCTTCATAATCACAACTTCCTGATAACGTTAAACATGTACCTTCTTCATTCATGCATTTTCTTTACCAAGTAGCAACCACTTATTCTAACCAGATTTCATTTTTTTCCTTTTATGAGACGAATAAATGTGTACTACATATGTTAAAATTGACTGAAGGTATTAAAATTTATTAAAAAATTAAATAAACTTTATTGTATTTTATATATTTCCTACCCACCATTGGTATTATCTTTCGTTACAAAAGATAATTTGTTTTGCCAAAAAGTTAACTATAATGAAAAAAGTTTCCTTATTAGATTATTTCACAAAAAAAATTGTGATATTTTATTAATGAATTTGTGAAAGAATAAATTTAAATTACAGTTTATATGGATTAAAGAGCAAAATAGGCTCACGAAAATGCCGCGTTACATATTTTTTATCGTCATTTGTTGATTCGATATATATCATCACTGGGCTTATATGAACAAATAATAACTTCTATTTATTAATGGGTTTTTCCATTTCTGAGTTACACATTTTGTGCTGTATTAGTCAGCTCGTCATATCATTTTTTCTTTAATATAAGGGATAGGGGATTGGGATAAAAGCGGCGGACAGAACCTCGACCTGAATTGATCTATTGTGCTCTTCTGTTGTTTATAACTCACTGGCCAGCTTCAGGCTATTGACCAGCCTCCCTAGCTTTGCCAGCGGTTCCTAGGTGTAGCCTCTTCCTTGTAGTTTTTTTTTCTTTTCTATTCTTTTTTTGTCCTAGTTGCAAGAGCCTTCACCTACATAGACCTTCGCAGAGACATAAAATGGGTTCTGCGGTCTCCCTCTCTTCCTGGCAGTATCTGCACAGTGTTTCTTCAGTCTGAACTCTATCCGGCGCATGTTCTTTCTTAAGTGGAATACATGAGGCTAAGGCCCTGAGAGCGGCCTGGGTGTCAGAAAAATGAATATCTTCCGGAAATCATTCCTAGCCTTTTTATTTCTATGGGACGTTCTCCAATCGCTATGATTTCAGACTGGAAAAATGTAGCATACTTGCCCAGGTTTAGGTTTAATGGGTAGCCCAAAGACCCCAGGTCTAGTCCCGTACCCTCGTCGGTTTTGGAGCTGTTCCTTTAACATACGTCAGTAAATACGAGTAATGACACATTTTTCATTACTTAATGCTTAGATTAAACTATTTTACATTATGCAGTTTTGTTATGTAAACTACCATTTTTTCTTGGTTGAGTAATTTTATCGGGTCACTTTCATTCTCATTGGTGTTACAGTTTTGCATCATTATTCAATATTCATTATAAAAATTTGATATATTTGTCTCTAAAATGTGTTTTTTCCTTTCATTAAGAGAAAAATGTCTGAAGCAATATTTTCTGAAAAGTCGGTATCTGTACCGCAGCCAACTGAAGAAGACGCCATCAGGCTTCTCGACGAAGCGAAAGAAGCCCTCGACGAAATTAGAGAAATGAAACTGGAGAATTTCATTAGGCCGGAAATCGAGCTGGCCGTGAGCAAAATTTATCTAAAATTAACTAAACCAAAAACTATTTTAACTCTGTTTTCAGGACGAAGTTATTGACCTAGAAATTGTCCACACAAGCTCTGAGGCTGACATAATCGAGTTCTCTAAAATAATATATGACGCGTTGCCCAAAGAAAAGGAAGAAAAACAATTCTCGAAAAATGTTTCTGAGAACAACCTGTTATGCCCGGATACAACACCGTCGCCGGCAGTCGACGTGGAAATCGCACCTGTCAACTTTTCGACGGTCACAGAAGGCAACCAGACGATCCCCGATAACCGAAAGCGTTGGGCAACCATCAGAAGGATATTCAGCAGGAACAAAACAACTAACAAAATATAAAACAGTCGTTGTTTCATTCTAGTGTGAAACGATTGAATTCATTTGGAACGACGTTGTTTCTAGTTTTAACTACTGTCTAACAATTTAAACTTAACTTTATTAGCTCCTAAACCACCAGGGCTGACGAAACTACAATCTTTTAAGGTCGCAGACCTCAATAGTATTAATAATAGTTACAGTTCCTGTGCACAGATTCTATGGCATCTGTAATTAACTAAATAGTACAATTTAGTTACAAACGAGAGTTCGGAATGATCGCTTTTGTTGTTTTTGATGATAGAGAGAAAAAGGCGAATTTCATGACCGTCCTTTCCTATTCTTAAGAGGTTATTCCATTAAATCAGCAAAGAATTAAAACTGTTCAAAATAAGTCATAATTAGGACTAAGAAAAATAAAAATTCCGCTTATCAGCTTGCAAATCATAGCCGTCTGCTTCATGCGTAAATGCATATTTTCTGCCCACTGGCAGATGAAAAATAGTGTATCCTCGATATTTTATTGTTTCTAAACCAAATTTACAAAAATTGGTCAATAGTTAGAAACTAATTATTTTATTGGTCCAATAGCTCAATGTGTGAATGGTTGTTTTAGGAATTGATTGCGTTGTGAGATGAAATGACCTAGCTGTTTGCAGCTCCCCGAGCCAAATCACGGTGAGTGATTCTCGAGGCTTGGCAATTTACTGTAAATTAGGAACTGGAATTGCTAGTGGACTGCGAGATGTGATAGGTTCAACTCTGAGCATGTGTGTGTTTATGCAGAAACATTTGAGCTTATGTAAGGAGGAAGCGATAAATTATGCAACTGAATTATCAAATTCACATGATTTATCTGTATTAAAATCACACATCATGAAGGTTGGTGTTTCCATCATTCATCTTAGAAACACCCCCCCTTCTTTCAATAGTACCGGATTGGCAGTCAAAAGATAAACCAATGTCAACAAAAAGCAATTTTAATTCAAATATGAGGATGTATATATGAACAATTATAAATTATGTAAAATAGGAACCAAAATTTTTTACAGATTTCAGGTTTAAATAAATGCGATAGTACTGCTATTTTGGCAATGAGAATTTTTAACATTCTGACTTTTATAAAGTTAAAAATTGCAAAGTTCCATATGTTTAATTTTTTAAATATTTTGGTTGTGTCTTATTTTTCATTATTACTAGAGATGCTGTATTATGAAGTGATGTTTTGTGAGTACGCCTAATAATGTTTATTGGTACTTTCCAACTTTTTAACTATTTGTTGGAGAATTGTTCACAGAATATTAATAATCTTACTATAATTCAAAGGAGAGGTTGTGCTAATACAACATATACCAATCGTACCAACAAAAGTATCTTCCCAATTTTAACGATTGGAAATTGGAATTTGCAGCAATGTTCAACAAATCTGTTATTATGTGGATTGAATTTGAAGAATGCTTGGTTTTATCATGGACAATTATAAATCTTATACTCCAGGAATCCAAGGGATTTGTTGCTTGCCAAATGGAATCACCAAAAACATAACCCCCCAAATAATTCAAGTATTGCAATGTTGTTAATACATTGTAATTTAAAACAAAAATATCGACTTAGTGCAAACTTCAGGTTTTGCAAAGTAGTTTTATTTTCGCAGGTATTTGTCATGTAAACGTAGCTAAACCTTCAAATCTAATTTATGGATTATACCGAGACAGGGGAAGCGTGCCTAGTTCGTGCAGCCTTCAGTGCAGTTTGGAGGAGGCGATATAACGGTATAGGCTGGGCTTTACGCTGGAGGACCTCACCGAAGGCCGTTACGTCCAGGAAATTATCGTGGAATACAACCCTCAAACCAGGGATTTCATTAGCAGGAATTTTCGATTTCTGGATGACAAAGCCATATCTCATAGAGGCAGAGTTGTTCATCAATGTTTAGAAAGACTGGGAATTTACCAAACGCCTTTCCCCATTGTCTCCAGACCTCAATCCCATTGAGCACATGTGGGACGCGTTGCAGGGAAGACTTTAAGATCACCAACCGCAACCAGTTGACCTGCAACAACTGTGTGCAGCGTTGCAACCTTCGGGAAGTGAAATTCCTTATGAAATACTAATTTCACATGTGACAACCTTATTAACAGTACCCCAAAAAAGGTTTTTGCTAGGAGAGGACATTATACATGGTATTAATTTTTTACAACACATTGTTGTGACCAATATACAATTACGAAAGTAAAAACTTTTTTCTTATTCTTCGAAATACCTTAATTGTTTTTTTCTTCCGTAAAAAACAATGATTTCTAATAAATTTTAATGCAATTTATAATAAAAATAAAATAAAAATGGTAGGGGAAAATATTACAAAATTGTCAATAACCCTATTACATTTTGGGCAGTTTGTATGGAAGTTGGATTTTTGGCTAAGATAGCATGCAAACAAGTAAGAATGGATGATAAAAAAATACGTTTCTTTACAGAACTTGCATTAAAGTCAACATATTTTGGCAATTATATAACTTTTCTTTATCTTGCCCGATGATTTTCGCATAAATGAACGGTTACGAAGCATCCAACAGGTTGGATGTAAGCAATATGATGTTTTAAATTGAATTATTTAAAGTTAAAAAATACAAAGATCGAATGACGAGAATTACACGTTATTTTTGGGAACACATAGGAAAGTCTAGAGAGACATCCGCTTCAAAATAAGCCTTACTACTAAACACAATTTTATGATTTTACCATCACCGATCACTAACAACATATTTATATCGGATATACTCAGTAAAAAAAACCTAATCTGTCAACGTCAAAACTTATGTCAAAAACTCTATACTTCATTTTTGAAAAGAGCTTTTTTATTTACTATGTATAAACATATCAATAGAAGATAAAGCCATAATTGATATTTACTGCTTATTTAATAAACCTTTTATTTTGATATTTGTCAAAATCCCTTAATTAAATTTTCCTTCAGTAAATAAGATAATAATTTTTTATTAAATTTTAATGCAATTTGTAATAAAAATGGTAGGGAAAGCAAATATTTTAAAGTTGGCAATATCTCTATTTTTGAGCAGTTTACAATCATTCACCATCAAACATGTAATTATGTTCATTTAATTTATATATCGGCTCTTATCTGGTAAAAGCAATATGTGTACTCAAAATAATGTGTTAAATAACTCTTTTTTATGCCCCTTCATAACGCCGCGCTATAAAGCAACTATATGAACTAATTGTAGCAGAGTACAATCAAAGTTTATATCGATGTTAATGAATGTTAACGAAAAGCGGACTGTATTCTTTTGAAAAACAAATTTCGTAAAATTCCAAATAAAAAGGAGAATAAAATAAAGAACACTCACCATCCGGGCGATCCTCGAAGCTCCAGTAGTCAAACGAGGGGGTGACAAGGGCGGTCCCCGGTTTCTCCGAGAAACCAACAGGTGATTTCACCACGATAATCGCGTGAAATAAAAAAGAAGAAAAGCAATCTAACTTTTAAACTCTTTTCAAAACAGCAAAACGTACACAATTCGAACAATAACAAATAAATGCGTCGGGCGGAGAGGACGGAACGTAAACACCACCGGATCACGAGTTAAAATTCCGAAAAAATTAGCGTTAATTGGGTACAAAAACATAAATGTGAGGTAATCGGGTATTAGATCGCAGAAACGTGGAAACTTCTAACTTCATTTCAATTATTTCACCAAAGTGGTTAATTTAATAAATAAACCCATTATATTTAGTAGACTGATGACCAAATTACTTCTTTTAATTAATTAATCTTCTTATATAAGTTCTTGGTCGAAATGAAAAAGTGGTGTCATGAACAGGTTAGAGCTGCGGCGTATTGGGCCGCGCATCGTGTGTTCAAATCCAGCTCGTGAAATTGACTTTTTCATTTCGACCTTACATAAAAAGATTAATAAATGAATAAAAGTTGTAAAAAACATGAAATTTCATGGGAGTTTCTATGTTTCTGTAACATAATAAATGATTATCACACATACAAATCCGCACAAAATCAATCCATCTTTTAACAATATAAATGTGAGGAGAACCTCCCGCGCCGCACAGGCTGGCAAAGGCGGCAAAAAATCGGTTTCCTAATACCTGAAATTTGATAATCCAATTTACATTTCTTACAGCGTTTAACCCTCAGAATAAAATAATAATGGTTTTGCAGTTAAAAATTAATCAAACCCAGTAATCAATGCTGAAACCTGAACATGATTCATTTCGAAAGATATACAGCTATTTTCTGAACATTACCCCCTTCCAAGCGGTTTGTTGAAAAAAACTCATTCCCCGGTTCACCCGAATTTCCTTTTATGTACACACCCAAGTATGAGACAAAGACAAAAATTCATTGTAGTCATGGAATCAGGTGAGTTAGCTGAAAGAAAAAAGTCATATTAGAAAAATATTCGGTTTTTTAGACTTTCAAAAATAAAGCTCCGTTGTTCTTTGTTTTGGCACCTTTTTTCTCTTCTATACACATCGAAGTACGAACCCTGAGGTTTTCAAATTTATTTGTGTTTCAACAGTGTGAATAATTGTGGGTGAGTCCATCTGAGTCAGATTATTTAGCAGATTATCCGATTATTTTTTGCAACATGTAGTAGTTATTTGTTTACCGTCCACAATTGAGGACAATTTGCTGTTGTCCAATTCTATTCGAGGACAGTTTCACTGAATTTAGCGTACAGAAACTCATAGAAAACGATACGATTATTAGTGATATTTGCGAACCTTGCGCAGTGGCAATGTAGTAGTACTAAGATAGGATTATTGCTATTGGTGATACTTGTTCCATTTTTGTTTTTTGGATAACAATTTTAGGCATTTTCCGTGGTCCAATCGATTCGACAAAAATTTCTTTGAATTCATTGTACGACAAAACCTAAACGCATACAATTTCGAGAACGTACCTAAAAGTGCTTGGGTATTACTTTTTTCTGCTTTTTGGCGTTTCCCTAGCGTGCGCCGTCCCAGCCATACTAGTTTTCCCAAACCGCGCCAACAGCGCTCGTGTGTGACCGACCGTTAAGTCCGTGGCGGCCTCTATTGGCTTTCGAATTCAAATCGTATTGTCAAGTTGCAACCGTTTTCTTTAAGAAACCTGTTTTGTTTTTTCCCACTCGACGTAAAGTTTTTAAGTTTTTCTTCTCAAAAATGGGACCGAGAAAAGTTTTGCGGAAGTCGATGCCGGCCAGCGCCTCAAAGGAAAACGCTTTTGTCAGGAATGTCAACGATTTTCAGTTCAGGGTGAGGAGGAGAGAATCGTTGAGGCTTGTTCGACCAATCAGGGTAAGTTATTTGCACTTCAAACTCACTCTAAACACAATGAAGCATGCATTATATTTAAAAAAAAACATGGTTGTATTTGTCTGTAATTAGATAAATATGGCTATTATTTGGCCATAACTTCTGATACTCGTGTCTTGTCCGGGAATATAATCATACAGTACCACTTAGATAAAATATGCTTGATAACATTCAGTCCAATGTACTTTACTATGAATTTGTAAGATTTTGCATTATAAAAACACAGTTTGATTTTATATTTATACTCAAACGTTAATGATGATCATAATTAACACCAATCATTTTTATTGTCCTTGAGTATGTCCATACAGCACTACTTACTGGATTAAATATACTTGTATTGACTATATTCAATACAAGTTTGTACTTAACTATGAGTATTCATGTTAGGGTGAAGATTTTTCTTGAAACCTGATGATTTTATACTTGCACTTAAAAGTTATTCTGTATGATCATAATTAACAAAAAATCATTTGCCCTTACTGACCTTTAGCATTGTCTTGCAATATTTCTTATTGGCATTTGACTACATTCATTACAAGTACATACTTAAATATGGGTATTTATCTTTGGTCATATCTCCTTGGTAAAAAAATCAATGATAGATAAAAATTAAATGGTATTCTCAAGATTTGTATTTAAGGTGGTTAGGGATGGTTAGTTCTGTTTGGCCCTACGACTAGATACTCAAATCCAGAGTGTATCAAAGTTGGTTGATAATAAAATAATATCATTAAACATGCCAAAAACTAGGATCACATGCCCAATAAATTCTAATCCAGAGTGTTTAATGTTTTATATGTGTAACACCCACAAGTTACTTCTACATATTCATAAATCCAGGCAGGTTTGCGTTATCTTTATTTTTATGGGATTCATGATAAAGATTTTTGCTTTGCAAAAGTAATCAATTTTTTTCTAAGTGCTTTGCTTTGTACTTCTTCCACTTAAAGGTTATTTCTTTATGATCATAATTACAGTCCGTACATTTAACTCTATCATTGAGTATGATCGTATAGCATTCTGTCCACAGAAAGCATTTGATGGTGTTGTGTACAGGGTTTTGTGTACTTCAATATAAGATGTTTTTCTGGGAAAAAGGTTAACATCATTCAAATAAATATTTTGTTTTGTTCTGTGTTTTATAGGTATAAATAACTTGTTGCTTCAATACAGTGTATGTGCATGGTAGAAACACCATAAGTGCAATAGAAATAAACAAATTTACTCATTCTCTTGAGCTTGTAATAAACAATACTGACTATACTTGCATTTATTACCATAGTGGTTTGAGCATATTTATATCATGGTAATAAACTATTTTCTTTGATGTAAGTGAATAGTTTAACTTAATTAAGTGTTGATTTTTTTTTAAGTTTGGTCAACTATGTTTGTTGATGGTGTTGATCAACCGAAAGACTTTGAAATGACTTTCTACTATCTTTATTTTATTTATTTACAATGTTTGTCATTGCTACACAGCTGTATGTTTTGAATTTGAACATTACCACAAATGTTAATTTTTATATAGTAATATAGTGTGCTCAGCCCTCACGCTAGCAATTTTCAGAAAGCTTAGAGCTACCTTTCTTTTATTTAGAACCTTCAATGGAACAATGAAGTTTGAATAGGGAAATATATATTTAATTTCATGACAGACCAAACAAAGAAAATAGGCACACTTTTAATGTAACATGGCTAATTTGAGTGATCATAATTTGCTGGACTAATGTTCGAAATAAAGTCTTGATAACTCATTTCTTGGCATACAAAGGGGATTATTAGTAATATTCCTATATGCTTAAAGCAAAGCAAGATATAAAATGGTGTTGTTATTACTATTTAAATCAAAATAAATATAAATTTTAATAATATACTGTGTAAATATATTTAAAAGTGAATAGATCAATTAATCGATGACTTATTATAATCTTAATTTTGCAAATGAGTGGGAGATTTTAGTTTTGTGTATTCAATATCAAAGGAGAATATTACTAATTAAATGGTTTCCTGTGTAATTCTCAAAGGATAGTTCTAAATTGTGGGTTGATTCTACAGTACACAGCAACCTATGAAGTCAAAATTAAATTAATGTCCCAAATCTGTGTATGAACATCACTTGAAATATCTGTCCTGAAAATACAACCACACAATAGCCAATTCATTCCTAATTCAATCAAATACTTTGTGGGTAATCAGATTTGAACATACAATTTCAACTTCAGTCCTTATTGTGATGGTTTCACCAATAAAAACATATGTCAACATGACATGCTTTCTATTTAATCTGATCAACGTTTAAAACTTTAGCAGATCAAATTAATTTGCATTTGAAAAAGATTAACGGCTAGTAGAAAATCACCCTTTCTGTTATATTTTAATTTGCTAGAAAACTTCCAGATCTTTGCCTGTTCATGTAGGTAATTATTTTCAATCTCATATCTTAGTCCAGGATTTCATCTTGACTCTAATCTTTTAAAACGTTGCAATTTTGTACAATTTCTTTATGGTTTTACTGGTAAAAATACGTTTTGCCTTATTTACTTTTCACTTTTTTTCTTCTTGTTTAAACAAATGTTATCGATGAATTTTAAGCTAATTTAATTATTCCTAAGAATTTATATCTTGTTAATGTGACATTTTAGTTAATGAAACATAAATTACACCATTAAATATAGTAAGGTAAAAAAAGGGAATTTTTTTTATTGATACCAAGATCATTACTAAAGGGAAATGGTTTGGGGAATATGTAAGGAAGGGGATTTTTATATTTCAAAAAATCATAATAATAATTAATTATTAAAATATCAGGATCGAAAAGTTACTTTGGGTGGGTACGTAAAGGATTACGTATTTTAATAAATAAGGAGATTGTTTAAACATATTTGTTTTAAATCAGTATAAATGAATTTTTTGAAAATTCACTGTAAAAACATCTTAACTTTCCATGTGTAGATCTGTGTGTATGTCTGTCTCTGTCACTCTTTACCTTACGCCGAATAACATGAAATAATTACTGTTCTCCTTATCTAGTTTAATTATTTTTAAATAATAACCACATGGGAATGGTATGTTTAATGGTATTAAATCGGTTGAAGCTTCGACTATCGTGCCGTTGGTTTCTAATTTATGCAAGTAAGTAAAGAGTCACTACTAAAAATAAATTTAATTGGTTGAAAAATTAATAATAATGATTTGACTTTCGTAACCAAGATCTGAGACTTTCCTTCATGTAAAGTGTATTCCATACTTTTCTGATAAAAAGGTCCACCGAATGAGTACTTCATAGCTCGAGATTCGTTAAACTTTGCGCATTATGTAATTTTTCGGACTGCCAATAAAAATTGCCCCGAGTTTTGTTGTTTGAACGATTTTTATATTACAGTACAATCAAATTGCCGATAATAATTGTGTGTGATTAATCTCTTTACCAGAAAAGGGCGAACTCGCTACCAATTTTGGCCGTCCGTTTTTTCCCCCAGTAAAGTAGATAAAACTCAAAACGTCGTCAACGCTTAAATTATGAATTAGTTAATTGGAAATAAGCACAATCAGCAGTTATATAATTATAAATGCTGTCGGCATCGCGACAATTTTTTAGCCTGATACGTTGTGGGGGCCAGTGTGTATAGGTGGCTTCGTTAGAATAAAAAGTACGCAGGGCGGCCTCGTTTTTAAATCACGCCGAATTAATGTATTACCGAATATCCGAGCATTGTTATATAAATAAAATTAATTAAAATTTGTTAATTTAAAAGGTTAAGTACACGTAGATTGCTTCAGAATATTTCAGGTAAGATTTTAATGGAATTAAGAATTCAAAGAACAATGTAAGGGCTATTTCAAATTACGTTCGACAATTAAAAACGTTATCAAACTCATTAATTATTAATTAAAGTCTACCCACGTGAAGATTTTTATAACGAAAATTTTCCGTAGGTTTTTATTCTTTCATGTTGGTTAGAGGAAAATAAATTGACGCATTTCCAAGAGAATTTCCTTTCAAACGTACTTCAATTTCATTGACAAGAACTTGATGCCTAAATTTTAAGAGCATTTTGATTAATCAATAAAACGCGACTAGAATATACAAAATATAAGTTCGAGTTGTCAAATACATGAAAATGTGTATAGGATTGCTAGTTTGCTAAAGAAAATTTTTCCCATCGCCTGTCAATTTTGGGTGGGAGAAAATGATTCCGAGGCGCTATTTTACGCCAGTTCTCACCATTTATTCTCTACTCCGTCAATTGTCTCATATATAATTTTTCATTTTAAGGCACGCGCTGAACCGTGTGTTATCTGGTTCACGTAATAATCGCAGATGGTTGCAAAAGGTCCCGTCATACAACCATAGTAATCTATTAAATCC
Source organism: Cimex hemipterus (assembly GCA_039619505.1). Classification (NCBI taxonomy): domain Eukaryota; kingdom Metazoa; phylum Arthropoda; class Insecta; order Hemiptera; family Cimicidae; genus Cimex; species Cimex hemipterus. The sequence continues at coordinate 13,608,769 of CM077104.1, forward strand.
ATCTACTTTTCCCACATGGGACAGTTTGGAAAATTTATATTCCCATTTTGAAATAATTGCACTGCGGTTGAAAGATCTATCGTTCCATAGACTTTTGATTAGAATTGCCAAATGCTCTCTCACAAATATTTCGCTGCGGTATAAAACAGATCTGCATCCGACAGGAATCTCTCGTCGATTTATTGAAATTGACATGTTCAGTTCAAACGGATTCATAATAAAATTGGATCGCAGAAACAATCGTTTTAAAGCAGGCAATTTGTTTTAAAAAAAAGTGTTTAAAAGTGCAGTCCTGAAAATATTCATGATCAATCACTCCCAGCGGTCTACGGTAGCACTATCATCGCGTTGAGATGATTTCATCGCTCTTAAGCAAAGTGCACGATGTCTTGAAGCCATTTAAAACATAGGGAACCTGAGTTGTGCACCTGTACTTAATCGCTTAATCGGTGCAGTGTTCAGGCTTTACTTAAGAGATGTCAGTGTAGTCATGTCCTACCCCATTCTACCTTGCGTCCCACAGTTGGACCTTTCCTTCACACAATATACGTATGCAATTTTATCCTTCCTGAAGCAAATCCTTCCACGTTCCCTCACATTTAAACCTGCCAGACGTAAAAATGGTTAATACAAGATCTATGTACCAAACTTTTTCTTATATCGAGACCTCGATCTTCCCTTTTTCCAGATGTAGCTAAAGGTAGAAACAATAAACACGAACAATTGGCACTTGTTAGAGCGGACCCTGGTCTTTCAGCTTAGTTGCAATACATTTAATGACAATCCTCCCCGTCGATGGCCACTTGATTCCCTACAAATGTGCGTAAGGAAGATACAAAGGGGGGGGGAAATAGATAGATAGATAGATAGATAGATAGATAGATAGAGAGAGAGAGAGAGAGAGAGAGAGAGAGAGAAAGAG
>CM077104.1:13610090-13655813 GCA_039619505.1 Cimex hemipterus
GGGCTCCGCTTCGGCCGAGTTTAAACTCGTAAAAGAAAATCGTACGAAATTCTCGCTTTGACATTATAAGGAATTATTTCCAAGTAGCGGAATGCTACAGAGGTAAACAAACAATATCATTTGGAAGAGGATTAATAAGTGTTGACATACATACAAATGAGTAATCCTGTAAACGTAAACAGAATATTTTATATAGATTTTTTTAAATGAAAACTTAAAATCCTGCATTATTTTCCGGACAACCCAATAGTTTCTTGTAGACGTAGTATATGCTAATTTATGCAAAGTACATTATTCTTGTTCTTGATGCTGTATTCGAATAGTTAGCTAACATTTAATGTGCTATTTGAATAGAACTTAATTTGACGATTTTGACGGTGGAGATCAAATCCGCGTTGCCCGTTTGCCGAGCTTGAATGCACGCCTCTAAGAGAGTAGTGGTAGGCGCTTAGTCGGTGTCCTGTCAGTCCTTCGGTACCTTTCGTGCCGCTAACATGACTCTGTTGCTTTTCTTTTTCTCCTGACCGTTTGCGTTTTATTCTGACTCGTCTGTTTCTTCCACGTGAACCACCCATGTTTCGCGTCAAGTTGTACATCGTTCCAGAGGAGGTTTCCCACGCAGAAAACGAGGAAATTGTCTCCAACAACAATAATAATAACGACGACGATAACAAAAATATTGTCAACAACAACCATGATATCCAGGTAATTACAACTCAGTCCCTGACAAAACGGAATCAGCATTTAACTTATCCTGATCAACATTTTGCTAGAAAACAATATTTTAATTTTTATTTATTTGTCTAGTGTTTAACCGGTTTTAGTATGAATTTAAAATTAAATTTTAGAGTACTTTCTCTGTATAAAAATGCCGCTTAGAACGTATTTAGTTTAGTCTTTTTTATTTATTGCGTAAATGATTATATTTACAAATTTCTGGCCTTTGCTCGAATGCAAATGCCTTGCTTTAAAAAGACCTTTTCTAAGTATTGCATATTAATAACTGGTTTTTTTACTTTCATTATTTATAGTACACTATACTGTTTTCAATCGATATGTATTGTGACGTAGTTTCACAAAAAAATGCTTACAACTTACGGTCTAAAGCTATAAAAGTTCTAACAGTTTTATGGGGTCTATTCAATCCTTAAAAAAAACTGTGAAGTATTGAACTGTACTGATGTATTAAATTTTAACTAGCCGTATTCAGTGCTTGTATTATATGAAAAAATAATAGTTTTTCCGTAGTCCCTCATTTATTCCTTATTCGCCTATTTATATCCGTGCTTGGATAATTTTATTGTATAGATAACTCAATAAAAAAGAGGTGCTACACATGGAACAGATACATGCTCTATCTAATTTGTGATACATGGTAGCGTGTAATCATTTTTTTTCAAATTTACACTTTTACAAGATAGAGAAATTCCAACTGGGTTTTATCGATTATCAGCATAAGTTCAGAGGCTTCTGTTAAGCAGAAAGCTAATACAAGCATACCTAGCAAAACTAAGCTGTTTTTCAAGTAATCCTTTTAGTTTTCTGATATTGCGTTGTGTACTGTGTGGTGATATACCTACACTTTGATGGTATCCTGTCATCTAGGTTTGGTTTTCCAGATGCATGTCTTTATTTCATTTTTTCCAATGGTTGACTTACCTGTCAGAAAATCTGAAAATATTTAAACCCATTATTACCTTTAATTTTTGTAAATGTTGTTGCCCCATCATTTGAAGTTGGTTATTTGTTGACGTTCTTTAATTTCTCATTACATCAGATTTCTTACGGACAGACCCTCCTCTTCAGAAGGGAAAATGCCGAAGCGCGACTGTGAGACAAGCTCCGAAAATAGGCAGATCTGGGTGATCTGAGACGATCGAAGTACAAATCATTCTTATTGTACGCGTGCACGTTGGAACCTATAATTTTGTCATCATCTTTGAGCAATTCTAACGTTAAACTAAATGGACCATGAATTTTTGAAAACCTAATGTGCTCTTACTATTCAAAAATGGCCCAAAATTAAAAATATTCCCAGACCTGGCTAATTAGAGAACGCGGTGTGTTTCTTACTTAAGAAAGAAAATGTGTACTTGTGCAATATATCCGACACAATAAGATATCCTATTAAGAAATTGACTCGCCTTCCTTGCACGCGCGTGCAACAGTCACTCCATTTTGCCGCAAAATAATTGAGAGAGCTTCGAAAATGTACCAGTTTTCACCCGTGTGTCCGTGCGTAGCATGCTGAATCGAAGACGGATGATTTTCACCTTTCGTTTTGACAACGAGCGGATTGAATTCCGATTAGTTAAAAAAAAGGTCAATTTTGAACGGTCCAGCTGGACTATGAAAATGTTCTACAAGCAATTTCTTTGTACATCAAAGATGAAAAATCATCTCCCCTTTAATGAAAAGCTGAGTTGCAAAAAAAAATACTATCTTAGTACTACTAACAAGCACAACGAAACATAACACTTTCAACCAGCATGAAACATCAGCGCGTTAGGGTTATTCACACAGACGTACTAGGGATATTCGCATGTTTTATTATAGTGTATAATTTAAAACTTGATGATAACGTTTTTACCCCAGAAAGTGTATACTATTACGCATGGGGTAATAGTTTTGCCGAAAACGACTATCACTCCTGAATACTCTAAACGATTGCATGCAAGACTTAAAATTATACGAAGTGCGAATGACTCAACAAATTATTCAACAGTCCCTCGGATCATCAGTGAAATTATAAAAAAGCTAACGGCTGAAGGTCGTGGGCTCGAATCCCGCTCGTGCTGCTAGTTTGTTTTATAATGTTGAACTATAAGATCTTTTAACGTAAAGATCGTGGTTGTTAAACGAAAAATTGCTTATTTTTGACTGGCTCAGCTTGTTCGTATCCGAACATTTTAGTCTGCCCATTCCGCTGATTTGATCTCTCAGACTAGTTACGGCTTCTTTCTTTTATGGCAAAGCAAAAAATTATTTAATTAATGTATCACAATCAAATGCATTAATAATAATTTTCGTACAAGTGTCCAATTATACTTTTTTCATAGTAAAATATGTTAATTCAATCTAGCATGTTTTAAAGTCAGCTATGAATCGTTGTGGTGAAGTCTACGAAGTGATGAACTGGGTCTGCTTCCTAGTCTCGTTGACATTGCATGTCAAATGTGTTTTCATTACGACACACTTGACAAAAATACACACAAACAAATTTAACCGCTGCAAATGTCGAAAGACCAAGATGACCACCGCGCAAACCTTAAGAAAAAATCTCTCACAGTGCTAAAAAAAATTGGAAATAAAGAAAATGCACGTGGATAACGTGATACAGCAGCATTCAAAAGAAAAGAAAGGAAATTGAATATCAAACTACTTGCGAACCCACCGTCAATCCTGTGAACAAGTGTACCTCATCCCGACACCCGTTTTATCGTCAAATCTACTGATGTGAGTGACAAGACACTACAACGAATCAAATACTGGAACGTCTGAAATCGATTTTATCGCTCTTATCTACGGAACAATTTTTCTTGTTTTCTTTTCGATTCTTCTGTCGTGTTGTTCCGCATTTGTGCACTTTCACTCCTCAGGTTTTCTTGGGGATTGCCGAACCGGTTTTGATCCCATGTCTATATGAATGATCCAACGCTCGGCTGCGTTTCTACATTTCTATCTTAATCTTGGTAATCATTTCTTGAAACAGGTTCTAATTACGCTTTACAAATCGATGATAAATTAACTTCTGTTTTTACCGGTACTATCAAAACACGCAGTTCATTTTTTTTAGAGTTTTGCTAAGTTTATGTACAATTACAACATGTATTTTTATGTAAATGGCACACTGCCTTTTATCGTCTTCCAATGCTTTCTTGATTGATGTATGATAATTTTTTAAATTGCCTTTTACTAATAAATTAAATTAATTAAACTTTGTTTTGAATATACGTCTAACCAATTTGTTAACCGCTCTGCACCCTTCATGTGTGAAATGTATGGTAAAGAGTTAGGAAATTCTTCAAATTTGAACCATATGTACGAAATGCAATATGTACGTCCGTCGTGACGTGCATATGTTTATATATTGATAGGTTTGGATAAGAAAAACCAATATTGTTTGTTTTCTTAAAATGCATCTGACTTCGACCCAGTATTACATCTGATTGAAAGCATGTGGTTGCTTTTACCAAATAACAAAATTCAATTGAGTCCAATTTAAATTAAACCTATGTTTCCTTAGAAACAATGGAGCTTCCCCAAATTTAATTCATCCCCCGTTTGATGCAGACAATGTGAAATGTCAAGGGAAAATCGTCCGGTGAAATGTTCATGAGTTCACGGCCTTTGATGTGGGGCAGGGGCATTCGTATGCTCTTCATCCTTTTACAACTTCCGCGTACCTGGAGATCGAGTTAGAATTTTCAAATAATGGTATAACATTAAAAAGAAAACCGTTTGTGTTATGTGCAAACTTTCGTTTTTATTTAAACAGAAACATTTGTATAAAGATAATGTCGAAATGCGGGGGCCAATATTTGGACCTTTTGATACATGAAGTCAAACAAGGGACTGTTATCTTTCGAATGCTTTATGATGAAAATTTTTGTATTGCAATTTTTGCAAAAATATTGACATGTCTTCTTCGTTGCTGGGTGACGAATCTAGTTTAGTGGTTTCAGTTCATCCAGGCCTGCCTCCCCCTCGGCGGTATCGTTTGTCAGAAGTGTGCAAAATCATTTCGCCATATTCAGTTGTGATGCAAGTTTAACAGTAGCTAGATTGTAGTTTGATCGTCCCAATGATCATTCTCCGCCAATTATCGCTGGATTTTTCTATTGGGTACGGTTCGGAATTTCAGCGGTTAGTCAGTTTGGCGCGTTTACTTCTAAGAAGGTTCCCCCGTGTTTATTGAAATTTGTAGGTTGATCGTCTCCGATCCTTCTGGTCCGCTTATTATCGCTTGTTTGGCCTTTCATGCGTGTATTGGCATTTCGCCATCTTTACTGGTTAGTGTGTGTTGCTAGTTTAAAATTAAGTAGTTTTCTCTTGTAATTATTGAAATTTGTAGTTTCATCGGCTCTACCCATCCTCGTCCTGTTGTTTTCGCTGCTTTTGTATATCAGACGTGTATAGGCATTTCGCCAAGTTCAGTAGTTAATTTGTATCTCCTTTTTTAATACTAGTTAAGTAGTTTTCTCTCTTAATTGTTGAAATTTGTAGTGTGAACGTATTTGATCATACTGATTATCCTATTTTCTCTGGCTTTATATATCAGACGGGTTTCTCGCTCATTCCAAGATTTTCAGAATAAAAGATAAAACGCTTAAAAATCACTCTAGATTAAGGATAGTCAGACCAAAATGATCGGAAAGGATCAAATTATTTCTTTTTTCCAGCTAACTGCTAAGACCATTGCACGATGTTCACATGTTTTCCATCTCGCGTATTTTACTCATTATTAGTTTAAGTGCTGTCATTTCTATTCAACCCTCCACACGTGGCTATACGTTCTAATTCAACCTACCTAAATCGACGCGTGGTGTATTCCGCACGTACACACATTTCCACCTATAAATACATTCACACATAGTGGTGTCACCAAGGGTTTTGCTCCCCCTTCTGTATTAAATCTCTACTACAAACTTATAAATCTGTTTCCATTGGCGAGTATGTGAGGTTCTCTATATTCCGTCTCACATTTACCGACTTACACCGAAAAACCCATTTTCGCCAATAAACATAGTCATATTCTAGTGAAGCCTTGCATGAAGAGTTTTCTACATCTCTCCCGTCACTGTTTTTGCCCTAATGCTTTAACATGTTCGGAGGATATTGTGCACTTTTCTGGTATTCGTGGTAGTGGTTCACTATCAAATATCATGTTTTATAGTAACGTTCCTCACATAGTGGGCAGGTCTTCGCTCTTTTGCAGACAAGGTGGCCATGGGTTAACAGAGTATGGCGAGTCAACACTATTCCATCCTTTATTTAGATTCTCCATGGCTCACGGTTTCACTGTGTGCTTGATATCTTCCAACTTTCCAACATCCAACATCTTCGTCTTCCAACAAGTTTGTCAATTATCCCCACTGATTCTTTTCATCTCTTGTTTTGCTGGGCTATATTCTATTACGAATGTTTTAGGGAAAGTTTTTCATTTTTGACGCGCTACTTTTAGGTCTTGTTTGATTAATGAAAAAGTCAACACTGTAAGGGCCATCATTCATGCACAGGGTAAAATTTTTAATTGATATGCTTACCTTGTTGATAATCCCAATAGAGGATATGATGTCGAAAAATTGTGGTTTAAGTTTGCCTTCGTTATTAACTTTTTTCAATTTTATGATGATAATAATAGGACCATAAAGTATTGTTTTATCACTTGAATTATTTCCTTCTCTTAGATTATTCAAATTTAGTGTTATAGTTACATGTATGAATGCTGTAATAAATAAAATTTGAAAGTCAATTTTTTAAACATCTAATCACTATTTATTGTACTTAAAGGATATATTATTGTGTTAATAGAATTGTGTTAGAGTGAATTAATAATCCTCTGAAATGAGTTGGGCATCACTAAAGCTTTCATCGTCGTCTAGTTTATAATCGATTTGATTCAAAAAGATGTAGAGACGGAACGGTTATGATTAACATTAATTCAAATTCAAATTTGGCTGCCGATGTCTTTAATCCGTACGCCGGAACATAATTAGGAACCTGACAGAAGCAGTTCGGAGATGGTTAATATTAATAGTTCTAGCCTAGGGGGATAAACAAAGTTGAAATTATCATACTACCAAGAGTAAAACATAATTACAAAATTATTTGTAAAGGTTAAAATTGTTTAGTGTGAAACTGTCGGTTAAAATAATGCCGAGATACCAAATCATCGTCGGAGTTACGCGCACTTCAGGACTCATTAGGGCCTGTTCACATTTTTATAACCCGGGCTCACGTTGATTTGGTAATCGTGTACCACAATTTCTGGCCCTCGGGTTCCAACTCTGAGCGAATCTGGAGTTGTCTTGTCGCAGATAGCATTCCGATTACAAGCCTGGAGTCACTTTCCTTAATCAAAGGAAAATTTGAAACACATGCTATGCCTTTTAAACAGGAAGCATAAAAGAAAAACTTTACGAATTCGAAAATACAAGGAATCCTGATATTTGATTAATTGAATGATCTTTTCTTTTGAGATAGTTTTATTAATATTAAATATATATTATTAGTAGTATAATAGTTTTGACTTTTTTGTTCACATTCACCACTTTCTGAGGCTTTGTTTCGACATGTTTCGACACATTTTAACATAATAATTGCCACTTGTATATTAACCCAAAACTTACATATTATAACTCACTTCAATTAATTATTCTTTTTATGTAAGGTCTTGGTTGAGATGATTGATGTTGACCACTTGAGTATCTGCCTGGTAAGAGTAGCGGCATATTGAGCCGTGGATTCGATTCCCGCTTGTGACACTAACTTTTTCATCTCAACCAAGACCTTACATGAAAAAATAATTAATTGAAGTAAGTAAGGTCAATTAGACCACTAGACAAATGGATTATAACTTACATGAAAATTAGAAAAATTAGTTCAAGACAATTGTGCGTTTAATTTAAATTTTTTTCCACCAACTTTTTTATGTTTCAACAGCATATATTCATTGATAGATCATATCATAATTAATAAAATTAAAAGAGTACCGCTATAACGATAGTATATCATCAACGTTAGAAATTAAAGACGGGGCTATCGGTATCCTAGAGAATATTTTAGGACAACCTGCGTCAATTTTGTTCAATTATGAATATAAACCAGCTTTAGGAAATTTTTAGATTTTCAGCTTAACCTTTCGGTTTGAATTATTTTTTTCAATAATTTATTAAAACTCATCAAATACGATCATCAATATTTTCACATTTTTACAATGGCTAATAAATATAATAATAATAAGTACTACATATCATTATTGTCCTAGTTTGCAAGCTAATATTATAATTATAAAAATGAAAATAAACACATATTTAATTAGTATATTTGATAGTAATTTAGTTAGACTAATTGATTGTTATTTTAGAAAGAGTGTCTACATGCTTGATGATTGTTTTTATTAATGAACCAAGAAATCAAAAGTGGTGTTGTTCCATTTTTGCTGGTTAGTTCAGTTTGAACCGATTTCGTGAAAACGTGTCCGATACGTAATCACAACGTCTCGTAATCCCTTGCTGGACCACTGGCATCTAATATAACTGGAGCGAATCGAATAGCGAGATTAAGCCCTCGTCTGGAGCCCGGAGCCCGTAATTCGACCGGTAATGATGACCATAACGACGAGACCTCTACGAGAAGGGGACCATGATGGGAAAAGTGTAAAAATTCCATTCTCCCGGCGACATATTTTAATTAAGTATTTGCAAGTTTTATATAGGCGTCCTTGCCGGTGGGCGTTATTGTTCCCCGATGTAGGATGAGTCTCATTGTTCTCAAAAGACCAAGAAAGGTTGAGATTAATTTGCGTTAGCAAGACATTTCAATTGTTTATAACGGTGTCGACACTATTGTAAATACAGGTAATATGAAGTAACACCTGTACATTCTGTCGAGGAAGATTCACACCGCATCTTCTTCGACATCGACCGTATTCTAATATACGCTGGCCAATTTAAGAGAAATCGCGGGATGCGTGACAGAATTTATGGCAAGATGCGTCTTACTGAGTCACGTAACCAAAAAACCGCCGGACACGAATTCCAGGATGCTGGAACAATTTGCTGACTGAGGTGGGTAGGCCGTGAGATAAAGACGTGCTACTCACCGGGTAACCTTTACGGTACAATATGACTTCGAGAATACCTGGTGTGTAAGTATGTGGAATCGCGAAGTTATGATGGTCGAAATCTATCTCGGTGTTTTATCTAGAATTACATTTTTCTAAAATTCCTCTTGAGCCTGATTCAAAACAACAGGTATAATTTATACGATAATGCTAGCACATTAAATAATTTCAGAAAGGAAAATAATTAATGTTAAACCACATGAAGGACTAAATATCCTATGGCAGGCGCAACCACTTTTTTCAAAATTATTCTGAAATAATTCCAAGAATATACCGTAATTCTAACCCTGGACCGCTTGCTTTGCACATAAGAGTCGGTCGATCTAACGACTAGGCCATTAAGGTCTCCTACTGTTCTAATCGTTGTTTTTTAAAATGCTGTATTAAAAAATCAGCTTGAAGTTAATGTTATGACTAAACGAGAGAATTATCAACTAGCGGGTTACTACAATATAAAATGGCATTTGGGCTTGCAACACAATGTTTAAAAAATAGCGTGACCACTTTCTTTCCAGACGTCTGGATGGATTGTTGGGAGTGTGAAGGAAGCTAGCTGAATGACGAATGAATTTTCCTGGGTGGAAAGTGTGGAGTAAAATATAAGATACCGGATTCTTGCACGGTGGAATATCTTGGAATTTTGCAATGAATATGGATCGTTAGGTTTGATAATAAATAGGGACATCGACTGAATGTTGAATCTATAATTTTTGTAAGGAAGTATTGGCATATAATGTATTCGCAAAAGAATCAGACAGGGAGAAACAAGTCGAAACAAACCAACAAGGTGATGGGGGAGGAAATAAATTGCCTTTTCTACAATAGCCCATTGGGAAAAAGAAAATTTTTCCTACTCGCATCTTATTGCATTAATCAGGTTGGACATCATAAAAAATTAAAACCCGGACAGAAATGTAGTCTAAACGGGGTATATAAAAAATATTCTCACGAAACTACAATTCAAAAACGAGGTGATCTATTCAAAGCATGTAGGAAGATCGGTGGAGGTTTGGCCGTGGTCTTTTGGCACAATATTAAACAATATAATGGACAATAAACTAAGTTCATAGCTTGGCTTAGGTAAATCTACATATAAATCAAGTTTCCTTAGTCTGGTGAAAAACTCATGACTAGCTGTAAGAAAGAGATTTATATAATGTGTAATGAAATAAAGCATGCAGGTTAAATGTGTAATGAAGGAAAACACCCTAATATAAGGGATATTCATACATCATTGTAACTTTGATCAAGCAGAGATCTTGTGTGTTTGTGTGTTAACTAATAGCCCACTAGATATTGGGCCTGTCCACGTGTCGGTTGCTTACTATGGAAAGTTCTCGAAATAAACAGAAAGTAGGAAGCCAGTTACGAAATAGAAAGAATTAAAAGATGGTCAAAGATGGATAAAATTCCATTCCATCAAGCGATTTCCATGAAGACACTCTATTGACTTCTATCCGGCATCCTTGATCGTTTTTATTTAATAACCTACTTGAACTCAGCATTTATATGAACATCTTATAAATTTCATTTATATTCGTATTATATTAATACGGAATAACACATTCCATATAATAAGAATGTTGCTTGAATACCCTTGTTACTTGACAAACGACGATTCGAAATTGCGTTTTGTAATAAATGGCATTTGTTCGCAGTTAACCTCTATTAGAACATTGTGTCGTCACAATGAAGTACAACGCGGAACCCACGGGAATAAATTCATACTCTGGTTAAAACGCCTTTAGGTTTCAATGTTAAGAAGCAGTGAAAGCAGTTCAGATCCGTCTTGAGCAACTTGTTTCACGATACTTTGCCCAACACGACGATAGCCTTTTGCTCGGTTCAGTCATTTTCAGCAAAGAATTCCTCAGAAAAAAATAAAACAGAATATATGTAGTAGTATTTCCAATATGATTTTTATCGTAAATATTGTTGCTCCTGTATAAAATCTCAATAAACTAAAATGCTCTCGATCATTTAATATGGGACCTGTTCCAGTATCATACCATCGGTTAAAAATTCAATCATAAGTGTCCAAATGGTATAGAAATTCTCATTTGATCCTAAGTCAACGATAAAGGAGAATTTCAAAATATAATATATCGGATTCGAGATCATTATGCCACATGTTACGTAGGTGGTGTTTATTCCTCTAGGCACGATTGAACCAGTTTTTAAAGGTATTCTTAAAATAAAAAATACTGTATGATTTTGAATCAGTTTGCCTTAACCTCATTTAAATTGGATGCAAATTAGTTGTATAAATCCTAACTTTTAAATTTGGTTCTTTATTTTAAAGCGGTCCAATTAAATGGAATAAATCTCACTCGTCCATCAAGAATTTGTGCTATTGACTAGTTTAGTATTTTACCGTTTGAATCCTTTAAATCTAATATTGAGAACGTAGGTAAGGAGACGTTCTTTACCGAGTCATTACAATAACCACTACCTATTAATGACCTTAATACCTAAGAACTACGTTTTTATTTTCTTATTATTGCTATGTCTTAATAATAAAATGCCGGGTTCTCTGTTAATATTTGTCATAAAATTTTCTTAAACCAAGCAGTCCTATAATGGAAAGATAGTCCTATAAAATTGCCTAAGAAAGGCATACTTAACCGCCTTCCACATCATTGATTCGAACATAAAAATAATAAGCTATGCATAAACAACCAGTTCTATAATAAGTTTAATCTAATGTAAAAACTATGCTTCATCAGTTTTATATTTGAATATTGTAACGACGTAAAGCTCATAATCAGCGTCCAAAATAATTTAATCTCAAAATAAATTTTAAAAAATGTGAAACGTGGAACGACAGTATACAATACAATAAAACTACTTATTGTTGTAACATAAAAATAGTTCCCCTGATATTGCTAAATTAAACATTTTTTATACAATGAAATACGTAATGTTTTAATAAATTTACGACACAATTACGCTTGTCATGGCATTCTAAATAGAGGATTGGGGTAATGACGTAACTAGAGTGTTACATGAATCCTGGGCGGCTGTTTATTATTGAAATTGTATCATTGGAATTAATACGGAAATGGACAAATATTGTTGTAGTGAAATATCGTTGAAATTGTTTCAAAACAACGATACCGGCCGCGAGGCGGAACACGCATTTTTTCTTCTTTTTTTTGACATACAATTACACACAGGTGAATTTGCCTTTTCGGCGTGTTTTGAGGCACACGATGCTCACGGCGACGGCATTTCAACTCACTGCCATATCCTAATGTCCATTATTTCTCACGGATCACCTACTTACCTTTCACCGTTTTGCAACCACCCGGATCATCCTCCCATCACTTTCCTTCTTGGTGGCCTTCATTTCGTTAGTCAACCGATAGTCAAAACCCGAAAGTATTTCTGGCGTTGGGCAAATAGTTTAGGTAACCGCTGCATTCATTTCAAAGCAAACAAAACACGTTAAAATTAATGTTTCCCTGGTATAAGATAGAGTACCTAAGTGTCGTTCTTGGCCTAGGGACTTCATACTTGATGATTTAGTAGCATTCACTACAAACCTATACTTACATTGAGTTATCGCTGTTTTGAAATTAATAACACCAAACTGGATCAACTATGCATTATTACATAAAATACATGAACAATAAATAAAATTGTTGAAGTATAATAATTGAATGTTTGGCATAGAAATTGTTAAATCACTGACTGAAGTGGGTATATTTTATGTCTTTTTCCAAGTCTAATACAATTTGTGGTGTATTAAATTAGACCCCTTCAGTTTGGCTAAAGAAATAAAAAAACTTTTTAGCTAATCACAAAATGTTTACAAATTCAAATTTCTACTAAAGTTACAACAAAATGCAGCAAGCCACGTTTGTATTGTCTTATTTTTCATTAAAAGTAGTTTTTTGTTTATTGGGATGTAAAAAATCATTTTGTTTCAATTATTTGCTCATGTGAGCAGGTTTTATGTCTTTTGTAACTTGGAATATTTTTTTTTTATTCGTTAGAACGTTTTTATTTAACTTTAACACTTCTAAAAGTAAAATAAAATATTTCATGTTATATCATTCCCAGGTCTATTTGAACCTTCCAAGTCAAGTGGAACATTTGAAATGGAAACTGCTACAATTGAAATAATACGAGTACACCTTGGAAAAGACTGCTTTTAAATTGGGGAAGGTTCAAATAGATATTTTATGCAGGTTCCAATTATTCTAAACAATATTAGAAAATATTAACTCTTTTTTTATCTAACTGAAAAACTTGAATATCAAATATTAAAAAAAAAACTAATTAAATATACATTTTGCTTAGTAAAATATTCAATCTTGTTTGAAAAAAAGTTGAACTTGTTTTGAAAAAGCTGAATTTGCTCTATAAAACATTAAATTCTGTTTGAAAAAAGTTGAATTGGTATACAAAAAAGTTCATTTTGGTTTGGAAAAAATTCAATCTTACTTGAAAAAAGTGTAATTTTGATTAGAAAAGTTGAATATTGAGAAAGTTCAGTTTTATTTTGAAAACATTCTGTTATAGAAAATAGTTGAATTGGCTTGAGAAAAAGTCGGTTTGGTTGATAAAACGTTCAGACTTGTTTGAAAGAATTTGAGTTGAGTTTGAAAAAGTTCCATTTGTTTGGGAACGGGTAGATCTATTTTTTTAACCACGCAAATATACAAATTTAATTTAAAACTCCATCACATATCGGTAGACATTTAGATATTGTGTTAGAGCAGCATTAATATTGTTTATAAAAATGCAATTGGTCGAAAATTAGATTCTGTTATTCCATAACATGCGATAGTATTGAATCTATTATTAAATCTATTTCACCTTGATTGATTTAAAAAACAATTTGGTGGTAAAATTAGGGGAAGATTTCACTATTTTACCATAATTTCAACCAAACAGGCTTAAATTTTCAACAATTCGGTTGTGGGAAATTGGCACATTTCCCGCACTAAATGCTGATTTGTTTATTTTACTTATTTATTTATTGTATTGTGAAAATAGTCTCATCGCTTTGGTATTCCGTTAGTCAACAAAATTTTTTTTTAACTCATTGATAACGTTGAACAAATTCTCTCTTTTTATGTGGATCTTCGACTTCTTTTTTATGAGCATAACGCTCGTTAGTCTGAAGTTCTCATTACTTTTCACTGATTGTTCAAGATCAACTGAGAACGACAGTAATTTAGTGTGTGGTAGAGCTTTGTGGTTTTTGCGTTCCCACGGTAGGACGTGAATTTCAAAAATATCTTACCTTTTCAAAGTTCAAAAAATATCTAAAAGAGTTTGTCCATTTTCAACACATTTAAAATGGCCGGGTGTTTGATTCTGTTAAACGTTAAACTTCATAGAAGCTTTTAGAAAGAATGGTTTTTTATGGTCAAACTAGCGTCGATCTCATTCATTCCTAATATTGTTCTTTATTTTTTTCAATGGAGGAGCTCTCCTTGATTCCAGATTTTGTTCACCACTGAACGGTTGAATGGAGATGCAAATCTCGTCCTCGTCGTTGAAAAAGTTTTCAACGGTCGTCCTGTGGTCGAATCGAACGTCGTAGAATACGTGAAATGATTCCTTCGAAATCGCTAAAGGCTGTTTGAAATGTCTGTCAAAAACGGAAAGTATTATTAGGCTTTTAATCCTAGCAAAATGGAGAAGACCATTTTTTTCTGTTTCCTAAATTCCTGTTCTTCACCGCTCCTCTCACAATAATCATTCATGAAATATTTATATATATTACGCAGGGCGGGCGACCAGGACCCGAGGGGTTAAAAGCCTGGGTAGGCCCGTACTCCAAAAACATGAAATATTTAACAATCCACCTCAGATTGTATTTGAGAATCGGTAAAATGTTTGAAATTGTGATCTCTGTCATCTGGGGTCATGGTCGACAAAGTAATTCGGCCGTTTAAGATCATACTGTTCTTTGAATCTGTTTCATACGTTCATTAGTTTTAGTGGTTTAAATCAAGGAATTAGATAATCCTATGGTTTAGAGAATGTTATGTTTTTATGTAAGTAGGTATGTTCTGTTAGTACGATGTTTTTGTTATTGATGCCTACTAAGACGAATGTATTCCTCTATCTTTCTATATTCTAACGTTGGAATTTGCCAGAATTTTATGGTTATATGTTACAATCTTCAATATTTCTTTTTTTTATTATATTTATAATTATTTACTCGTTGAGATTATTGTTAGTAAGTAGTTTTTAAATAAGAATAAATTGTTGTTTATTTTATAATTTTATTATTTGTATTGTAGGTTGTTGAACATAGCAGTATGAAAGTCCAATGCAAGTCCACTGAATAGACAAATGTGAGAGGGGTTCGTCTGGTGAAGTCGAAAACATTCTGTTAATAAAGAAAATTTCACGGTGTACTTCAACAACTTACAATACAAATAATAATATAACTAATTAGGATATTCGAATCAACTGCAATAATAATTTCTTTCAATTAATTAATCTTTATGTAAGGTATTGGTTGAAATGAAAAAGTTAGTGTCACGAGCAGGATTCGAACCCGCGACCTTCGTCTAAATACGCCGTTGCTTTGCCACTTGAGCTATCACGGCTCCAATCTCCTATCTCAATCCACCTTTCGAGTTTTCCCTCCTTTTTGCCATATTTCAAATGTCGTGTAATCAGGATTCGATTCTCGGCGATAAATGAAATGGCCACGGATAGCTTTAGTGATTCGCTATAATAAATATATAGATATAATTTAGCCGAAGGTCGTGGGCTCGAATCCTGCTCGCCTAACGTTTTCATTTCAACCAATACTTCACATAAAAATTAATTAATTGAAAGAAGTTATTTGGTCAATCGGACTGTGAAATATAAGGGATGCAATAATAACGCTAATCAAACTGATATTTCTATTAACTCAGTCTAGTTACGTTTACGTTTGCTGGTTCAGTTGTCAAACGTCTTTTAAACGGATCGCACTTGCCAAAATAACTTGCCAAAAAGATTTTACGCTCAGCTCATTTGAAGAACCTCACAATTCTTATTGCTCTAAGTAAAAAAAAATTAATAAATAATAGACACGTGGAAAAAATTACAATTCGAAAATATATATATTACAAATTTAACATTTTCGGACGGACGGTGGTGCACTTTCTGTTCTGCCCTGCACGAAAAAAAAAATGAAGAAATGTCATGCTCAAACTATCTATTTAGTCAATCTTATTTCCCTTCTGTAAATTTAAAAAAATACATAAAACAAACAATCCATCGTTAAACCTTAACATGGTCTAATCAGTTTTACTTCTGCACATTATTGCTTATTTCGGAATGGTCACGTTTCTGATTTCTCAAAGGACCAAAGAATTTTGTAAAGTGTTATAAAATCAACATATTTTCCTCAAGGACTCTATCTTATTTTATGTAATGTGATTAGATAGCTTTTATAGTTGTCAGAGTTTTCGGAAAACACATTCAAACAAATTATTATGGTGCTGATAATAATAAATTCCGCTTTATAAACCTGGCCTTTAAACAGACGTTATTTCGGACTATTCAACATATAAAAGAGATAAATTGTTGAACGAAACAACCTCGGTCGGAGAGAGCGAGTAGAAATCCAGCTTTTGCCCCGTTCTTGGGGATCCCGACCCAGGGTCACCCGGGTGAAAATCCAGCAGCTACATGATTTATACCATGCCAGTCCAGAGGCGAAAAGTCGCGAATCGAAGGCAACATACGTGAAAGTTACAGCAGAAGTGTTCATCCGAAGCCTATGCTTAAATAAGGGGAAATCTGAAGCCGGTTTTGTAACTCATACACGACGTTCCCGTATAAAAGATTATTTTGTTTCGTAATCCGTTTTGTTCTGTAAATATTGGCTTTCTTTTCGTACTTTGAAACATTCTTGTCTTGTGGATTATTTATGATCCACTTAAATTTAATAGACAGTCAATGTCATCTTATTCATTAACACGATTAAAATACATAATATCTAATAGTTTCACATGAATAGCTTAGTGAATGGCTTTTACATAAATATATTGCTTTTAATTTGGTTGGTTTCTAGTCAAGTAAATTATAAAATCCTATTTAAAAAATCGTATATGTCAGCTTTTCACTTTTGACTATGTCTTCTGTTCGATTTTATTGAGATCGGTTATACAGAAAATGAACTGACAAAAGCACTTTACACTCTGCCAAATCTTTGTCGGTGATTATTTCTGTAATGCAATGCTTGTACATCAAAGTAAGGTTTTTGACCTCTTGTGCTAAGTGAAAAATAATGATATCAGCCAAAACGATTTTTAGCTGCAGGGGTAATATACTTTTTGTGAGAATTTATATTTTGTAGGAATAATTACTTATTTCAATTAATTATTCTTTTTATGTAAGGTCTTGGTAATAAAAATAATAATTAATTGAAATAAGGAATTTGATCAATTAGGTCACTGATAATAAATGAAGTAATAATTACTATTACTATTATGTACTATTATTGGCAATTATTGCTAAAAGGTTCAAGTAGTCTTTTTGTTTATTAATTAATTGTTGTGTTTTGTTATCGGTTTTGAATGTTTACTCTTAATAACAATGGCTTGAAATACAAGCTCTTTTAGGTCAGCATACGAAAAGTATTAAAAGCGATATGGTTATAGCTTAATCCCAAATGCACCCTTGTATGCTATATGCGAACAAATTTATTTATTTTAGTTTAAAAGCGATGGTGATTTTTATGTATTACATTATTCTATGCAGCAACTGAGATCCTGCCAAACTTGTGCGGTGTAGGTCTCTGAATCAATGGCCTGGAATGAGTCAATTATCAATAATTGATACTAAATATGGAACAGCACAATTTAACTGCTAATTATCATAATCTTTGATGTCGCTTCCACGCGTAGAATGAGATACATTTTCGGATTATCAAAACCTGTGATTAGCAAATTTATAAGTTTAAACACCTTTATAAAAAAAATGCGTAGAAAAATAGATGTTTAAACTTTAAATTTTCGAATGGTTATCATTTCGCTTTTATTTTTATTTATGAATTGTTTAGGATTTATATTTCATTAAAGCTTTCATGGCAGTGGAGATACCAAATTAAATTGAATGGAAAATATAATGCTAGATATTAAGCGTATCTTCGCGACCACAAAAATTTGCAGATTTTGGTTATATTGAGAAATTCAAGCAGACAGATTAAGAGTAATGTAGTACGTTTATACATATTTAACCGCGATCAATAGATTAGTTAATTACTATGGTTCAGATATTTTCAATATTGCTCTCTCATCCGCCGTCTGATTTAGAAGAAGCTTTTGCTATGTTTAATAAGCTCGATGTAGGCACTACTGCTATTAAGTGTTGATTGAAAATTTCGACCATTTGGCAGAGCTTACGAATTTTCCGTTGTAACGAACCTGCTGTCAGTTGGCAAAGGCCCAGTTGCAACACTGCCCACTAAAAGACGATACCGATCCTTCTATGAAGACTGATGATCCATCTGCACATATTGGAGTTTTAACTGCTCATACAGCGTAGAACTTGGAGGATTATTTAAGCATGCGTGTCGTTAAAACCCTTTTATTGGGTTGTCCGGAAAATAATGCAGGATTTTGGTATTAAACAAAAAAAAGAAACTAGTTACTTTAAAGCAATGTTCTTTAATCAAAATAATTTCCCATACTCTCAATACATTTCTCCCAACGTGTTGGTAACTTATTAATTCCGTCTGAGTAAATTCAGAATTTTTAGAATTGATAAAGTCAATAAATGCATTTTCCAGTTCCGTTTGATTTTTGAATATTATGTGTTGTAAGTAGTGGTCCAGGTGTCTAAAAAAATGGTAGTCAGTAGGCGAGAGGTCCGGAGAGTAGGGTGGGTGAGGCAAAGTTTCATAGCCAAGCTCCAATAATTTTTGTGACGTTACACGTGACACATGTGGTCGAGCGTTGTCATGCAACAAAATGGGCCCTTTCCGATTGACCAAAGTGGGCTTCATTACTGCCAATTTCTGATGCATGGTATTAATTTGGTTACAGTATGATTCAGCATTGATGGTTTCGCCAGGATTTAAGAAGCTGTAGTGTATTAAACCAAATGAAGCCCACCATACCGTAACCATTACCTTTGTGTGGAACCCAATTTTCGAGTTTTTTCACTTTTCCAATCGCCTTGAGGTGGTCAGCGACGGTCGTTTTACTGACTTCGAGTTGCTCTGCAAGTTCTCGAACAGTTGTTTTGGTGTTTTCTTCCACCACTGATCGCAGAACATCATCATTAAGAGAGGAAGGCCTTCCACGACCTTCTTCATCTTCAAGGCTGAAATCTCCCTCCCGAATTTTTTTAAACCACCTTTGCACAGTGCACTCATTAACACAACCCTCGCCCCAGACTTGGTTAATGTTTCTAGCCGTTCGGGCTCCGCTTCGGCCGAGTTTAAACTCGTAAAAGAAAATCGTACGAAATTCTCGCTTTGACATTATAAGGATGACTGAATTATTTCCAAGTAGCGGAATGCTACAGAGGTAAACAAACAATATCATTTGGAAGAGGATTAATAAGTGTTGACATTCATACAAATGAGTAATCCTGTAAACGTAAACAGAATATTTTATATAGATTTTTTTTAATGAAAACTTAAAATCCTCCATTATTTTCCGGACAGCCCAATAGCTGTTTAATCATTAAGACATCATCTTAAAAATCGGAAAAATTTATATTTAGGTGCATAGAGGTGCCAAAACGAAATTTCATATAACTCTTCTGATAATTTTTTAAAATTGTTTGGCTATTAATAAACTTTAATAGTTTTTAGCATATTTTTATTGCAAATTAATATAATATAAATTATTATTTATAGTAATACCTACATAAAAAATATAAAAATCTATTCACATAGTTAATTTGAGCAAGTAGAACGGTGAAATAAAATAAAAAACACAAATTTCAACATGCATTTTTTTAACGAAACTAGGGCCTATTCATAAGAAGTGTCGGATACGTGTCCAATATTTTGGACAGTAGAATCACCAAAAAAAGTTTGTTCCAAATCCGTGACACACCAACCAGAACGCCCCCTCTTAGTTTTAATGGCTAGTATTTTCACGGAATTAATGTGACAAAATAAAATTACTTTCCAAGTTACAGTGCGAAAAATTAGCATATTGTAAATAGTATTGTACAAGTTATATTGCTTTTGCATAGATAATAAATTTTCATTATTAATAACAAAATGATGCATCGATGGAAATTTAACTATCTACATCGAACTTTCCGAACAGTATCTTAGCATTTAAATATTTTTTAAATCCCCCACTGCTTTACCGGTCCTAGGAGTTAAAAAGGTAATCCAAAAATACCTTATTATGGTATTCTCTTGGGATTCGAAGAGATGTTCGAATACTGGTTCTAAACCAGGCTTAACGGGTCTATGCATAATGGTCTTATGTGGGCCTACTAACCTACTCGGAGACATCCGACCCTCTTGTGTTTGCCGTCCTTATTTTAACTTTTTACATACGCAATGAAACATTTCTTTCGTTAAACGACACAATTCCGCCTGTGCGCGTCGTATCCCCGACGGGTCGTTTGGAAAGGACGAAACTAGGACAATCGCGTTCGTGCAAATTTGTTAGTCCTTGTCAATCGGTGGCCAGGCGGATATTGCCGCCTTCTAATAGCCGGGGCCGAGTGTACACTTTTCGAATGCTAGTCAGTTGCGAAATTTATGATAATCTTCGCCGTGACCCTTTTTATTTTGTATTTTCTTTGTTGTGTTAACTCCTCTTGACATTCCGGCAATACGTTATTTCGAAATATTTCCTGACGAGATGGTTAAAAAGGTGTGGCAATAATTTCCCACAAATTGGATTCAAAAACAAAACGCACCTTATAATTGATAATTATTCCGCGCCCCCTTCTAATACTCAGTGAAACTAGTTCTTGTAACGTGGTTCCAAATCGGCATGCTTTTAAATTTGTTTTATAATTAGTATGTGATTTGGGTCTCGGACGGCTATCCATCACTGAAATTCCAGATCAAATTAATTTTTCAACTTTGTTAGTCACAAGAAAGTAGAATCTCGACGATAACATATAAGCAAAGTAGGTGGAATCGTTCTATAGATTTTTGCATTATTAAATCATCTCTACAAGTGAAATTCTTCAGTTGTAAAAATTCATATCTTCTTCAAAACTGTTTGTCTTTTTTAAATGTTATTTACTTATTAAATATATAAACCCTCAGGGTGCCGGTGTTTTGAAAAAAAGCCCATTTGTAAGTATGTCGGGTTCGAATGCAGGGCCGCTGGATTCGAACCCGGGACCTTTAGCTTATAGTGATGAGCGCCGTGTCAAAGATGAAACCTCGCGGCCACCGACGCCTCCCTTATCATAGTTTATATTCACGTTAAAAAATAGCACTAATTGTACAATCGTTTGATCTATCATAAAGATGTTTTTCTCTATAAAACAACTGAAAAAATTATTTTCCACTGGTTGCAATATTCGGTCAGGGCATTAATGTGCGGTTATAAATCTACTGGGTTAATATCAAGCTGAAATGAGTAGACATTAGTGACCGTTAATCGATAATTATTCATATTTCGTGAGACGATTCAGATATCTCTACACATTTCTACATGAGAAGATCGAAGAATATGGGATTCCATGAACAAATTTCATCTACGTACGGACACACAGCTAAAAGTATTCTGAAAGTCATCGCCAACGATGAGAAGAAACTCGCATCGGCCATCAATCAGAGAACTTTTTTACTGAAATGCAGACAACACAAGGCCCTGAAAATGATCTCAATAAAAGATCGAAACGTTGGCACGATAAAAAAATGTTTTTCTGAAACCTATATCACACCAGACAGCATCTCACGATATCTGAATAATCAACCTGAAACTTGAAACATTTTTAAACCTTTAATTAACAGTAAATCAATAAATATAAAATTAATTAATTACATTATGTTTACAATTGAAATGAAAAATAAAATAAAATAGATGTTCCACTATACGGCATGCTAATAAACCCTCTTCCGGGATTGAGCAGATTATATAAGAAAAAGAAAGAAAAGATACATAGAAAATGAGTTAGACAAAGAAGAGTAACCTTAAAACAACCGATCAAACACATAACTGAAACTAGATACTTTGAGATAGAAGAGACCACGCAAACCGAGTGGCAAAACCATGAGGGGGTGATATTTTATTGTAGAGCTAAGAAACTCTAGTAGATGAGATGCAGAAAGCCACTGCATTTCAAAAAGGAAAGGCCCAAGTCATGACTGCCTAGAACACATTTGAAAAATGAAACAAGTCCTCTACATATCCAGAACCGCACGGGACACGTTGTTTATCCATCAGCTCTATCCATGATTTATGATTCATAAAATGAAGCTCTCCTCGCAGTTTAAAAATCTTAATTACTTAGGACAATGAAGATCGGTTGGAACGATCAGCTAGACATATTAAAGTTAGGATTGAATTGAGGGTAGAGTGAAATATAGGTAGAAGAAGCGGCCCGAGACAATAAATGTAATAACTTGCTACTATTGCCACAAAGCTGATAATTGGTCATTTCAGAAAGGGATATTTAGAATGTGATCAAGTAGAAGTGATCAATCAATCAAACGGAAAATTATATTTGCGACAGAGATCTGTCCAACTTTTAAAATAAAATACATTTTTTATAATTTCTGTAGCAAACAACCTGGACAAATGATAGGGGGGGGTAAGTTTAACACTCTAAGGCAAACGTGAAGTGTAGCTTTAGAGTTCAAGAAAAATAATATCCACCTAAGTTTCGAGTCGTAAAATGTAATGAAGTGTGGCAGAAGGTAGGGCAAATACTTTCTTTATAAAGAAGTAGTGGCTTCTCTCAAGTACTTCGTAAGCCTAGAAATCCCTTATCTTGAGCAACATAGCAAGGTTCAGTCACAGATCGAATGAAACAGCTTATATTTACAACGGAGAAGTATTAGCTGCTTGTTGAGCAAATTTGACCGGACCCTATCAATTTCCATTTTCCTGAATGAACCCCTCTCCAATAAATGTGGGATAAAAGAAAGATAACGGCTAAATTTGTGTAACGGTTTGATGATTAAACCAATCGCCGATTATAAAATCATTTCTCATTGTTAGCAAGCGGACCTCCTCTACGGAACACAAACAATTTTGGATTTTTCCAGGTTAAGAGATTCCAGTACTGGCAATATTTGACCAGGGCTTTAATATTCAGTAGTAAAGCCAGTGGGTTATTTGCAAAAATGGCCACATCAACGGCATGTGTACCACATTGAAGAGCCAGATTCAAATCATCGATAGATAACAAAAACCTAATTCGGCTCAATAGGCAGCCATGGTGCACGCCACTGTTCACCTTGAAGAAATCTGTGATTCCATTTATACCTTTCACGACAGCTACTGGGCTAGAATTGTAAACAATGGACAAATTTTGAGGATATTCCTGCATCGTAAAGCTTCTTAAATAGGGCAGAATGATATATACTGTCAAAGCTGCTTACCATAAAAATAAAATAAAAAAGCAGCTTACAACGAAGGTGGTGTACGCACGTCTAAATTCTTCCTGATACTCGCTTCGTAAATTGTTGCCAGAGAAAAAGATTTCTAATCGGCGAAGGAGGAAACCAGTAAATATTTTATTAATCGAATCGAGGTATTCCTCTATATTTGAAATCATCACATTAATGTTGGTGTGTTTGAAAGAAATTTGGGAACGAATGAAAATACGAGTAGAACCCATTAGATAGATGAAGCTGAAGGGAGATCGTAATTTTTCACAAAACAATTCCGAAGCATAAATAATCATTAAGTAACCCGATAACACTAAGGAACTTTGTTGTATATTAAACCGTTTGTGACAAAGTTCAGATCATCAATAGAAAAGGGGATAGATGTGATGGTTCAGCGAACAGCACATAAAAGAATCCCTTCAGTGGTTAAGTAATGTTTCGAAATGAGACGCCCAAGATCCCATCGATATTTTATTGCTCCAATTTGCTTTTTTTATTTTTAAACTTATTTACCAAGGACCGAGCTCTTTAGAATTTTTTCAAAAGATAATTCCAAAGACCAAGGAGGAGAAAACTTCTTTCTATTTGGATATACATAAGAATTTATAAGAACTGAGAGTCTAAATAAGTATTTTTAACTAATAAGGATTTAGTAACGGAAATAGAGTAAATTAAGAAATTTAAAGGCCTCTTTCTGGTTTAAAAGCAAACTCATCAAGCCATGATTTTCTTTTGAGTGCACTAATAAAAAAAAGATAGGGGTACGGAAGGGGAACTGCCTTAACCATGCTAGGGGGTCATTTGGAAAGAAGTGAATGTTAGAGAATGCGGCAGATCAAATTCATTTTAAATCAATTTATGAGGACGGCTGGGGTTAGTCAATGAAATAAAAACATTGCTGATTCCTTGGTCATCCTAGTCCATTTATCGTCGCGCGAACCAAAAACAAAAAAAAAACACGTAAAACCTATTTTTTATCCGACATTTAAACTTACAAAAATACTAATTTATGGCAATTCAGTGTGACATTTTTAAAAAACGAAGTTTATCACCGGCAGGCGGAGGTGGTCAAAGATGAAAGTGGAACTAGAAACCTTGAAACGGAACAAGGTTCCGTGTCCAACAATGGACAAAGGACGGGATGCTTTGGAGTTATACCCTCGAAAAGAAATTCAAGCCAACAAACAAACGAAATCTACTGTTTCAATTAATGAATTATAGTCAATTGAAATAAAATTACCAACCTGGGTTCAGCGGATTAGGCTAAGTCTGGAATTAAAGTCCAAATATTGATTACTAAGAAAAAATTCATGATTACATTATTATATTGAGTTTATTTCTGATTCTTGGATCAGAATTATGGAGGTAAACATGAAAATGGATAAAGATAATTTCAGAATGTATATTTTATCTCATCGTTTGCTGTATGAAGTAAAGAATCTTCATATCCAAGCACCCTGCCTAATTTATAAAAAATAATTATTCTTAACCACCTTTATCAGTTGTCCGGAGGTTATTTCGTTTTCCGTATTTGCCATTTACAATTGCCGGATTGGTTTTGTAATCGCCTGGCCGGAGAGTGTTTTCCTTTTTTTGGCCGCATTAACCATTAGCTCCGTCTTAGGGGAGTTGCCTATTCATTATCATGGCCATCTCATCCTTGGGAAGTCGACGCTGTGGAAGTAGTGGTTTGAACTATCACGAACTTGCGAATTGTGTAAAATGTGTCTGCAAATTATTCACATTTTCGTCAAATTTCTGTTTTTCAATAACGGTTATGTGTATGTGCACGTTGGTTTTTTTTTTAATATGATCCCTTGTAAATATAATAACTCTTTTAGTAGAAAATATAACTAATGATTTAATTAAACAATCATCTGATGTAACAATGAACCGTAGATGATGCGTTTGTATGGTGTTGTTAAAAATAAATAGAAATAAAATCTCGTCGAACCGGCTTTTTGTTAATTCGTGGTTGTATCTGGGGGGAGAAATCATTTTTTGGTTTTTCTTTGAAAGCCTGGAGGTCACGCCTGCCCACGTTTTCCAGGTTGGGCTAACGGGACAAAAAATAGAAGTGCGGGAAAACCGTCAGGGAAAAAAGAAAATAGGTACATGGAAAGTCAAGTACGTGATGGAACCAGTTGCCATGGTCGTAACAGGGGCGAATATTTCGCCAAGGTGACGATTGTGATTAGTCGCTCCTAGGATTAACGGATTATAATTCAAAATTTGTTCATCCACGGTGTTTATTTAAATTTATTATTTATACGAATATCCTTCTTATATTCGTCATTATCCCATCGGTTTGACCCTATTAAATCTTCATGGGTATTAGGTCAGAAATAATTAAAGGTCATTTATTTTTGTTCTGATTGTAAGTGAGTCAAGGTTTTAAATGACATTCTTGCTTTTATTTGTGGTGAGGTGTGAAAGGTAATGATTCGGTTGGTAGATTGTCAACGATATAAATTATTTTTATTTTTTATTGTTATTTTTTATAAAAATTAAAGTACACGATTCAAAACTCCAAAATTTGAATTATTCGTTTTTATTGGTGGTTCATTACTGATGTCGTCAGTCAGGAATGAAGTATTTTAGTAAAGCACCTTTTATTCCGTTTTTTATGAACGTTTAGACCTTTATTCGGGTCAACTTCAGGGCATAAAGTGTGAAAATGTTGTCTGTTTCATTAATAATTGTGTCATTGTCATTTTCATTATCATCACCATCGCTTCCTTGAGAGATCTCGACCATCGTCTCTTCCATCGGCGAGGAGTCTACCGGGGATTCGTCTGGACGCAATGTTCTGAACGATAGTTGGGAAGGTGTTGTGAAATGTCCGGTAACTGGGATACATAATTTCATCTTGAACGAAAGGAATATTTAAGTCTGTATGTGTTAGGCTCGATACACATAAAATGGCCCATCAAATATTTCTCGTAACTTTGAGCATTGGGCAGTTTGAATAGGGCGGATGTTGGAATATTTTGTGGTTGGTGGCGCTTAACTATGGTATTGTAAAGCAGCCTTTTTGTAATTTCCATCGCCTATTAGTATTACACTATATTAGTATCTACTGTTGAGGAAGCCAAATTTTTAGTTTTTTATGTTTGTTTAATCTATCCTTACAATTTGTAACTATTATTATTGCTATGATTTTTCTCTTCACATTTAGAAATGTTTTGTTCCTCGTTAGCCCTTATATTCACATAATATTGCACTTTTGAGGCGTAGCCCTTAAACAGGATCTGTTTTCTTATAGAAATGTATTTATTTTCCTTTTGTACTAAAAAATTTGTACCAACTGTATTGGTGTGTGTGTTCGTATAATGAAGTTGCTGAACAAAAATGCTTCAAAATAAAGATCGTCTTTCATATAGATTATTGTTTTTGAATGAAAATAAAAGTGGAAATTTTGGGTGAAAAATTTGAAAACATAGATGTGTCAATGTTTTTTCTTAAGTCATGGTTTAGTGATTTTATTCTTTTTTTATGGAAATATTGCGGTACGGTCTGCAAAATTATGGGCTACATCGTCTCCCAAACGGATTCGTTTCTCTTTTTTAACCAAAAGAAAAGGACAAAATTTGAATATTTATAATAAGCAATATAATTGTCAATATTTATGTTGTGATTGTAAGTCAAGATTTCCGTAGACATTTTTCTTTTAGAGAAACGTTGCAGTGCGTCTCCTATGTGATGTGCTGATAACTAGATGGTCTGTAATGTAGATTCTTGGTTTTGAAACAAAGTAAAATCGAAAATTTGGAGTGAAAATTGTCAGTTAACGAAAGTTTAAGATTAACCTAGGAAGGAGGTAAATCGTAATTTGTGGCAATTTATTTTTTGTCCTTTCCATTCTGTAGTTACATGGCAAGTGTTACACCCTCAGGAAGCTCGTTATTTTTCTTGCTTTCACTTCTGTTCGAATCTCAGGAGCAATTTTCACGGAGGAAAACAAAATCGATTCAAAACTATATCCAAACGCTGTCGTACTGTTTTTCGAAGGGAAAAAACACTGTTCCTGGGAAATGGTGTATAAAAGTGGGTGAAACCCATCTTGGTGCCGGTCTCCGTGAGAAAAGGATTTATAAAACATTTATGCCTACGATCTCGCAGATTAAGTATATGGGTTGCACAATCATGACCGCACCATTTACTTGTTTAACGAATCTAATGATTATAGTTTCAACCAGTTTTTATTCAACCATCTGCCCGCTTTCCATTCGATATATTCAATTACGTCCGACTTTGCCGTTTAAAGCCAACAGGCGAAAATCAAGTCAAGGGTAATACCCTTGGTTAATATGCGCATATATGTTTTGGTCTGAAAGTTATGTTTATTCTGTTGATATAGTTTTTGTTTCCTGCTGATTCATTCTAATTTCAATTATTTTATTTGCATTGTATAATTCGTATTTACATTTCATTTCGTATTATGTTTCAATTTATTTTGTTTATCAAATAGATTAACCTCGAAATAAGCCGTCCGTTATCAATTGTTGTTTTAACCCTCAACGAAATTGACATTGTATTTTCGTTTCGCACGTAAATAATTTAGTGATGAAAATTTTTCCATGGTGTTCATTCAGGGTGGGGACAAGAGTCCCTTTGTAACAATACCATTCAATCTCTCAAGAAGACAATGAAAACGATCCGGCCGGTCAATTCGTATTGTGATGAGAGCATCTATCTAACGTTTCTACAGCAAATACAAAAAATACTGTTTTGTCACGGTTGATCCTCTTCGAAAACTAAGATGGAACTAATAATTGCCATTGTCGTTATAAACGGGATCCTGTACATGAGCATTTGAAAAGTTATTTGCAAGTCCGATTTTAGGTTATGTTACAAATTAATTTTACGCATCATCAATGTGAATTCATTACATATTTATATAATATATCAATAATTAAGATTAAATTAAGTACAACAAATTTCACTTCAAAAGATTTAATTTGATCTGTAAAGAAACGAGTTTAACAGACTTTAACAGGGAGGATACGCGGACCAGGAACAAGTCTGGCCCAAATACCAGTTCTCGGAGTTTGTATCTCTATTACATACTGAAACATTTCAAAAAAACCTGTCACCCGTATTTTGTTGTATAGGTATTTTTATGGTTGTATTTATGACAACATACTTGTGTTAATCTAAACCAAATTAAACTAGATCAGAAATTCGCGAATTTTTATAAAACTTATTTATTGGGTGAATTTTACAATTTTTTTACCCTCCATCACTCTCAATGAACTTCTCGCAACGTAATTGCAACTTCTTTATTGTTGCTGAATAGAATTTTGAGTCTCTATTATTAACGAATTCTATAAACTACTTTTTTAACGACTTTTAATCAATAAATGTTGTCCAGGTGTCTTAAGAAAATGGTAGGTGGTAGGCGAAACGTCTGGAGAATAGGGAGAGTGAAGCAGAATCTCATAGCCAAGATACATGTTTTCATGTTGTCTTTTGACAGAATCGGCCTTTTCCGATTGTTCAAGGATGGCTTCAGTAACGCCAATTTTTGGTTCATTGCTTAAATTTTAAATCAATATATTTCGGCATTGATTGTTTCTTGTTTCGTCAGGATTCAAGAAATGTAAGAAATTAGCCCAAATGAAGCCCACCAAGTCACCAGCACTTTTGTTATTGCGGCCTGTAGAAAATGTGGTGCTGCTACTTCTCCTTTGTCGAAACAACGTCCAAACGGTCAGCTGTTATCGTAGAGAATCCACTTTTCTCCATAAGTAAAAATTCTATCCGGAAAAGTTTCGTTTCTGTTTCGGCATGGAAGTGTTGCGCAACTTATAACGATGAGCTTTTTTAGAGGTCGTTTAATGCATGAAGACCCCAACTTTCCAGCTTTTTCAATTTTCTAATTGCCTAAAGTTGGTCAGCTGCGGTCGGATTTACTGACAAATTCTCTGCAATTTTTCTATGTTTTTTGTTGTGATTTTCCAAACCTCGCAGAACATCATCATCTAGGGAAGAAATCCTTCCACGACCTTCTTTATCTTCAAGGCTAAAGTCTCCCTCTCGAAATTTTTTCAACCATCTTCGAACGGTGCTCTTACTCTGCCACAGCCCCAGCCTTCATTAGCGTTTTTGGCTGTTTGGGCACCATTCCGACCGATTTTAAAATAACACTTTGACATCTTGGTAAGACTGAATTTTTCCAAAGTAACGATATGTTAGTCAGGTAAACAAATATTTATGTTTGGAAGGGAATTAAAAAGTGTTGACATGCCTACAAAAGAATAATCCATCAAACGTCAAGCATTATTTTCTTCATTACTATAATTATGAAAGAAAATTAACCAAAACTTCATCACATAGTGATATAATTAATTTTACTAACAATTTATCACCTGGTTTTGCTTTTAATAAAGCATTAATTGTCAAACTAGGTGAAAAAAATGTTAGTTAAATTTTACGAGTAATCTAGATCACGGTATGGTCTTGATGAATAAAGCAAATTCAAGTGTTACTACCAACCAGAGCAAGACGATCTTAAAAATACAAATGAACAACAGGAAAACAACTCTTAAATATGTCTACAAATTGACATAATTAAGTTTTTAATAGATGATTTAAAATTTATTTTAACGCCTCAGCCCAAACATTGCCTAGGACTGTAATCTTAACGTAAACCAAATTAAACTGCATCAGAAATACATGAGTTTTAATAAAATTATATAATTATGTTGGTTTGGTTAAATTTCTTAACAGTGTTGGGATGGAGTCCTCAAAGAAATTATAAATCGACTATTAAAAACATAATTTTGTCAATTTGTAGACATGTTTAAGACTTACGTTTTCTTTATGACCTTAAAGTAGGTCGAAAGATTGGCAGAAACAGTACAATTTGATTTTTTCATCGAGACAAAGTGTTGAAGATTATTGGTGAGTAAAAAAGGTGGTTGCTGACTAACATATAATACAAATTTTTAAATTTTAAATTTTTTATTATTTTCCGGGGTTTTGGTGAATTTTCTTTCAGTCCTGATAATCAAATAATTCTAACTAAAATGTATGGATTTCTGATCTCGTATAATTTGGCTTTGAATGTAATTAATGTAACAATAAATGTAGTTTGAAATAAACGACAAAATACAAGTGGTCTGTTTTGTTGTCTTTGTGTTTGTTATGCTGCGCTATTTACAAATCATTAAATTTCATTTTCATTTTACCCAATACTCGCTCGTTGAGATGCTGAAATTAAAGCGAAAACTGTAGGGCTCGGTCTTAAAAATGTTCGCGAGTAGTCTAGTGTTTCTTTCGATCCTGACCAGAATCACTTTCGTCCTGATCTCGTCATCGTCGATTTAGATCAATTGGTAAAAGAAGGAAAACGCATAGATATAACAGAGAAAAAGTAGACGGACGCGAGTGCAAATTTCCTAACAGGAAAAACGGCGAGAGCAGGCGGACGCGGAAGTGTCTTGATCAACCGTTCACTACCTTCTCACTATATCGACATCGATTTTGGCGTATGTCAACAATTTTTTAATCATAATATTTTTCTTTATTTATTTCTCCCTATCTCCATAGTTTTTTTTTATCATCCTTCTTGTCACAATGGATGAACGATCCGATGTGTAAAATCATAATACGCTGCTGAACTTAAAATTTCTCTCTCTCTCTCTCTCTCTCTCTCTCTCTCTCTCTCATTTATCTCATTTATTTATTCTTTAAATACTTTCTTAAAAGTGTATAAAGCTTAAATGTTCTCCTATCGTGGTTTGAATACATTTCAATATTTAAACCAAAATTTAATGGCCGATTTTTTTTAATGAGCTTTATTTTCGGAAAGTTCACTTGAATCGATCTCACAGCTAGTTTTTACAGTAAAATAAACGTAGAAGAAGAACTAATAGTTTTTTAAAAGTATTTCTTTTGAATTTTTGACTTCTGATAATCTTCGTTCGTTACGTGAAGCATTTCGATATTCGATCTGTCCCAGTTGGATCAATAACGATAGCGATATTGTTTTGATGCGCGCTTCCTTTGGAAAGGACACGGCGATGGTAGAAGAGGTGTCATCTGCCGGAAAGCGGCCGACAACATAGTTTTCAGCTTCACCGCAAGAGAGAAATACTCGCTCTCTCCGGTTGGGCTTTTAATTATTAAAACTTGCTGGAGAACATAAAAAGGCAATAATATTACGCAAATTGGGTTAAAAATGTGCATATGGCATCTATATTTTTCGTGGTTGTACTACAAAAATAATAGTGAGTGGGGGTTTAGAACTTGGTGGACAGTTGTATTCGACAAATGTTCCACTGTAATGAAATAAACTCCAATTTGATAATCATATACTTTTTCATACATTAATAATTATAATAACATATGATTAACGTTATACTTGAAACCGTCAGGTCTAATTTGGATATGGCTTAAAATCCAAGTTGTTAATCAATATATAAAAACCGTAAGTGCAGAATTAGCCAGTTTCAATTTTTCTATGTTAGTTTAAAAAAAATAGTACATTTCGCTGATTTGTGGTGTTTTACTTTTGAAAAAAGTGCTAGTATTGCACTGTTAAACATTGGTCTTGTTTCTCTGAAAATATCAGCTCAAACACGTTCAAAATGTTCGACAACGGATTGTTGTAACCTTTCGCTTAAAGTCATGATTCTTTAGCTGCCTAGATAGTAGATTACTGTGTGAAATCAGTTGATTAAAATTGACTAAGTTAATGTTTTTGATTTTCAAATGCGCCATGATGCCCATTTTAAAAAGACGAGTAGACTAGATGAAATAAGAATTGTTATGGTATGAAACATGATATGAAACATCCAGTTGTTAGGATTGCAGGGCTTTTAAAAAACCCATTAAAGAAAATATAATAAGCACCGTTTCCAAAACAGGATAGCTGTAAGAATTAGCGATTAGAACCGTAGTCGAAGCCGTCCATGACAACGCCCTCATATTTAGGCGGTGATGCGGCAAAAATTGCTACACATGGGATATGAACGACCTCGCCCATCAAACTGCATTGCAGGTATTTGCGACCACAAACCGTCAAAGAGTAGAGAGGACGGCATGAGGAAATAATCAAAAAGAAGCATTATATGGCTCACAATTAGCGGTGTATTGATAAATAATATAATATATAAGCACGGCAGATGAAAGAAGTTATTTATAGTAAAATAGTAGTTAGGAAAGAAAGCTCATTCGGGATAGACATTAAGGAAATTGGCGTAAACTAAGGTACAGATATATAAAATAGTAATACCGCTGGCAGTGAAAAAGATGCAATAAAAAACGAAGATAGAAAATAAAAGAGAAGTACTTTCTTCGAAAAGTTATGAACAATTAATACCAAAAGAACTAAATACAACTGCTTATTAAATGAAACTACACAGACTGTCAGGCTAGAATACTTGAAGGGCGATCACAAAATAGGCGCACTTTTATTGGGTTGTCCGGAAAATAATGCAGGATTTTAAGTTTTCATTTAAAAAAATCTATATAAAATATTCTGTTTACGTTTACAGGATTACTCATTTGTATGAATGTCAACACTTATTAATCCTCTTCCAAATGATATTGTTTGTTTACCTCTGTAGCATTCCGCTACTTGGAAATAATTCAGTCATCCTTATAATGTCAAAGCGAGAATTTCGTACGATTTTCTTTTACGAGTTTAAACTCGGCCGAAGCGGAGCCCGAACGGCTAGAAACATTAACCAAGTCTGGGGCGAGGGTTGTGTTAATGAGTGCACTGTGCAAAGGTGGTTTAAAAAAATTCGGGAGGGAGATTTCAGCCTTGAAGATGAAGAAGGTCGTGGAAGGCCTTCCTCTCTTAATGATGATGTTCTGCGATCAGTGGTGGAAGAAAACACCAAAACAACTGTTCGAGAACTTGCAGAGCAACTCGAAGTCAGTAAAACGACCGTCGCTGACCACCTCAAGGCGATTGGAAAAGTGAAAAAACTCGAAAATTGGGTTCCACACAAAGGTAATGGTTACGGTATGGTGGGCTTCATTTGGTTTAATACACTACAGCTTCTTAAATCCTGGCGAAACCATCAATGCTGAATCATACTGTAACCAAATTAATACCATGCATCAGAAATTGGCAGTAATGAAGCCCTCTTTGGTCAATCGGAAAGGGCCCATTTTGTTGCATGACAACGCTCGACCACATGTGTCACGTGTAACGTCACAAAAATTATTGGAGCTTGGCTATGAAACTTTGCCTCACCCACCCTACTCTCCGGACCTCTCGCCTACTGACTACCATTTTTTTAGACACCTGGACCACTACTTACAACACATAATATTCAAAAATCAAACGGAACTGGAAAATGCATTTATTGACTTTATCAATTCTAAAAATTCTGAATTCTACTCAGACGGAATTAATAAGTTACCAACACGTTGGGAGAAATGTATTGAGAGTATGGGAAATTATTTTGATTAAAGAACATTGCTTTAAAGTAACTAGTTTCTTTTTTTTTTGTTTAATACCAAAATCCTGCATTATTTTCCGGACAACCCAATAGAAGTCAAATGGGACATAATTGGTTATATAAAGTAAGACCAGCTATAAAGCAAACTCAATATGAAATTTAAATTAATATGAAAAAGGGTTTGACGAAAGGCGGGAATAAAAATTATATTGCATATTCATTTTAATATTTTACATTATAATTGGACTGAGTTTTAAAATATTGGTAAGGTAAGATAATGGATAAGGTAATTCATGGGGAAAACAATTAAGCTAGGTGACAGGTGTAAGCAATGGTCCACAATTGGCAAAAAAATGGTGGAGAAATTGGAAAAACTGGTGAAATTTTACAAAAGCGAGAAACGAAGGTGTACAAAAAGAACAAAACCTAGACGGAAAACAAACACTTTTAGCCCTGAAGATGATGTAAATAAAGATCGAAACGTTGGCAGGATAAAGGAAATATTTCAATACTTTCTATAAGGATAGTTCCTACTCACAATAAGTGGTTTTACAACGATCCGGATTTCGAGCCTTTTAGCTCATCATCAGGATGTTGAAGTCCTTCAACTGATGATGAGCTAAAAGGCTCGACATCCGGATCATTGCAAAACAACTGACTGCGACTTCGAACTATCCTTTTAGAAAGTATTGAATACCACGCTCACTTCATTCATTTATCATTTCTAATACAATATTTTTCTAAAACATCCGTCACGCCAGACTAATGGTAATTATGTTGATTCATATACAGTTCACTTTCTCCACCAAAATTCGCTGTTTTGTTCTATCAGGTTGTATCTTCTTCAATTGTTTTAGTAGGTGTATTTTTGTTGACAGAATAAGTCAATAGGTGACATACAGATTTGATATTAAGCAGAAAGTCAAAGCATACATCGACCCTTAGACCTCTAGAAGAAATCAGAAACGAAACTGAATAACGTATAATTGTGGAATTTGGTCGCTTTAGATCATTTTGGACTTCTTCCTTTCTGTGTCGTTTCGGCATCGTCAGTGTTGGATCAGGGTGAGATGGAAATCTTAGAAGTGTTGGTCTTTACGTATGCATAGCAATGTGGCTAATATTCAAAATACAATAAAGGTGGAAAGGACGGTAATATTAGGTTGGTAACCGAAATACACAACAATTTAATTAATTTTTGGTTGGTAGATATGTTAGTAGTTATTATATGGATCAGTAATAGTAACGTCAGATTAATAGGCAAAATATGATATCTCGGTATTATTTCCACTGCACGATTTTCATTTTTATGATGATGGATTCAAAATTTATTGATAATGTTATTTTATTGGATGGTAGATAGATGGTGGAGGGTCTGTTGAGAGTGCCCACATACACACAAACACACGGCAAGAAGACACATCTACACGGAAAACAAACTCTTTGGGCCCTGAAGATGATCTAAGTAAAGATCGAAACGTTGGCACGATGAAGGAAATGTTTTTCTGATATCTCCGTCACGCCAGACCGCATCTCACGACCTCCAAATAAACATAACGTAAAAATCGCTAAACATTACACATAGGTAAAAACCATGGCAACTTCCAAAAATAATAACTTTGCCCTAGCATTACGTACTTTCTGTGGTTTCTGTGAAGAACTGGTCGGGATAAAGTATCTAAACTCATTGAAAGGTTAAAATGTACATATTCATTATAATGCTTACCAGAACAATATTGGTTGCAATAATGATCATTTTTAGTCAGTACTTAGTCGAACATATATATATATATAGGTAGCAAGACTACTTACTTTTGCTAAGTAGGTAGGAAAACAGTCAGTTGGACAGTAGGTCGTAGTCAGTACAGGTAAATATAAATACGACGAAGCAAAACCAGAATTATAAAAGTTAGTGGACGTCAAGGTTATACTTGTTTCGTTGAAATTAATTATTATTTAATATTGTGAGATTTCTTCTTCATCTCTTCTCGCTGAAGGATAAACCAGTAGTGTGATTCACTGATCATCCTGGTCTTTTATCCTCGCTTTTTTAAATATCGTTAACACGATGGAGTGCCTCGAAGAGGGCAAATTGCTGAAACCCGTTGGACCGCCACACCAGCCCGATTCTAATCGACCTACAAATAAAAATGGTGCATGCAACGGACAAGCAACAATGCATATACTTTAATCCTGGTTGGACATTTTGTATTGTTTTATTCTGTTCTAATTTGACGACATTAACCCCATACCCAATCTGAAAGATGGAGAAATGTCGAAATGAGTGTGACCGACCAACCCAGCTAGAATAGGCCAAAATGGACCGTAACGAGCAAATTACAGGCACCCCACTCGCAGACCACAAAGAGAAATCTCACGATATAATTGCAGACCATTAAGGTATGAATTATAAAATTAGGGAGAACTTTTACGATAGATTATTGGTTGGATCAAATTTTACTAATAATTAGAAACGTAAAAACATAATCGGTTATAAATTATTATTGTTAAAACGTAAATAACGAAAAAGGCTACAATTGGAGACAATTCAAGTGTACGAGTCAACATTGAAGAATTTTATGAAAACATGACCATGTGACATTGTGCGGTGTTGAGAAAGTGTTTTGTTTTTTATTTGAACAGTGATAATAGCGGATGATTAAACGAGTGGTTATTTTACTTTTGTTTCGAAATGTTAACCTTTTAATATCAATGTTTATTTTCAAAAAGAAAAATTTAACTTTATAAAAACACGGCATCAAGCCGGTTCGCTGAGCTTATTTTTTTACATCGTATAAAACATGCGCCACATAGCATATATAATAATTGATGTACTACTAAATAATCGATTAATTGATCGACATGCCATATAATAAACATTTTTTCGGCTTCCTCTTGCAAATACTTGCAATGCAGTTTCATTGGTTACATTGAACACATTCTAAACATAATGTACAATTTCTAAGTGTGGAAAAGTGGAAATGGCACTTTTAATGGCATTTGTATGTAATAATTTAAGTACAGTATAACTTACTATAATAAAGCCTAGTGTTAAATATTGTAGAAACTGTGTATTGCTAGGCTATTTTAAAAGGTTATATTGTCCCTTTCTTTATACGGAATTGTTTATTAAGTGTAACGTTAATATCTTATTTTTGTCATTTGTTTGATGTTGATAATAACCTTGATAAGCGTAACTGAGGAGGAGAGATTCATTAGGGTTCTTTGATCCCGATAACCGATCGATAATAATAATCTACTGATTAGATTTCGGTAATAAAGCTTTGGCACGTGTTGTAGTTAAGCGTGACCAACATCCACAGGGCATATCTGCCTTCACAGGCGTACGTTTTTTTCTTCTTTTACTATTAAGGCTATTTTTAGGCCTGTAAACAAAAAATGTTTTACTAGTAGAGCGTGTTTTTTTTAATTATAATTGTTAATGATAACTAGCAGGAAAACGCAAACGTTGAGCAATGGTGCATTTCATCATTAATGTTTACCTCAGGATAAATAGCTGAAATGCTTGAAGACCTCTATTCAAACTAGGCAATAAAATAACAAACAATTGAATTAGTTTTTGTAAGAAACAATTAACTCTGACTTCCCAATTTTAAAATTCGATTTTTTATGTCTGAATAATAAAATTATCAACGAAAATCAAACCTAATTGGGGGAAAAATCTATATCAATTTCTTAAACCTATCGGTGAATATAGAAAATCGGTCGGTT
Organism: Cimex hemipterus; assembly: GCA_039619505.1. NCBI lineage: Eukaryota > Metazoa > Arthropoda > Insecta > Hemiptera > Cimicidae > Cimex > Cimex hemipterus. The sequence continues at coordinate 13,647,607 of CM077104.1, forward strand.
CTAATTTTCTTTGGCCTTTCTAAATAGATTAGCTACTTTATTTAAAACAAAACAGCATTAAAACAAAAATATATCGTACATTGCCGTATTTTATCGTACATATTTGGGCTATTAAGTTAACGAGATTCATGTATAAAGGAAATTAGTTTTTATGTTGATATGCTAATTAATTTCAAACTGGAAACCCGCTCCAAGAGATAACTGTTGCGTTGATAACTGGGTTATTAATAAGAGTCTGTTAATTTCAAATGATTCTGCTGTGAAAAAATAATATAACTATTACCATATAAATCACACTCTAGCAATACAACTATATAATGTTTGCAATTTTTGTGATTTTAGTTGAAATTATTTTTTTGTAGGTTTATATCTTATTTTGATAGATAATAATGTTTCTGTACTTTTTCTCGCTTAATATGAATACAAAATGTTCACGAGCATAAGTTTTTACAAAATTAACAAAAAGGCACTCTCAACACGACACCCAAGAATTACACATCTACCCGGCAAACAAACTCGTTGATAGTAAACAAAACCAGGCAAACCTGAAGATGATCTCAATAAAAATCGAAACATTGGCACGATAAATAAAATGTTTTATTAAAACCTATAACATACCAGACCACATTTCACCATCTCCAAATAATTATTAAAAATATCACAATTAAACGTTATAATTATTTTCCAAGTTTTAAATGTGTGTAAAGTGAAAATCGGCCAGAGAAATTATTTGAGTGAGAATGGGGTAAATTGTCATAGGACGAAAACACTAAAAACGTGCCGAGCTTTCGTCATATATTATTACATCTTCAGGGTAGAATGGGTCCAGATAAAAATTTACAAAAGTTAATATTAACAAGCATTCTTTACACGTTCCAGGATGAGAAGTAATATTTTACATAATACACATATGTGTGGACATTACAAAGGGGTTTTTTTATGGATGAGTCAAGACTCTTGTCAAAGGGTTTGGTTTGAAAAAGGTGAAAGACTGGTCTTAGGTCTTACCCTCAACATATAATATATGACGAAAGCTCGTCACGTTTTTGCTATTTTCTTCATCCGATGACCATTTACCTGATCTTTATTCAAAAAACACTTCTTTTTTTTTTTGCCGAAGTTGTTATATAAACTGAAAAACGTTGTGCAAAACAACGGAATCAAAGTGTAAAACACGCCTGTGGTGTTAAGTGACCGTTAGTTAATGATTTGGAGAACGTGAGGAATTTTTCTGCATGTTCGTTTCTTTGTAATGCAAGTAGGTGGCCAAAAGGAAATAAATAAATCTCGATAGTAATCTTTCACTTTAAAGAAATCAACAATTCGATGTAATTAAAAATAAAAATGTGTGGTGATTAGTGACCGTTAGTCTATAATTATTCAGAAACCGTGAGATACGTTCTGGTGTGTTGTAGGTTTCAGAAACACATTTTTTTGTATCGTGACACGTTTTGATCTTTATTGATCGATCAATCAGATCGATCAATGGATCAAGATCATCTTCAGGGCCTGGGATTTAGAAACAATATTTAAATTTTACAAATACATGTACGATGTCAAAAAAAAAGGAATTTATACAATGTTAGAAAATTTAGATTCAATCTAAATATTAATTTACAATTCAATCTAAAGTTAGCTATACTAGCATGGTATGAATTCATTTTTTCACATCCTACATGTGTTTGTAAAATTTAAACAATGTCTATAAATCCCAGGCCCTGAAGATGATCTCAATAAAGTTCGAAACGTGGCACGATAAAGAAATGTTTTTCTGTCACACCAGACCGCATCTCACGATCTCCAAATAACCAAATTAGAATTTGGAACAATTACTTTTAACTTTTCTATTTCAATGTTGGTTTTATGTTTATTTTATTTATGTTTGCTTTAATTCAGTTGTTGTTTTTCACGAAGGAATTTAAACTACGAGATTGTACAAACCCTCGAGATGCTAGGCTAGTGCTTTTGAAAAAAAGCCCATTTTATGACGTATAACTTGAAATTGGTTGACTTCATCGTAAAGCGCGTCTCAATGATCCACCCAGTTTTATTCATGCCTAATATTGTAAATATTGTTTACAACTCCTGTGTTTTCTTTGTTTTTTAAAGCGTCTCGTTTTGGCTAGACGGTTTTTGTTAACACTACGATAATATTTCCGTATAACAGTTTCCTTTTCAAAATTGTTGCCTTGAATAGATTTTGAAACGGAAAAAGCTTGTTTTATATTCCTGCAGTTTTTCCCTGTGACCGTTTGTTTTTGCCATTTGTCTGGCTCGTTGTGCGGGCCTTCGACCCAGGGGACAACGGTCGACGGAGGACCCCCCCCCCGATCCCAAATAAAAACACATGTTTACCACTTTTGACCACCCCGAGGAAAACTCATTCATTCATCAACGTCGCAGTTAATTTTTTTTTACAGCCAACTCAACGAGACTTATGTGTTTTTAAAGACACATGGCATCTTTCACGTGACCCCAGCTCGATGGATATCACCGAACGACTTGGACGTAAAGCATAAGATGTAGTTTAGTCGTTCTGGACCGCCTGTGGTCGAAATTTCGAGCCTGTAAAACGCGTTTCGGCATTTCGCCAGATTCAGTGGCTGGTTTGAGTTTTAGAAACGTATAAAAAGTAACATGATAGACAAAAATAGCTCAAAACAACTAACCACTGAAGATGGCGAAATGCCGATACGCGTGAACGGACGCAAAACTAAGATAGGCAGAACAGAATGATCGGAAACCATCAACCTATCCGTCTCGTGAACTACGCTTTCATACTATCTTAAATGATAAGTCTGTTTTATTCTGTTCTATTTCAACTAAACAACACACAGGTCACCATAAAAACCCGTCCCTGACAAACAAAACTGCGAATATCTAAAATGACCAAACTGCACTTCATCACCCCGCATGCTTGAAAAAGAAACCTCAAAATATGATTATGTAGTGTGATAAATTTGAAATGTGTCTTATCCTCCTCTTCCGGGACAAATGTTCTTAAATTTTCTGATAATACGATCGTTGATATTGTAATACCTTCTTTTAGAAAGAAAACCTTTCATTCTGTCTTATCAATGAACGGCTCTCGGGAGAAAAATAGAATAGAACGATTTAGATATCACCTATCTCGCACACATATTGGCGGGTTTAAAATTTAAAAAAAAACCGTTCGTGGCTATTTCCCAAACGATGACTTATCTTAGCTAATTGTGAATTAATTTTTAATTGCTAATCTACAGTGATGATTAATTGCTCTTAATTGATAAACATACAAAATCGATATATTCCTCTTCTCGCTCAATTGGGGTTTAAGAGAAAGTTTGAGCGTATATTAACGTTTAAAAAAAGTACTAAATTGTTTTCTTAAATCAACCTCAAGGCCCTGTGTCATTTAATCCCCACTGAGGTCGAATCATGCCTGAATATTTGCAAGGTCCTTCGGTCATTGAAGGAATAAAGCATTCTCTATTATCCCCATTAGTATGTATTATATGACGTACTATGGATCCGGCTACATAATCTTTTTCTGTACCACTATGTCATTTTAACGTGTACAATTACGTCAGTGAAACCTTTCCTTGTTGTATAGTATACTTTTGTGCATAAATACATTGACCTATATACTTCACCTCGTATTCACATAGTTGTCATGAAATATCAAAGTCGTTCTGTCATTCAATTCATCGAAGTTACACTTGGTCTTGAGGTCACGGGTAAAAATGACATCGGTTTTTTTTTTTTGCTTTTTTTCTTTCTTTTTTTCTTTTTTAATAACGAAATCGGATCTTCCTTTATATACTTCTTTTTTGACGGCCAGCCTTCTCACTGGATCTCGGAAAAAATGAGTCTGGTTTGAAAATAGTTCAATTTAGTTTTGGAAATATTCAACTTGATCAGAAAAATTGTAATTGTATTTTGTGTGCTTTTTAGAATGATATACTCGGTTCAACATTTATTTCTACACCTGCATTGTATTGTTCCCAATCAAGATATATTTTGTAATTCACTCAGGTACTGAAGATGGCCCGAGTAAAGGTCGAAACCGCGGGATTAAAATGAAAAAGGTATTTTTCTAAAATCTTTCTGACCGCTCGTCTCGACTTCAACACATGATGTAATTAATAACTTAATCAAGGTCCCTATAAAGTGTTCTAATGTTTTGTGATGGTTTTTGCATTCAACTTTCAATAGTACTTACAATAAAAATCTAGACATTCTGTTTTGCAAAAAGACGAAGTAACAGAAAGTTTAGAAAATTTTGCAATTGAAATGTACCATCAAGTGACGAAATATATAAAAAGTTTACAATATAATGATTTAAAAAAATAAAATAAAGATTATACTTATTATATAATCCATACGATATGCGAAAATATTACATAATACAAAATAGTAAATTTAAGTAAATGTCGTTTAAACGATGAAATTATGACTACTATAAATATTCTGTCAGTCTATTTGCTCGTTAGTGGAAGTTTTCGTTTTTAACCGACTTTTATATTCAGTATTGTTAATAAAATTTCTGATAAACGATTATTAACGATACTAAGATCTGTCGGCATCTTCTTTGTAACTGGCTCGCACTCACAGCTTCTCCGAAAAATCCGAGCCCTTATCTCATCCAGAAGCAATAATTACGCCTTAACGTTCATCTCATACGTTATGTAAATTTTCGTTAATCTGCGCCGAAGGCTTTTACAATTTAAAGACAGCTGGGAAAGGGGTCGGTTTCTTATGTTACCTGATTTGACCTGATTTCCAAAGAAAAAAAATGTTACGAATAAATACGATTACTTCACACCCGGTCAATCGCTACAGCGTTGACATAATGTCCAGAATAACATTTTAATTTGTATCACTTATTAACTTTCTAGAAATTTGCGCTTTATAAATGAGACGTGGGCTGATATGGCTAAAACTACGATTATCTGTGTGATGATTGGTGACCGTCAAGCGATAATTATTCAGAAATCGTGAGATACGGGTTGGTGTGACGTAGGTGTTTTTTAGTAAAACATTTTCTTTATCGTGCCTACGTTTCTATGTTTATTGAGAACACCTTCAGGGTTCAAAGTGTTTTCTGTGTAGATTGTCATTCTTATCTGTCGTGTTGAGAGTGCCAAACGACACATAATGACATATAACGACAAACTCTTAGAGCCCTGAAGATGATTTTAATAAAAGTCGAAACGCCTCACGATAAAGAAAATGTTTTTCTAAAAAAAAAAACCTACGTCACACCAGACCTCATCTCAGGATCTTTAAATAATCATTAACTAACGGTAACTAAACACCACACATTTAGATTATTATTTAAATACCAAAAGTGAAGAAATTTATAATTCAGATAATGATTATTTGGAGATCGTGAGATATGGTTTGGTGTGACGTAGGTTTTTTTTCTTTTAGAAAAACATTTTCTTTATCGTGCCTACGTTTCGACCTTTATTGAGATCATCTTCAGGGCTCAAAGTGTTTTCCCTGTAGATGTGTCATTCTTGTCTTTCGTGTTGAGAGTGCCAAACGACACACATAATGACATATAACGACAAACAAGAATGATACATATACACGGAAAACAAAATACAAAATTTGAGTACTGAAGATGATCTCAATAAAGGTCGAATCGTAGGCACGATAAAGAAAATTTCCTGTTTTCCTGAAACATACATCATACCAGATCGCACCCTCGATTTCTGAACAACTACGATTATAGTTTGAACGTACATAACGGAACACATTTACAATATTTGAGCTTCAAAGTAAAACCCGTCTTCGACAATATTGCATTATGTCTTTTAAAATGATCCATTACTCTAGAGAGTTGTCACTTCTCACCTATTTATTTCTTAAGAAGTTTGATCATTCGAGTTCGGGATTGCGGGCCGTTCATAATCTCGTAACAGATTAATCTGGTTCCATAGTCTTACATTTTTTCAGCCGGATAAAATTGATTAATACGGTTCAAACAATTTCAAGCTGCAAAGAGCCAGATATGGCTTAGGAGCGGCAAAACGCAAAGGCACAGACGGTTCAAACAATTTCAGCTTCATTGAGCATAGTGTTGTGCAATGCAAAGGGTCCATTTAACGAAATAGATAATAATAATAATAATAATAAATAAAAAATTATTACAGATTTTAATTGTGAAAATTTACTTGCACTTCGCATTGGAAAACGTTTGTCTGAGTACGTTTAACCTTTAAATCAACCATCTTTCACTTATTTTTTTTCTCTCTTTAAAAGGCATATTCCGTTCATTTTGTAAATCTGTAGTTTGATTGACTTTCAACCGACAAATTTATATAATCAAACAACTCTGGTATGGTGCAATCTGCAAATTTTGAGAATAGCGACCGAGGCTTGTTCGAGTCCCCACAAGAATACACCCTTGTTCCTTTCACGTCAAAATAGTGTTATCAGCCACGAAAAGAGGTTAATAATATCATTGGAACAATGGTCAGCACGAGGTCAGCGACTCTAATTCATTACTGACCGAGTACGGAACTGCATTGGCGTTTTACGAGGGTGGAGAGTATTAGATAAAACAACTTCGTCGGCAAACAGTTTTTAAGTAACTACCTTTATCACGCGATTTTGTCTAAATGTGTTTTTCTTCTTGGAATAAACCTCATATCCGATTGATTATTTCAGAAATTAAAGCACTATTTTTATCTCTATCGATAGTTGTTAACGTGCAAAAGTAAACAAAGATCAGTCCGGAATTTTAAATTTATTATCAAGATGCATACCATATTTTTACGTAACTAACTAAAGACGTAAATGAAATTTTATTCTTAATTATGTAATAGATTCTTGTTTTAATTGATTTATTTTGTGATATTTTTGATTATTTTGTAAGAGAGTGGAGGAAATTTATATGACAGTCAATCAGGAGTGAGGGATTAGATTCACTTCTAAAAATACAAATGTATTAAAGGAAGTTAGCAGTCAGATAGTCATGGGTAATATGGGTTGGTACAAAATTAATGCAGGTTTTGAAAACTTGTTTTATTTTCATGTAAACAAAGCTAAATCCTCAGATCTAATTTATGGATTATATTAAATATTTTTAATTGTTACTTTCTGTACAAAACATTTTAGTTTATGCGTGGTGTTTAGTGACCGTCAGCCGATGTTTATTTGGAGATCATGAGATGCGGTCTGGCATGTCGTAGTTTTAGAAAATCATTTTCTTTATCGTGCCAATGTTTCGATCTTTATTGACTTCATCTTCAGGGCCTGGGATTTATAAACATTGTTTAAATATAGCAAATATATGTAGGGTGTGGAAAGAAATTCTCTAATTATCCCCGTCTTTATAATCCTGACGGGATAATCAAGCCGACTCATATAAAAATAGCTTTCTATCCCGACTTCCTTCCCTACCCCTTCACAATCCAACATATATAAACACAAAACATCAATATCTCACTGACACTCTCAACATGACACATCTACACAGAAAACAAACACTTTGATTGAGTCTAAAATTTCTAGCATTGTATAAATTCATTTTTCCCATCTTACATGTATTTGCAAAATTTAAACAATGTTTATAAATTCAAGGCGCTGAAGACGATCATAATAAAGATAAGAGAATAAAGAAGTTAACAGAATAAAGAAAACGTTTTTTTTTTAAACCTATGTCACACCAGACATCTCGCGATTTCCAAATATTCATTTTAGTTTATATTGAATTTTATAAGAGTGAAGACCTAAGAAATTAAATATGTCCAAACTTGATTTTCGTCAAATTTATTTGTCCGAAGAAATGCGACCCAAACTGCGCGTAACATCGATACTGTTTAGGGGAGGGAACCATTAGCGAATGCGAGGGTGCAGGGATGGTTTCAGGGAAGTCGTGGTAGGCTTTCCATAGAGGGCGACGTCCAACTCAAAACGTTGACTGAAGAAATTTCACCTAAGAAAACACGGCAAATTGCGGATGAGCTTAGTGCTGACTACTCAACCGTTGTTCGCCATGAGGAGAAAATTGGTAAAGTAAAGAAGCTCGACAAGAGTGTACCGCACGAACTAACCGAAGTCCAGAGAAATCGACCCTTGAAAATGTGCACGTCTCTTCTGTTGCGCCACCAATATTTCTCTATTTCTCGATCCAATCATCACGTGGGATGTGAAATGAATTCTGTACGCATGAGCGGCATATACAGGACCAGTGGTTGGACAAGGATGAAGCGCCC
>CM077104.1:13669126-13687626 GCA_039619505.1 Cimex hemipterus
ATATATATATATATCACGTATGAAATATTGTATTTATATTTTTAGATGCTTCACCTGCTTAAATGGTGCTTTACTTCCTGCCCAAGAAAACTTGATTTTTTTTTTAAGAATTCGTTTTATTTCGAAGAACCAAGCGCTCCCCCTGAGTGACACACTTTGATTCGACCATGTCAAACATAATTAACGTAAATAAGTGAAGTAACATGAATCTAGTTATGTCGATGGTGCGATGCTTTCCAGTTTCCGAGAGTTAGTCTTCCTGAACTGTATATTCGTATTCTTTATACTTCAGTGCTTCTTTGTGACCAATAACGGATCTGGTAATCTGTAGAAAATATTTTAGCAAACGGGAGTAGTATCGTGATTAGCTACAAATTGAATGAAGGTACTTGGCGGTGATCAATGTTTTCGTTGTAATAATGGAAAGTGTCTTGTTATTATAAGGAGAAAAGTTAGAATCACGCATTATGATCTAATGATTTTCCAGTGTGAATCTTTCTGTATCGCGATATTTAATTATTACCTTTAATTATTAATGGTAATTATTTAACTACCCCCTTTTATTAGGACATGTCTTGACATGTTTTACGTAGAATCTGAATCGGAAGACATTTTTTTCAACGTCCCCAGGGCTGAGTCACTTTTTCTACAAATGAGAAGGTATCATTTTGAATATGGAATTCCATTTTATGACTTTTTTAAGATTTTACTTCGAGCACTTTTCTTGTAGATATTGTCGTTTCTAAATGAATCCCATAATAGATTTAGCTTGGCATTGAGATCGGTGTGCCCATTTGAAAATTTAATTTACTAGGATTAACCTGATAATGTTACTAGGAAGTAGGAGGTAATTGAACTAGTTAACTAGTTATTAACTTAAAGTTACTAGGACGGAAATGAATGACGACTGAGAGATAAATAAAATTTGAACTTTTTTTGCCAAACCTTAATTACTCCTAAACGACAAACTCTACAAGAAAAGTGCCCGAACTAAAAGCTTTTAAAAAAAGTCATAGAATTTAATACTGTATTCAAAATGATAGTTCACATTTTATCAAAAGTTGCTGAGCTTTGGGGGGGGGGGGGCTACGTTGAAATAAAATTTAATATGAGATTCAGATATTATTTAAATTCCGATCCTATTTTTTAAAAAAAATTTTATAAATAACCACCCGGTATATACTGTTAACTTTGGTCGAAACACGACACTCGATTTTGGTTTATTTGATCCAAAATAAATTAGCATAATCTTTCATATAGGATATGAAATTATGGCTAACACTATAAATATTATTTATTAATATCAAGTTCACTAATTTAGTGGTCCGCTTGACCAATTGATACATTACAATTAATTAAGGTTTATAGTTGAGATGAAAAAAAAGTCAATGGCACGAGCGGGATTCGAACCCACGATCTTCGTCTTGAAAAATGTCAAAAAGGAGGGAAAACTCATAAGATGATGTTGAGATAGTATATTGATGTCCGAGAGGACCGTCACGATAGCTCAAGTGGTAGAACAGCGGTGTATCAAGCCGAAGACCGTGGGTTCGAATCCCGCTCGTGTCATTGGCATTTTTTCATCTCAACTAAAAACCTTAATTAATTAATATTAAGCTTAATTATGCCGAAGGTCGTGGGTTCAAATCCCGCTCGTGTCTCTAACTTTTTCATTTCAACCAATACCTTAAATAAATATTAATTAATTGAAAGAAGTTATTTGGTCAATCGGACCACGAAATATAATGGATTTATTAGGTTCATGACACTTTCGACAAAAGTATTTCCGTATTGTTTCAATGTTTGTTTTAAAAATATATTTTGACATAATTGAATTTTATCAGATTTTTTTTCCAAATTGTTTTTATGGCTTCTATGTCATTGTAACTTGTTCTTCGTTTCTGATTGTTTTGTGCGTATTTCCATTATAAACAATTTAAATGGTACGTAAAGCAAAGACTTAAATGAGTTTATGAAATCGCACATACTCTCTTAAAACTTCATACGATCAGCAAAGTTTGAATATCTCTTGAATAGCGTAATTTTCCATAGATTATTTGAACGGATAGTCATGCTTTAATTTAACCGGGTTTTCGCTAATTGCATTTCATCTTGTCACTCACTGAATGGATGCCCTTCGTCGTGAGCATCATTTTTCGAAAGGTCGGATGTAAAAACCTCGCACGAGACCTTTGTCTGAATCAATTCCGCTTCGTCATAGGACACAGTTGCTTTTTAAGACCTCCGCCTCAATCTTACGCCCTCCCCTCTCGTGTCCTTTCCTCCGCCAGCTTTTTCCATTTCGCACTCTTTAAAACCCATCGAATCGAATCTTCTTTCATCTACCAACAATGAGAATTGGTTAAAAATAACATCAATAAAATAACAGTAAAAGTAGTGGAATGTGTTTTCTTTTATTTGTTATAGTTGTCAAGTTAGAAAAGTTGAAAAAAAATAAATATGCGGCAATTTTTAAGGAATGTTGTACAATGGGCAGGACAATCATCTAAAAGTGGCAAATGTCTTCAATTCCTCACCCTATCCTTTGTGTAAAAGATGTTTAAACGTAAACATGGGAAATATATTTATTCGAATTGTTTTTAAAAGGAGGAAAATGAAAAGAATGCATTTGAATCGCTGATCAATCTTGGTTTTTAAACTGACGAGAATCTGTCGTAACTTTCATATGAACTTTTATGTTTTATTAACCGGTTTGTGTTTTTTTATCGCCCGAGTTATGGTAGTTGATTAAATTATTCAGTATCGTGAGATGCGGTCTGGTGTAATGTAGGTATCAGAAAAACATTTTCACACAATCGAAACATTGGGACGATAAAGAAAATGTTTTTCTGATACCTACTTTACACCAGACCTCATCTCACGATATTTGAATAATTATCGATTAACGGTCACTAATCGCTACACAGTACTTGATTAAGCTACCTCTGAGAAAAAGATGATTTATTAATAATTATAGTCGGTTTGTGCTTAAAACCTCGATTGAGCTGAAGAAAGATAAAAAAATTTAGCACGCCTAAATGCTGCTTTAAAAAAACTTCTCATATGCTAAATGTGCTAATCTGTAACGGAAGGTTTGCTAATCAATTTTCAAAAATTAGTCAAAGACAGAGTTGATAATATGCTTAGATGGAAATCGTTCAAAGGAATTTAATTTAAGTCCCGCTTCGACCACTTTTTTTATCCTTCCATTCTCAATTCAACTTCTTTCCTCCTTTGGTAGTAGTCCAAAGCATAACTTTTAAAGAATTCACCAAAATAGTACGCATGCCAGTTGACAACCTTTAGACCGTGCTAGTATTATAATTATTTAGCAAGATTTTTTTTTAATCTTCATCGGTTTTGGTCTTGGAGGGGGTCTGTGCCTCTCTTGTAGGAGCAAATTTTGGTTGTTAGCTATTGTCAAATTAAATTATCCACTATAGTTGCCTAAATAGATTCCATATTGTATTGTGGCATTTCTTGAACTGGAAGCGTTTGATTTTTCCACTTTTTGTGTATTTTTAAACCTTTAAACCTTAAAAGATCACAGTCACACAATCATCCTACATCGCGATTTTTGAAAGAGCTACTCGATTAATTTTGACCGGCATAGTGCCGAGTGTGCTATTAGTTCTAAAATAACTCTTTTATGATGATAACTCAATGAGCCCAGTTTGCGTCAATGCCTTTTTTTTTATTGTCCATACGTATACACTACAGTGTGTTATTTGAATTAAGGAACCTAATTAAGTCAAAGATGATTTATTCATGATAGATTTGTATTCTAAAAATATAGTTATTGGGTTGGTGGAGCCAAAATAAAATTTCGCCCGTCCCCTCTCTCATGGGAACTTGGGTTCCTATGGTAACACCCCAATCATGTCCTATCCCCCTCGTTGAAGTGATAAGGGTTAACTTGCAACCGTCGGATCTGCAAATCAGCTAATCTTTTCGTTTGATTTAAGAAAGTTGTCACCAGCCCCTGTTCCAACGCAACTTGTTCTAGTGAAAAATCGTGACTATTTTCTTTTAAATGTCAATAACTCTCCAAGATATTTCTACCATCAGAGTTCAAATATGATGTAATGACAATAGTTTCATTGTAGAGTTTTTAATAGTGTTTTATGTAGATGACACTTTTCGTTTTGGCATATTGCAAAAATTTCATATAAATAATTTAAAGATTTTTTAAGTCCGTGATTATTTGAATTAGTCATAAGGGTTGTTACCTTATATATCTCATGATAAAAAATACAGTATATTTCTATTGCGGTTTTATTTGTGGCATTGATTTTTCTTACTTTAGTGTAAAACAGAAATTAGCTTTTTCTTAATATATGTAGCCTACGTTTTTCAACTTTACTAAACAGCAAATATACGAAAGTCTTTAGAATATATATTTGATTCGTTTAATTTAATAGGATCTCTTGTCAGATTTGTTTCCACGCTGGGGAAAATATCGGTTTGGGCATTTTCCCCCATTCTTAAGGTAAGGTCTGTAAGTTGTCGGAAAGAGAACGGAAAACAACATGCAACGCCGGCAGCACGGCATGGCTGACGGGGCCGAAACGGGATCAAATCTTCCTCGGTGTATATTTACGTTTTTGAACGCTTGTCCAATATTTATTTCTTTTTAAATCGATTTGCTATCTCAGGTGATACAGGATTAAGAGGATGGTTTTCTTTTCCCACGCTTAAAATAGACCTTGTAAATACGTTGTATTTGCGCTTTATTTATTATTTGGGGTGATTTCCTTAATTGAAAATAATAATTCTGTAACATTCATTTTTCGTCATTTAAATTAATATAACGACCATTTAGTTGATTTAATAAAGCTTTTTTTTAATTTAGTATAATTAATGTATTTACGCAACATTTGTATCTTGTTAAATGTATATTGTGCTAGTCAGATTTTACGAATATAAATTTCGAGATGTTCATATGCTTAATGTCCTAAAGTGCTCAATAAGGTTATTCATAGATGGTAGAATAAATTTAAAATTGATTTGCTGGAAATTTGTTGTTGAAAATGGGATTTTAGCCCGCGTTGATCACTTTCTGATCCTACTCTTCTCCGTCTAATTTTTTTATATACTTTTCTGATCCATTGTGAACACATGATAGATACAAAAAGGCCTGATTTCTACAGGATTTGCGACACGATTATTCCATGTATCTGTTACCTGGTTTCACCAGACTAAGGAAATAAGTTAGGGGCCGCGGTAGCCTAGTGGTTAGCGTGATACCGCAGTCGTGGGTTCGATTCCCACCTCCGCCTTTGGCCTTTTTTCACGCTACCCCCCCCCAAAAAAAAAAAAAAAAACTAATACGCGTTTATAACTTTGTCTTTGGCTGCATTGCTAGTAATAGTTGACACACTTAATACTATTAGCATGGCTTGCCCATATGCCCCTAATATTAACGGACAACAAAACTTTTGATGTTCAGCCATTGCAAAACTTATTTATGCACTAACGAAGTAATTAGAATTCAGATCCCCATATATTTTACTGGTGCGTTTTTGGTTAAAAAAAAACAAAAAAAAACACGAGTCTCGTAAACTTTTATTCGTTGTCTAGCTCCTCATGAGGAAAAAGTTTCTCTTCGGTATAACGGGTCACGAGTAGTTAACTAGTTCAAATGGCAATCATCAATGTACATTTTTTTAGAGGTTTTGACGCTGATTGTAATTAACCAAACGAGTTTTAATTTGGAGCATTCCTTCTCAAGTTATTCACACAAAAAATTAAATCCGAGCATTGTTGTTCGGAAAAAAGAAATCTTATTCAACCAATAAAGAATTTATTTAACATTTTTTATTGCTTGTATGTCAGTTGGATGGCCACAAAGTTAAGGCGTTAAACATGGCTCTTATCATTTTAAGGTAAAGGTCCCGGGTTCGAATCCAGAAGTCCTCAATTCGAACCCGAAATACAAATGGATTTTTCAAAAAAACCCGGCACTTTTGGAGGTTGGTCTGACACCCTGCTGTTGTAAACCCCGAAAAAAATTAAATGTTAATTAAAGCTCGATTCAGTTTGGAGCAAGTTTGAGTTACAAGTACACATTTAAATAAACTACTTGATATACATAGCGCGAATAAAAATTGTTTTGTTGACCTAAAAGGCTTTTAGTTAATTAATTAATGTTTTAATAAATAGTTAACACTTATCTAAAAATCATGACACTGAAATTTTTAAGTTTTCTGACTTACTGTACTTATCATGTTTGGTACATTACAAGAAAAATTGGAGATGATTCTGCTGTTTGGTAAATGAGGACCGAAATTTTCACAAGACTGAATCCCGTTTTGAGTACATCCTCAACGTTTTTATTAGCCGATGTAATTTTATTATTTATGTCCCGCTATCCTGGAGTTAGGTCAAAACATTACCTCGTGAGAAACGTCAAAAAATAAAGATTTATCCCGAAAACACACCGACAAAAAATATATGGGGGGGGGATTGAATGGAAACTCGCCTTTGTACGATTTCAAGTATACAAGTATACATTGGTATTTCTTAAACGCTACACTCGAATTATTCGATATTTTTTGCACGGTTTGCAATATTTTTAAACTTTTCACGTCTCACCAGATACAAGGCAAGATACACATAATCTTATACCGTGAAACGTACGTGATTAATTGTGTAGTGATAGATTATGTTAGTTGTTATGCCGAGAAACATGTTTTGGTTGAGAAAAGATCGGTGTTAGTTGGCATTTCATTTCTGCCCTGACTTTACGAAGGACATTACGCTATTATCAACACACTGAATTTGTTTCACTATCAGCCGTAAACATTGTCAAAGTTGAATAAACAGCCCAATCAATGAGCCGGTTTGTGTATGAATCGGGCAAAGCAGGTGTTATCTAAGAGGACTGAAATAAATAAACATTCTCGGACTTGACTTAAAATAATCAATTTATGAAACATTTAGTCCGTTTCAGTTGATATTTTGTCTTAATTTTAATGTTTAGGCTAATTTAAATTGTGTCTGTTTGGTTTGCAGCCTTGTAAAAAGTTTTGTTAGGTTTTTTTGATATGTTACACAGAAAATTGTAATTGATTTATAGAAAAACCCAAAAATCGGCCTGTACATATGTTGAATAATAAAAATTTTTGCACAAGTGGGGGCTCGAAGTTTGAGTGTATAAAAATAAATCCCAAGGTGGGCTTCACACAATTTTTTCTATTCTTCCTATTTATACTTCACCGGTTTCGTTTGAAGGTGTGACCGACGGATCTTTTTATACTACACTCTGATCAAAAATATTAATCAAAGTCGAATTAGTTTTTTTTATCAATCTTAAATGATTATTTTTCGATATGTTATTGTTTTGTGTAGCTGGCTTAATTAAATAATTGGCATTGTTTTCTCCTTTTGCGTGCTGTACAAATACGGTTAGGAAATTCGACTCGGGTCAAAACGATAGTTTCTTATGATTGAACGAGATTATTGGCGTTGTATATAAATTTTATGGATATGAGTCATGGCCTGCTTCTCACATGTAGCACTTGGATTATAAACGTGATCGAAACAGCAACAATTGTATCGGCAGGCTCGGATTTCCCTCGCCCAAATGTGATATGTGACAAGGTGACAGGACTCAGCACGGATCTAAGATGAACTCGTGCTTTCCTCCGTTGGCCGCCCTCAGCCTCCACGGGCAGCCGCCCAAGTCGCAACCGGAGAGGATCGAAATCCTCCAGGACCTCGATCTCTACTACATCAAACAGATAGCGCACAATTTAAAGGTGAGTCCGCCAAGACGAAGGTCGAACCCGCCTTGGTCCTTTTCCGAAGTGGAAAAATATTACTTTGTTATCTCAGGGATCTCAGGGACGTGATAATTACTGCCGTCTTGGTACACTCCTGGATGTGATAATTTACCAGGCATACAATCTTTCCAACAATCACCCTTTCGCCACCTCTCCAACCTTTACACGCATACGGTAAAATATTCAAATTAATGAAATATAATTGTAGTTTTGATTATTAGTTTTACACGTCCCGTGGCATATTCCATAATCTTGAAAATTATCCCAGTTAACCCATTTTACCCCCCCCCCAAGTTATTTATACCCGTTATTGGTCTTTGATGAAATAGAATGGTAAATAAACGTTGGTAAATAAAAAAAAAGGCCTTTATATTTTGTGGCCGCCTTAAAATTCAATTCAGTCATTCATTCATTTCAAACCATTAATTTCAGATCATTCTCCATGCTATTGTCTGATTCGATAGATTGTTAAATATTCCATAGTACAAAGAAAAAATAATTTATAATTATTTGGAGATTGTGAGATGCGGTCTAGTTTAGAATAAAGTTAAGATTTAGGTTTCAGAAAAACATTTTCTTTATTGTGCCACGTTTCGATCTCTATTGAGATCATCTTCAGGTCCTGGGATTTACAAACATTGTTTAAATGTTAACAAATGGATGTAGGATGTGGAAAAAAGTGAACTTGTACAATGCAAAATAATTTTTTTATATTCACTCAAAGAATGGCACAATTACACGAAGACAAAAACTTTGAGAGAGTAAAAATACTTTGATTCAATATAAAAATATATTTTGCATTGTATAAATTCACTTTTTTCCTCATCCTACACGTATTTCTTAAATGTAGACAATGTAAATCCCAGGCCCTGAAGATGATCGCAATAAAGTTCGAAACGTTGGCACGATAAAGAAAATGTTTTTCTAACCCTACATCATACCAGATCGCATCTCACGACCTTCAAATAATCATTAATTAACGTGCTTATATTTACAAAATCCATCTGTCCTTCCATATACTGTACTTCAATATAATTTTGCAACCACAAAAGATAATTTAAAAAATTGAACTTTTGAATTACTTTCCTTGCTATTCACTGACTTTTTATATAGCCAAATAGATAACAGTGCAGATAAAAATTAACTTAAGTTCTTAATTAAGTTATAAAATTCAATTAAATTCATTATCGAAGAATACAGCAGAATCATTTTCCTTCTTATACAGTAATTCGACAGATTGATAAATAGTTGAAAGTACAAATAAAAAATAGTAGGCAATAGTTTTTAACTTGGTTATCTTGGCTTTAATGTTTTCATTACAGTAAATCAAAATATACATATATACACTTAAAAATCGCTGTAGCTCCGAGAACAGCGACCATTGCCCGGTGATGTGCCCTAGATTACGCACAGGTCCGACGATTTGTCAAAATATTCCCTAAATACGTCAAGCGTTGAATAGGTGCTCGACCGTTATTCTATCCTTGCTCAACGGGCACCGAAGCGGTCGCTTTCCGGCCAGAACGTGCCCGTGCTTTGGTCTCGTATGGCCTATACGTAGTCTTGTCAAAATGGTCTTCGCCTTTTTCCACCCTTTCTCCCAGGAACGGGAACCAAGGGTTGCAGAGGTATTTCGATTTTACCTGCACATATGCGATATTTTGGATCATCTATGGGAAATAAAAGTTTTTAATCGGCCTCTCTGTTGTGATTGGCTTTATAGATTGATAAATTACCAATAAAAAATATTTCAAATATTGTTTTTAAAAGAGTCATAAAATCCGATGTGTTTTTGCATCAACTAACAAAATGTTGGTTGCGAAAGTCCAAAAATCGTTGACAGATAAACTGACCATAATGGTCATAAACGACCAAACTTGAAGAAATAATTTACCATAATTTTTAACGGGCATAAAATCCAATGTTTATTTTCATCACTTTCGATAATTAAAAGTTCGCAGTAAGGTTCCTATGAGAATTTAATTTTCAAAACAACATTCCACTAGAATTTATCTTTTCAATTTCTTCAATTAAATATGCTAACCAAAAATACTAATTAATCTTCTATGTATAGCATAATACATTACAACTAATGAACAATTAAAGTAGTTTTATGCCATGGCGAATCGTGCTCTTGGCAAATCTTCCAATACTGGTGCCAGTTACGCGGATTTATTTCTCATGTTGTTCTTTGATTTGGTAACTCAACAAATTATTTACACTACCAATAAAAACTAAGTCATTTTAGTTTTTAACAAAAAATTTAATATTATTTTCATGTTGTTATCCTTCTTTTTGATTCCGTTTTCGATTAATTTTATTATCCCATATTTTAGGAGGCAGGTAAATGATGCGGACATCTATTTTTGTATATTTTGATTAATTGGATATTAAAGTAAAAGTGGGACCGCGGCGGCCGAATGGTTGGTTGTTCAACCTCCTATTTGCACTACCCGGATCTAGGAATCCCCGCAGGGCCCATCGCATTTTAATTCATGTTTCCCCCTCGTCCATGTCACCCCACAGGTTAAGCCCACCTGTATGACAGGACTTTCCTTACTCTACTTAACTTATTAAAGGAAATGTAAAAAAACAACCCGTGTTAATAGTTATTGACCTTTTTTAATGATCTATTAAAAATGATTCATGCCGTGTCCAAAATTCGTGGTAAACCGGTCTTCACTACAAAAGTAATTTGGCATTTCCGATCTTTCTGGTCCGCCTATATTCGCTAGTTGGAATAGAACAGAATAGAAAATTTTTGTATTAATACATATAGCATTCACAGTAGAGTGGCACACAGAATCCTTAAGCCAAAATGGTGGAGCCAAAATCATTGGCTTGTCGAACCCTTGAAATATTCAGTATAGAATTTAACTGGTCATCTTGACTATGATATTCAACACAATATTTACCTAGGTAAAAATTCTAGGTGGTACATAATTTGGACGTACAGAAAAAAAAGTTCCATTGTTTCAGATTCTTGTCTGTTATAAATTATAAACTGTTATTTTCATTTTATACATTTATTACATATTGCTTCGTGGTCCGATTGGCCAAATAAATATATTTTCAATTAATCAAGGCTTTGGTTGAGATAAAAAAAGTCGGTGTCACGAATGGGATTCGAACCCACGACCTTCGGCTAAATACGCCGCTGTTCGACCACTTGCGCTATCGTAGCTTTGATTCACTCGGACACCAACTGCCCATCTCAAAAAGGAAGGAAAATTCAAAAGGTGGGGTTGATGTCCGCGTGGTTCGAAGTCACGAGCAGCGGCGTTTTTAGCCGAAGGTCATGGGTTCGAATCACACTCGTGACGACTTTTTTATCTCAACCAAAGCCTTAATTAATTGAAAATATATTTATTACCTTTGAAAGATTATTATCAACTCTTTATTGGCTAATCTCAATTATATTAGAATCGTCTGTTTTATTACGTTGAGAGGAAATTGGACCTTAGATAATACAGATCGTATCTTTGTAGTGGAATTGGTATTTCGATGAGATCCATTGTATTTTGAGTTGATTACCCTGATTTTTTTTAGTGCTCCATTATTAAAATGTTATAATCACTAGTTGTCAACTGTTTCTTTTGTTTTATTTAGTCAAACACGTACAGTGCTGTTCTGAATATGATGCCCGACAGACAAAGCTAGAACATGCGGACCGGATATAGTAAATTGAATGTTAAAAAATGCTGCATAAGCGGACACAACACTTGAGAAAAAGTTGCGCAGGTATATTTTCTAGCAATGAGAGGGGTGACAGCTTTGAGTTAAACTGAATAACGGAATTCCTTTATAAAGGATTTTTCTTTTTCCATTAGGGGTTGCTTCTGATTTGACTTTTCACTTCTTTTTAAAAAACCTATCATATTTTATTATGTTCACGGTTGTTTTTCTCTTTCTCAGCCTATCCCGTTGTTGCACTTGGCGCAGTACGTTACGCAATCGATACTGTTACGCTAATATTTTCAATTGTGAAATAATTCTCTATTTTTTAATTATTTCTCATTAGCAAATTGGCCCAGTTTGTGATTATGAACAACAGCTATGTTTTGTTGACAGTGTTCGTCTTTAATGAAAAAAACCTTTGTACTCTCTCCTCTTATCTTATATTTTTCTGACGTAGTTGATAACATAAATACTGAATTATGTTGAGTAGGTGTACCTTTTTCTATTTTGTTTTGGGTTCGAGCCCTTTGCCTCATGACGCAATAATGCGTCCAATTTCTGCATCGGCGTATTAATTAGTGTCTCCTTGACTTCTTGACATCTGACACATTATTGAGAAGTAGCTCTCCTCCGCACCGTTTGGCTTTAATTTGTATTGGCTCCAGTCGAGCACGGTTTTCCCTTCCGCACGGGCCCAGAACGTACTCAAGCCTCAAATCGAAAAAGTGCTATGGACGGGTTTTCCCTTCCTTATCGATTCAGGACGTTTAGGGAGCCTAGGTACAGAGGAGAGGCGCTCTGGTCAAATTATGTCACGTGGCAGCACAGGAAGTTTCGTACGAAGGTAAAGCATCAAGAAAAAAAACCTTAATCTCGCATAAAACCAGTTTAGCTATAAATCAGATCAAACCGGCAATTACCATCTTGTATGAACTAGATAGCACACCGTTCTTGAGACCTTGGTCGGAATATTGACGAATTCATCAAATAACAAGAATCGTAAAATAGTTTGCCAATAAAAAAAAAATAAATAAATAAAAAAAATAAAATAAAATAAAAAAATAAATTACAGAATCAATACTTAATGAAATAGTTAGCAAGTATTGTAAAGTTTGTGATATTTAATGGGTTATAATCTTTATCCTATAAATGTTGAAATATATATGACAAATTATACCTACAATTTTCTCAATATTTATTCGTCGTTTAAGACATGAAAATAGCAGAACACGTTTTCAAAGAAGGATTGAAAATTTTGAGTCACAAATTTCTGCTATTTTTTGTAATTCGATTAATTTCCAGTAAAAAAAACATTAGTGCTCTTTCTCACAATCAATCGTCTTTTTTAATTAATTTTTGACGAGATTTCCTCTGAATTTTGCCCTACCCTCTTCATTGTTTCGGCCTGTCAGGCGCGTTTTGGAGTTTCTCCGTTTCTGTGATGATTTTGTGTGTGTTCTGCTATCTACTTGGCTAAAGTTGCACCTAGATTTCCGACTGAAGATGGCGTGAAAACGAAATATACCACGCAGGTCAAAAATAGAACAGAAATGAGCATACTACAGTGTAGAAATTGTCTAAGCTTGATCAGAATACTCACAACATTATTATTATATATAATCATGATATATTTCTATTGATATTGATTTAAATCACAGTTACATCATAGGTTTTTCAAAATATCAAACTTCACCTAATCTTGGCTTTTGTTGTGAGCTTTGACCTTTGTCAGTTTTATGCGAACAAATTTAGTTTATTTTTCCCTCTCCCAGCGGGGGTTGTAAAAATGTCATTGATGATCCTGGGGGTCACAGGTCTCTTTCCATCCGCCCGGATCGCATTTAAAGTTCACGTAGTCTTTTCATGAAAATGATTGTTTAATTTCACCTGCCACGATGATAATAACGGTTAATTAGTAAAAACAGACAAAATCGATAATAAAAAAAATGGAAAAAAATGGTTCCCCAAGTCCGGCACCTGCCAGATACGACACACGTAGGCGTCCTGCTACGCAGTACAGCCTGATTGATTAATGCAAAGAAAACTTTAAATAATTTCCCACTTGCGTAATTTTCAACGTATGTTTAATTTTTCGAAAAGCAATAAAAACGAGTTTTTATTTAGAAATCAAGTCGAGAATCCCTACTGGAAGGGACATTTGGGGATTCTTTGAAACACAGGCGTCTTCAGGTCCTTGCAGGGATAATCCGTTTATTTGTATAAATTACTTTCTTAGTTATTTGTGTTGATTGATTAGGATACAAGAAAGGGGTGAACTTTTCCTAGTTACTAAATTTAGTTCAATTGACTCGATCCATCTTTTGAGAAGTAGGTCATTTATTGTCTTTGCATTTCTTTCTCCAGGTCTTCTTGATAACCTAGGTTATGTCTTTTCCTCATTGCATAACCTGCAAATAGGGTCGGTTTTGTGTAGCCATGGTGTGTACCAGTGCAGTGTTTTACGCCATCTTAACCGCAGCCAGTTTGCCAGTTTTGGCGAGGGTTCTTTAACCATTGTTTACCGAATCGGGTCATCTGTATAGGTCCAGTTCTTTTATTGTTTTCTGTAGACCCATTTTGAGTTGGTTGAGTCTATGTTTGATCTAGTTATGGGTTGTAGGCCTATAATCTTTTATATTCCCATCAATCTGTCTGTTTGTTTTGTACTAAATTTTTTTTTATTACCTGAAAGGATATTGTTAGATAATGCAAGGCATTAAAAAAAAAGAAGCTACTTATGGTATTTAAATTGTTAATTACTTTGTTCTAGTTACTGTCAAATCTTAAAGACTGTTACTGATGAATGATGGGTACTGAGGAATTTTTCAATGTACATATATTATGAAGCAAAATATTGTAATAGTTACATGTTTTAGTACATAGCAATAATTTGGTGATTAGTGACCGTTAGTCGATGATTATTCAGAAATCGTGAGATGCGGTCTAGTGTGATGTAGGTTTCAGAAAACCATTTTCTTTATCGTGCCAATGTTTCGACCTTTATTGAGATCATCTTCAGTGTTCAAAGTGTTAGTCTGGATTTCAACAAAAAGGTTGTTCTTATAGTTGAAATTTGTTCATAGAATCCCATGTTCTTTGCTCTTCTCGTGCAGAAATGTGTGGTGATTAGTGACCGTTAGTCGATGATTATTCAGAAATCGTGAAATGCAGTCACTCATCACTACACATTTCAACACGAGAAGAACGAAGAACAAATTCCATCTACATATGGACAGGAAGCAAAAAATATTCTGAAGGACATCGCCAACAATGAGAAGAAACTCGCATCGGGTGTCAATCAGAGATGTTGAAATGCATACAAATGCTTTGAGCCCTGAAGATGATCTCAGTAAAGATCGAAACGTTGGCACGATAAAGAAAATGGTTTTCTGAAGCCTACACCACAACAGACCCCATCTCATGATTTCTGATTAATCAATACACTTAATTAATTTTTTTTTAATTAGATATTTTCAATTCGATAGGTGCTGACTCAGGAATTCTTATAACATAAAGTATAGGTTCAAAACATGACCATAGAATATATTAGAGAGTAGGTACCTTAGACTATTAGATTAATCTAGGTGTCCGTTGTTGGCGTACGTATCCTTGAAGATTAAAGGTGTGACAGTGAGATCATAATTGGCAAGTCCTACGGTCTGATCAGTTTTCCCCCCCGAAGGTTACAAAATGGTTTTTAACAAGACAATACGTTAGCCGCCGATTGGGCGAAGTTATGTCTTGAGATTACCAAAATTATAGCGTGTAAGTTTTGTTTGAAATGTTTATTGTTGTTGAATATTGTAAAGGGTAATGTAATGGGTGATTAGCATACATGAAAGGAAGTCTGTAAAACCCGAGGACGCTGTTAAAAATAAAAAGAGGCGATATTTTTCGACCTTACCTCCCAGGGAGCAGATTAAACTGGGGCTTAGCTAGCCAACCGTCCATTACACGTATTCTTTGTCAGGAAAGGGCGACAGCGTATGCATGCAACCCGTCGACCTTTTATAATATCCAACGAAGGGGGTTTATATCAAATCTTTATAAAAGAATATTACATTTTAATGTTTATTGTGTTAAATATATAAAAAAATATGATACAATTTAAATCAGTGTTAAAATAATTGATCATGTTTTCGCGTGATATTTCATTCAAAAGACAAACTTGGAAAAACGTCATGTGCATCATTTAAAAAAATCATGTATTCACAAACTCAGCTTAAAAGCTTTATTGTTTTCAGTATGTGAAATTGGCAATAAAGTTTTGATGTTTGCCAGCTTGATGCTCTATAAATCGAAATGTGCTAAACACGCGGTGTAACTCAACTTCCTCAGTTGTAAATGTTGGCCGTTTTACGAGCGAGAAAAACACCAAATGTCCACGCGTGTGGAAGTTGCTATTCAATTTTAAATTGCAAAGGAACTCTTACTCAAATGTGTTGTGGTAAGGTAGAATTACCTTTTCGAATAAGGAACGTCCTGTTTTTTCTAGCTTAGAGTAAATAAGTACACCACTGGAATCCTAATAGTACTCTTTACTTTTTTATCTAGTTTTGTTTCGCTTGATGTAACAGATTTTGACACGATACTATTGTGTGAGATGTTTCATTGAGGCTTGCGGGAAAGTTCGGTCCCCTCCGATCATCCAGGTCCGCCCGTCCTCGCCGTTTTGGGCCGTCAGACGAGTTTTCGCGATGACAGGCAGGCCGGGATGATCGTAAAAGATCAAATTGCAAGTTCTCGACTTCTCAGGTATCAGGATCTGACAAACCCCAAATATTTAATATTAATATGATTAGAAGATGTTATTCAAATTTCAATTAAACATGAAACTTGATTCAAACAATTTTTAGGGAAGGTAGCATCGGAGTTCGAGGTAAGGAATGTCCTTTATTTCTAGTTTAAAGTAAATATGTATTCAACCGGATCGCTAATGGTAGAATCTACAGATTCTCTTTCAACTTATCCGGTTCTCTGGCTTGCCCGATCCAACAAATGTAAAGAGAAAAATATTGTATTTTGAAAATTCTCGTTGAGGTTTGCGTGATGATGAACCTGTTAAGTTTATTTGTATCAGGTCATCCATCCAAAAAAAAAAAAAAATATATCTATAACGGCTGGGAAATAGAAACATAGCATAAGAGAGAATCAGCTTGGTCATTACTTAAAGAAATTCCATGTGAAAACAATATTTATGGAGGAATCATGGCTTAAATAGGTATCCTCGAAGAAAGTGCATTGAAAGAGAGAGAAAAGCCGTGTGTGAATAGAAAAAAAGGGGATTTTAATATACAAACAATAATGAAAGCTAATCCTTTACCCATGGATTTCCATCTTTTCGTCTTGATAATCTGTTTTCCCTTTCATTACTCATGCTTATCGCTATTCTTCTTTACACGGCGGATAATCCCGAGGACAGCCCTTGGTCTGGGCCATACGGAAAACGCCCCCAAGTGAGTTTCACACCCTATTTATTCGCATCGTTGCCTAAAAGGAGGAATGGGATTCTTGACGGCCGGCCAACTAGACTTCTAGATTTTTAGTCTTACGTCGGACGGCGTCTCATGTTATTTTTAAACCGAAGAAGAGTTTTGCATATTCCGGAGTTGCTGCCGGTTTCAAACGTTGTCCCTTGTATAATGTTCACAAGTACAATCGGACTCAACCGTTTAGACAACAGATAAAGAATAATCTTCGTCTAATTTTAGAGAGAAAAAAGTCAGATCAGAAAAGAACGAACACGTACAAACACGATTCGTTCAATATTTTAATCAGTATTTTTCTAAGTAATCAAACTTTGTCCCAAAAAAGGAATAAGGGTTATAATTTAACTTATTGATGTTTCCATCAACAGTCGCGATTCAAAAAGAAAAAAAAAGAGGGGACCGAGTATAATTCGATTCTCAAATTAAGGGCACGTTTGTTCATTAAAGAGGAAAATCCTTCGGCCCTGCTTACAAAGCGGTTTCGCCGTTTCTGATAATCCTTTCCAGACCAGATCTGCATGTATAAGCGTTTTTCTTTAAAAAGGGTTTAACCGCTCTCGCGAAAAAAATTCTGTGCAAATGATTTATTTAAAATTGAACGGATTTGGTCGTCTCTAGTACGACGTCTTGAACTTACTACGTACTTTTCTTGAAAATCCTTGTTTTCCAAAATCAATAAGTTAATTAGAGTGCAAAGATAAAATCAATTCATTCTAAGTTTATCTCGAAAAGATTTCACAATTTTAGTACGTACTAAACTCGGGTAAAATACTATATAACTTCTTGTACGCAGCTATCGATGATTTATTTCTGGATATTTGTTGCGAGATAAAATAATAATGATTTTAATATTAACATAACGGTCGAAGCTACAGGCATTTCCGTTCGATTTTCGAAGGTACCTTTGAAATTTTCCGACCAGATAAGTAGAAAATATATTTTGTGTTGAGTTGCGATTTCGTAAAAATTTTCACCTTCCACGACCCAAATTTCCTCGGCTGCTGCTTTTCCATTTAGTCGTTCATTACACTAGTGTCTCAATAGACCACGAACGACAATTTTTCTTCAGACATTTTCTTACGGGTATACTTAATCAAATAAAGGATTAGTCAAAGTAAACAACGATATATGCATTTTTACATCAGAGTCGAATAAGGAGTAAAATGTAATATCACCATTTTATTTCGTGGACCGATTGACCAAATAACTTCTTACAATTAATTAATCTTTATGTAAGGTATTGGTCGAAATGAAAAATTTAGTGTCACGAGAGGGATTCGAACCCAGGACCATCGGCTCAATACGCCTCTGCTCTAACCACTTGAAAGCTGGTCACGATTGCCGAAGTGGTGAGCAGACCCGAAGGTCGTGGTTTCGAATCCTGCTCGTGACACAAAATTTTTCATTTCAACCAATACCTTACATAAAGATTACTTGATATAACCAATTAATTAATGCACAAAGACTTTTGTGATGACCCAATATTATTCTCTGCCCCATCTCCCCCCCCACTCTCTCTCTCTCTCTCTCTCTCTCTCTCTCTCTCTCT
>CM077104.1:13688026-13716636 GCA_039619505.1 Cimex hemipterus
TCTCTAAGTGAGAAGAATCTTGTTGAATGAATTCTGCACTTTTGTCACATGTTCCTAATTTTACCTTTTGCTTCTAATTTTATTATATTTTTCACTCATAGTGGATGAACGACATTTAAAAATCCTTCATGAAAAGAGACAAATAATTGTATTGTATAATTCCATTTTTCCTTATGGACGTGGTATTTTTCGATTTAAATCCTGTCGTTTTCCACTCGGATCGAAGTAGAATCTTATCAACCCGTATACTTTTGGCAGGTTGTAGTTTTAAAGTGGCCGAATGTCTCTTATTGATAGAACCTCTCCCAAGTTCGATGCCCCTTTCGGAATAAGGACAGTGTAGGCTCAATATGCTACGAGGACAAAGACACCGGTCCTTGTCTAAAGCGGAACAATCGCCTTTATAACATCCTGCTCCTTTTCCTCAGACTTGGATCCTTGGTCGATGTGGCAATTTCCATTTCGACAACCGGGGAGACGGAACTGCATCTTTAAAATTTGAAATGCAACGGCGAACCGTTCAACCTGATTAAAGTGCTAATCAACTGGTTAATTTTACAGCCTTCCTCGGACTACTTGTGTCCGCATGCATTATTCACTTTTATACTTCGCCTGTTCTATTTCGACTGAATTTATGCAAAATTATTCCAAGAAAACGCACAATTATTGTAATAATGCTTGAGAACTTAGGACATCCTTTTTAAAATCCTATTATCCTGTTCAATATTATTTGTTCTTTCCCGGCTTTCTACATCTTGAATGTTGTTGAGAATCTGTTGAATATGCTTGTTTAGATTTCTCGTTTCGTATTATCAGATTCTTGTGTTCATGGGCTTAAATTTAATCCGATTTCTGAAGGACATTTTTTTATTATGTATACTATTTGTTTTCAAATGATTGTGTGAGTTGGCGGGATTTTCTGGTGGTCACTGCCCTCGGGTTTCATCAATTATGTCAATTAATTAATTAATTGAACACTAGGCTTGTGCACAGCGAAGCGGTTTGTAGTCTAATTTAACCATTTTGGAGTTTATTTTTGTTAAAAAAAAAAAATCTCGATATTACACACTACTTTTCACCCGAATAATGTTATATTTTAACTATTAATAAAGATAGATGATTATTGCCTCATTACTTTTCGCCCGAATCGTCTTTATTTGTCGAAAATAATACAACGTGTGAAAATTTTGTTTTCAAATTGGTGATCCGGGGGCTGTTTGTGCCGTTTGTTTGCTAAGTTCGTGACGGTCAATAGTCGAGAATCGTCTCTCCTGGCTTGTTTACTTTCATAACTTTATGCTTCGGAGGGTCGCGCGTTGTGCCCGTGTTGGCAATAAATGACAACAACGAATTTAACTCTTTTGAGGTTATTGTCTAATTGTTAGCTTAAAAACTAATGAATAATATTTTAACTTAGTTTATAAAACTCCCAACGTAAACAAGATGTTTCATCATAATGGTAGATCGAGATTATAAATCTACGATTATAAATAATTGAAATTCGGGGATACAACTTAAATGTTTATTCAATTATTGCCTCATTTCTTTTTGTAGAAAATTGTGTACACTCAAAAGGAATTGTACAAAATGTGGTTTTTTTTTCGAAAACTTAAAACTCATGCAAGTTGATGTTCGGCCACCAATTTTCCTCTAGAGTCCAACACTTTGCTTCTCTTGAGTACATTGTTTTGGGGATAAAAGAAAACAAAGAGTTAAAAAATAAAAATAAAAAAACGCTCAAGAAGGATAATGGAAAAGCTCGGCCACCGTTTCATCGAGAGCGTGACAAAGCGCTTTTATGATGTAAATGGTACGAGTACCTTTTACCTACTGGGTAATGCACTAATTAAATAATAAAGGTGTATATTTTTGAAATCCCGTTCAATTCTTAGCGTAGCGCGTTGAGTGATTGGTAATACGATTATTGATCGAGTCTCCTTACCGGCAAGTTCATTTAATTTTCATGTTCATAGACCTAGGAAGACGGACCAAGTTCAAGTTCAGTTTATTGACAGGGAATATCTGGAGATTTTTAGCTTTTCCTGAAATTTTGTTTTAATTTAAGAGATTTTATTAAAACATACGGATGACTTTAGAAGAATTTCATCTCTCATTAAGAAATAGGGCGAAATGTTGATTCCTAAAGGGTAAAATTATGGTAAAATGTTGTCACAATGATATAGTTAATAGGCGTCTTATGAACTTGTGGTGTTGGTA
Source organism: Cimex hemipterus (assembly GCA_039619505.1). Taxonomy (NCBI): domain Eukaryota; kingdom Metazoa; phylum Arthropoda; class Insecta; order Hemiptera; family Cimicidae; genus Cimex; species Cimex hemipterus. The sequence continues at coordinate 13,690,244 of CM077104.1, forward strand.
TTCTAGGCGTTGGTGTCATAGGTTGAATCATACGGTTTGCGTCTTTGAAATTCATATTGTTAAGTCCGTAAGCTACATTCATGCATCTCAATCGCCTTGGAACTTGTCAGGTTCTTAGCAATTTGAACACGTCCAAGTCCTCACTTTTAAATATCCACATTGTCTGCTATGGATCTTTCCAAACGGTTAACATGGAAAATCTCCAGTCAGAAGTTGTAGAAATGATAGATCTCCACTGTCCTTTGAATATTTATGAACGTAAAATATAAAAACACGACTCCTATTTAGGTATTCGACTGAGGTTTGCTGTGTTTAAAGAAATAGTGACAACATGCCACATCGGTCGTATTAGATCCTTTTCCTTAACGGTTTACACCGGCGGAGGATCCGCGGCCATCAGAAGAATCCGTCATGGAAAATTGACTTCGGTGAGATCACGGTTTATGTTTAAACTGTGACCGGTCTAGAATGCGTCAAGGTTGCTCACCGGTAGGTCAGCCCGTCTCGAAACCCGGTGCCGATCCATTCACCACTATTCCACATTCAAGAACCCACCGCTGGCTCATTCGGTGTCTCAGCAAATCTAACGAGGAAAAAGTCCGTTGGATTGGGTGTGGTGATGTGGGAGGAAATGAAGAGCCAAAAGGTTTCATTCTCGTTTGTCGTCATGGACTATGAAGTTCTTTTGCTGTCTTTTTATCGGCCTTTTGAGATCCTTTATTGAAAGAGTATCGAGTAAGAGAACAACGAAGAGAAAACTCAAGATGTAAACCTTTATCGGCTGGGGGTTGACACATTGAGGGACCTGACACATAGAAAAAAGGTCATCCTCACCCGACTAAGAATAGACCATGCGAAGGTAACACTCGAACACTTACTTTTGGGCCAAAGTCTGCGGATGTGTCTGGCATGCAGAAAACGTTTGCTCGACGTGTCCCACATAATCGAATGTGCTCGGGCACAATTCTTACTTGATTTTCCTCCCTATACCCAGTATCCAGCCATTCACGCTGATAAATACATTCATTCTTAATATGCACCAAGACTAGATATCTATAAAGTGATATATACAGTAAAACAATGTTTTTCCTCTAAACATCAAAACAGGAGATCCAAATACTCGCTGCCTTGCTTAAGCACAATTCTCATATCGGGTGGACGCGCTTTCTACATGGAACCAAGGAGATCCTTTAATTAAGGGGGACACATCGTGTAACCTTTCTCTATACGCCGGCGTTTGCCCAAAAGTTGTCCGTGTGTCAGCTTCGAACGACCTATTTTTAATCGAGTGGGATGATCCCTCTTCTACGATTCAGATCCTCCCACGTCAACCTATCGACAGTGCTCTTAATACGTGAGCCGATCCAACCTACCTTCGCTGCCACTTTATTTCAATCTTAAAACATCGTCAATTTAGATAAAATGGAAATAATCTTAACAAGGAATATATATAAACACAAAACCACGACTGAAGGATGGCGACACACCAGAACTCTGTAAAACCAAAAACCTCTTGATTATGAATAACAGGAAAATAGGAAACGACCAAACTGAAAAAAAATTGTAAGGTTTAACTACCGTTTTGTTAATCTGATTTCTTTCTATAAAAAAGATGCTGTAATACTAATTTTGGAAGGTATTAACAACAATTTCGCTTATAATAGGCTTGTTCGAGTAAAGCTTCGATTTATATTCACCATTTGGAGAGTTTTTCCAATAAACTTTATATAAAACAACTTTATCTATCAATCGGGTAATTAAAATAATACGTCAAATTGATTAGCAAATGTTAAATTGGTGTCTACGGGACTGCAGTGGCTTATTCCGATTTGTATTTACACACTAGCAGTTCTGTGTTAGAATCCCGGCATAGACCAATAATTTTAATTTGTTTTAATTTTAATAATTTGTCAATGGGTAAAGCGATTTTGATCCCTCATCCTCGACAGCCCAACAGTAGCTGTACGTTAAATCCTCCTGAATAACAGAAATTCATTTGCTTTAAATTAACATCTAATCTACTGATCTGTCAGCTGTTGTGTTTTCCTTTTTATCTTCTCTCCATATAAAACTCAATAGCTGAAAGTGACCCAAGAAAGATAAAAACTGGGAAGTACCAATAAATGGAATGATCTATCACAAATCTTTATTCTGGTCATAAGCTTTATATGGGATGATATATGCAAAAATTGTATCACGCTAATGACTACTGCAACTTGGCTTCATATTTAAGTAATGTTACAGTTCTTGTGACTAGCTAATAATCAAGTCAATTTGTATGCCATTTGTGAAGAATGTATTCATTCCCAATCGGTCAAAACGGTGACAGATGTAGGTGTTCTGGCCATCGTGATCCGACTGTCCACGCAGGTTCGTGTCTATCTCGCTTCAGATTTTCCCGAATTACTGGCCGTCAATTTCATATTATTTTCTATAATGACAAAATAGTACATAGAGCAAAGAAATGTAGGTCCCAAGCAAAGGACCAGAGCGTCGAGTGTGGGCTGGGCGGTCCGGGATGGTCGGAAACGACCTAATAGACCTTGAGCACGTCCGTAGGTGACAAGTGGCAGAGATCGCAATTTAAAATAGGTTACCGATTCACTTTGCCAATCGGGGTGGCGATTTTTTTTTCTTTTTGAGAGAGGGCGATTTGACATACGAAACAAATAGACTTTAGTACGTTTATTTTTTATTTTGTTTATCCCAATACCACGTTATGCTTATAAAGGATAAAGCAACCTAGAAATATTCCTAAATCTACCTAAATACACCAGAAGGCATTTTTTTAACGGCGGTTAGCACTGACCCAGATACCGATCGCTCCTATATACTCGAAGGTCCGATTTTGTTCCGGATTGTTTTGACGGGGAGAAAACCTTGGCGTCCCGCGCCGGCAGGATGCAAGGACCCGGTGCAGATTATCCTTAAGGATAATTACTCGTCTCCTGAATGGAAGACAGCTGGGGCGAACACATGTAGCCAACGGGCTCCCCTTTTCGGCCACCGGCTTGTGTCATCCTACATTCTGTTCCTTCCTTCCTGGGACTGACGGTGCGCATCTGTGCCATTGACTTTCGACAAATTAGCGAAACGGTACAGACCGACTTTCTAAAAACGCAAGCGAACACAATTAGAAAGGCGATTATTGGTCTTATTGGACGATTGTTAAGCAATTGACAATATTACTAATTACTAGTGATAATCTTTAATAGACTAAGTTCATATTCGTTAATTCTATACACAGTATTTTATAAAATCTTGGGCAATATTTAAAATTGTGAAATTAAAACACGTAATTGCAACACTTCATTAATTTTTCTATTTATTTTTTTTATTATTATCGTACCAATCTGAGAATTGGTAATCATCTTTTGATAGACACTTCTTTTTACTTCTTTCATTATCAACTTATTGTTCTTCTCGTGATCTAAATTTTCTTGTTGATCATGTAATAACTACACGGAAAACTGTTTATCCTAGCAGTTTTCATAAATAGTTTTCTCGTTCCTGACATATTCAATTTCACTGGTCCCATTTTATTTGTAATTAAACAGCGTAGTAATAAGGATTTTGAATTGATTTTTACTTTTGGTTTAGGTTTGTTCAGTAAATCATTGCGTGGACATGTTAAAAATTAACGAACATCATGAAATTAGTTAGAAATTAGCGCAAGATTATTATGTAAATAAAAACGAAAGCAAGAAAACAAAACGGCCGAGGAATAGGTCATCCTTGGATAACCAAGGATCCTAATCCGCTTTTAAGCCGAAACTAGGCGTTCAATTAAAAGTTAGAACGATTATCTTCAATAACAATGAATCGTTCATGAATTATTTAATTGATCATTATTTTCGTATAATTCAATTAGGAAAACCTTACAACCGAGTCCTTCAGCCAGGAAGCTTTTTATGCCTTTCTAGATGTACCGAAAGTGACTTTAGGAGCCTAGTTAAGATAGGGGCTAATCCGGTCCCAAGTGGACCTCCTGCCATATGGATGGGATTGTACGGCAGGGGAGGGCCTACCTTGCAGATGAAAGCCATTCATTACAGATGAATATGTCCTTCCATCTGCGTCTGCTGTTGGTGTAAAATGAACTTTTTGAACTTTTCATCTGTTCTAGTTTTTAGAAGTTTGTTTATATGTTGTATTTCTTTGTGCGTTTTCCTTATTGCATTCGAGGATTGGTTTTTCAGAAAAAATGTTTTGCGTATTTACTTTGATTTATTTGAGCTCGAGACGTTTCTCTAGTTTCTGCGATGTCGCGAATGGGAACAATACGGTCTTGTCAGACAAAGTGTTAATAAGCCTGCCAAGTGCACGGGCTGACTTTTCCACTCGCTTATATATTCACCTACTTTATTACTTTTTGCTCCATTTAATATGTTTTGTATTGCAAAAGCCCCCCGGGAATAAGATCCCAAGGTAAGGCAAATGATTCGAAGAGAAATTTCATGAATGAAAGAGACTTATAATACCTCAGGCGTAAAATTGCCTCATTCTTCTCGATTCAATTATTTCTCTTGGTCTTTACTAATCGAGTTTGCTTTGCGATTTTTTAAACTCATTTTTAATGGCAGTGGCTTAGAAAAACGGTTGCGGTTTGCATTGATTGAGCACTGTTCTTTTTTTTTGGGGGGGGAGGGGGGGGAGCATTAAGTAATAATATTCGCTTTATTCAGTAGTCTTTATCGTTTATTTATCTTGCAGAAGTACCAGTTGAATTCTGCATGTTGATGAGAGTAAAGTTTTCCAATTATGTTCAATTCTTAAAAAGTGGCCTCCTAAGAGACGAGTCTCGTCATTTCTCCTTTTTCTGTCATTATCTGCAGGCTCCTTCATATATCATTTTTGCATAACTTAAAAAAAGACAAATTGCAAGAAAACGCACAGGCTCAACAAGTGAACCTGTAGTTTGGCCGTCTCCGATCGTAGTGGTCCGCCATTCCATGTTTCGGTATGTAAGTAGAGCTTAGGCTTCACACCATCTTCAGTCATTCTCACATATCCTAGATTTAGTGATCGTCAGTATCCTTCTGCAGATTAACTTGCTTGGAAGTTATTAAAAGACTAGAGCACTAGAAAACGCACTGGCTAAAATCGTTAAGGTGTACCTTTTCTTTCGACGTTTCATCCTGGTCCGCCTATTCCCGCGGTTTCGGCTGTCATACGCATTTGAGCATCTCCCCGTTTTTAGTCATCGTCATCAGTAACCTTCTGCAGGTTAACTTGCTTGTAACTTCTTAAAGGACGAGAGCACCAGAAAACGCACCGACTCAGCAGATGAACCTGTTCTTTGGTCGTTTCATCCTCGTCCCCCCATTCCTTGCTTTTCCGGACAGTACGTCGATGTTTCTCGCCAACTGTCATTCTCATTTTCCTTTTAACAGAACAGAACAGGACAAAGAGCACGAAAAAAGACCGCAGTAGCTCAAATGTATTTGGGTCTTGTTCATAGTTATTTCTCGATTTTTTTTTTATGTACGAAACGTTTTTGCTTCTCACCATCTTCAGTCACTCTCCCCACTTTCCTTCCGCAAGTTAATTTGTTCAAAACCATATTAAGGAGTCAGAACATGTGCCTCCATGGCGAAAATATATTTTTGTCGTTTCCAATCAGCCAGGTCCGCCTATACTCAATGTTCGAATGACAGACACATTTCAGCTCTAACCCTGTTCTAAACAACCTCCTCTGTCTCCTTCTGCATGTTAGCTTGCATAGGGCGTTGAAAGATGATGGTGCAAAAAAGCGCACAGACCATGCCAGTGAACCTGCAGTGAGATCGTTTGTAATCATCCTGGTTCGCTTCTCCTAGCTGATTTGTGTTATTTGGCCAAAAAGTACTGAAGTACTTACTACCTGCGATAAGTGATTTTAAATGTTCTCAAAACTATAGTCGAGACATTGACTTTTACGTTATCATTGTATCATTGATATGTATGTTCAAGACGTCTTTCCCATTTAATTACCCTTTATTGCATTTTATAAAAATTACTAACGTTAGGCGATATTTTTGTTACAGGAGCTTGATCTGGAGCAGAAGATCGAAGTGGAGATCAAAATGAGAGAAGGAACGACGAAGCTGCTAGCGGCATGTAAACACCAGACTCAAAGCTTGGAGGCGGCCAAGTCTCTCCTCACTTCAAATGAAAGAATGTCCGCGTACATGGCAGAGCTCCAAAGGAGGAAAAGGCAGCAGATACCTAAGTAAGACATAACGCTTACGACCGTTTCAAATATATAAATAACGACCCGTCTGGGATAACTGTCGTTGATAAGTGTTCTCAGCCACCACCAGTTTTAATCGTTATTGTAGTACTTTTCCGGTCCGCCCCTTTTCGCTTTTTGCACGTGTGATCTAGTGCCAGTTACATCATTTCGGATAATGACAGTTAGGTCATTAGAAAAGTCGCACTAGAAAGGCTGATATATGATGTTATTTATTTCCATACTTTATTAAGCATTGTGTTTTTGGATTTGATTTGCTGCCAGTTTTAATACTTATTATAGAGCCCAACGTAACTTTTTTGGGCAAAAATTGTAATTGTGTATTATAAATAAACATAAAATTTTATTGCTGCAAAATGCAAAGTTCTTGATTACGTCGACTAAAATACACAATTTATCAATTGATCCATATATGTATTCAGTAGTCATAATTGACCGTATTCATTATTTTAATTAATACTTTTGATCTTAGATTTTGATTGAGGTGAAAAGTCGAATGTGCACGAGTGGGAGCTCGTACCACTCTTCACCGTAGCTCAAGGTCGTGGGTTCGAATCCCGCTCGTGACACTTGCTTTTTCGCCTCAACCAAGAGCTTAGATAAAAATTATAATTAATTAAAATAATGGTATGGAGCAAAGGCATGACAAGAATCAATAATAATTGAAAAAACCCAAGACATGTTTTAAGCATTTTTTTATTTGTATGTAAATACAACTTTATATATTTTTCAATTAATGAAGGTTTTTATTTGAGATTAAAAAAGTCAGTGTCACGAGCGGGATTCGAACCCTCGATCTTCGGCTAGATACGCTATTGTGACCTCGATCCAAGATAACTCAAGTGGTTGAGCAGCGCCATATCCAGCCGAAGATCGTAGGCTCGAATCCTGCTCGTGATACTGATTTTTTTTACGTCAACTAAAAACCTTAATTTTTTTTTATATTGTCCACCTTGAATGTTGACTTCAGTTACTCTTACAGAGTGAAATGTTCAGTAAAAAATAATCGCTATAGGTTGACTTGTACGGATAAAAACCAGTTTTGAATTTTGGACAGCCTAGTTAAAAACTAATTTCTACGATAGTGGTACATGTGAGAAAGGGTTTCTCTTCTTCTTCCCAAACCGAGAGATTACAAAAGAAAGAATACAATCCGCCCTCTCCGATTTGTCTCACTGGGTTTCACAGATGAAAAGCGTTTCAAAGCGACAGCATGACGAGTCGCCGAAGTTGGAGTCAACATCCAGACACAATGACATCATTGAATCAGTTTTTGAGAAAAGAAAAATTGGCCAAAAGCCTGGTCGTCTACTCCCTAACGGATTTTCCGACAAAAGAGAAATTCTCTTAAAATTTGCTAAAAGACTACACAAACCGATTGTATTACCCTTTTTTCTGTTTTGTATTAAAAATTCAATTATATAACTTTTATTACATTCTGCACAATCGCGTAATTTTTCCCAAACTTCGTTTTAAAAATACAAAAACAAAACTCAGTTCTGCCTATTTGCTAGAAAATTGGACACCCTTTAATGGGGTATTCAACAAAAAATTTAAATTATTTTGAAATAAAAATAAAAAAGTGTTAAGGTTAAGTGAGACTTATCCTTGAGGCTTGTTTTATTCTAGAGTTGCGTCAATGTTGTCATCAGGCTCGTCTGGTCAATTAAGCGAATGTGATATCCCCTTTTTTTCAAGTCCGGTCGATTTGAAATCCTTTCGCACAACTCGGAAAAACAAGCCGGGCCAATTTTTCAACATTATTGGCCTTCAACTACACGCGGTTTGACAAATTGGAACGTGTTGTTTTCGACCTTTATCCGTGGTAATCGCTGACCTATCAACTTGATTAAGTCTGCCCCGGTCTAATCAAGCGTGAATCAAGTTAGGCAAGTGAAAAGACAAAGCAGCCACGAACTCACGGGAAGTTGTGGGTCCTTCGGAATCCTTAAGAAAATCCAAAGTAAAGTAATTAAAAAAACTTCCGTCAACTTCTAACTTAATGTCTGTGATAAAAATAAACAGAGAGGTCAAATCCGTCGGTTTCATAAGCAACAATATTTTATAGAAATAAGTTTTAAAGTAACCCTTTAATAACAGAAGAAACAACTTTTTAAACAAAATTCTTCTAGAAAATGAAAAAACATTTATTGCTCGTCTCGTTCTTTGATAGGACCGCGGCAAAGAACCGGAGGCGTTATCTTTCAGGAAGGAAACTCCAAACAATAGAGCATACATTTTTTTTATTGAGACCGCCCTTTTTTAGGGCAGGAAGTTCTGTGCGGGTAAAAACCCCGGCTTGGTTGAAGCACCGGGATCGATCCAGGACTTAGGATGGTAACAGCCGTCGCCGCCGGCTTCGGATGTTCAACACGCGGATCCGCAATTAATTGCCAATTAACCCGAATAGGCGGTGACGGATTTATTATCCTCGCAATTGTGATTTTTCACTCGCTGAAATAATTCTTGGGATGAATCTGTCAAGAGACGTTCGTCTGTCTCTATTAAAACTGTCGTCTTGATGGTCATACTGAGCAGACGGGGCAGATCATTTGAAATTTAAGATTAGCCTTCTTGTTTTATTTTCTGCACTGGAAAAAAATTGACGAGGGTGAAACATCTGCTTAAGTAATTAATAAAGCAGCAGTAAAGCTTTCTGTGTGCCACCAAACCAATTGAACTTTTTCTAAATCAAATCAAACTTTTTTCCAACCAAACTGAATTTTTTCATTTTTTCCAAACAATGTTGACCTGTTTTCAAATATAACAAGACTTTTTTTAAACCAAGTGGAACTTATTCCGAAAATCGCACTTGTCCCGGACCGAATTGACCTTTTTTTTAAATCAAATTTTGCTTATTTCAAATCAAATCGAACTTCTTTCCAACCAAACTGAACTGTTTTTCAAATCAAATCGAACTTCTGTCCAACCAAACTGAACTATTTCCAAACAATTTTGACCTGTTGTAAAGTCCAATAGAACTTATTCGAAAAATTGGACTTTTGTCGATCCAAATTCTATTTCCAAACAAAATTAAACGTTTCCCAAACCTATTGAACTATTTTATAGCCAAATTAAACTTTTATACCACCATTTGAACCTAGAACAAGTTTGGTCCAAATTGAATTAAGTAAATATTTTTTGGGTCTGTTCATTGCATTTCTGTAATCTTACTTTTTTGGCATCTTATCATTATTTTCCCACTCGTCCTATAATAATTTCAAAGCATAAGCTTGGCATTCTAGAATCAAACCATATGACAAAATGGTCATTTTTGATCATTCTGATCCTCCTACTTCATTTTTTGGGTCTTTTCATTGCATTTTGGCATTTCACAATATTAAATTTTTCGCACCTTTTCACCACTTCCCTACTTATTTATCCTCTCATTAATTCAAAGCTCTAAGCTTGACAAAGCCCAAAATCAAACGAAATGACAAAATAGTAATTTCCGATCATCCTGGCCTTCCCGGCATTTCACAGAGTTACTTTTTGGCACCATTTTCCCACCCATCCTCTCATGATTTCAAAGGACTAAACTTGGTCGAGTCTAGTATCCAACTAAATGGCGAAATTCCTCATTGTTCGGTACGTGTTATGTTGTCATTTCTGTGACCCTTTTTGAGATTCGTATGTCGGACAAAGAAACTTTTGTATATATTTCAATATAATTAATATATTTCATAAAAACTTAGGAAAGTTTTTATACTCGCACATGAATGACATCAAAAATTCATCTTTACAGATTTTTTTTTTAAATACACGTGTTGGCTTATAAGATGGCCATGGTACAATTAATTTATATGTGATTTCATATTGAATTTCAACAAATCAATGTAACAAATATATATTGAGGTACTAACAACAAATATATTTATTTAACATAAAATTTTGTTTTGCGTAATTTTTACAATTATTGTTTCATTTTCAGGCCAGCAGGATGTAAGGCTAGGGTGTGCCTCTCTGACCTAAGAATGCCTCTTATCTGGAGAGATACCGACCATTTCAAAAACAAGGGTGACTACAGGCGTTTTGCCGTCTTCTGCCTTGCCAAAATCGGTACCGAGATGTACGACACTTCTCTCCTCTGTCCTGTCGACAGATCACTCACAGACCTCACTTTCTCTGATGTTCTAGTCTTGTAATTTTTTTTTCTTTTGTTTTTAATGGTGGTGGGTAATTTTAAATGTGTACGTGATTTTTTTTTTCTTTTTAGTAACCAAGTACCTTCAGACTTTACATTTACACTTGAAGTATATAGCCACATGTTGAGGGACGATATGTCAATAGCAAGTACAAGGAGGAAAATTAAAAATACAATACATACATCGATTAGCAGAACTGTAGGGAAAAAATTGGCCGCTTCTTTAAGAGACGAGCTTAATTCAGGAAAAATGTATGTTGCCAGTTCAATTTTACCTTTTTTTTTAATCTATCCTAATAAAAAAATTTTTTTTAAGAGGTCCACATTTCGAACTGATGGCATCAGCTCGACTAGTGTTAGATGATGTTAATGATGTTATAAGAACACACGATCTTAAGTTAGAACACACAGGTAAAAAAAAAACAAAAAAAAAAAACAGTTGAATATTTTATAAAGTTAAATAAGAGATGTAACTTTATCGGTTTTTATTATTGTAGACGTCCGAGGCGGTGATGCTTTACCACTTTTTGGACATTTCTGTTGTCGACTTGCTGCCCAGCCAGAGTGCATGACGAGGGATGTGATCTCGTCAAGTCATGCCAACGGATATATCAGCTTACAATCGTTTAACCTTAACTTCTGGAAGGACAGGCAACATTGGCTCCAAGGCAATTTACCATTACTTAGAACGCCTGTCAATAAGGTACTTTTTATACAAGTAGATTTCTCCCTTTTTAGTACTTTTACTTATTTCTATTTAATGCATTTAGGAAACACTTATAAAATGTACAAAACATGGAAACGATATTATAATAGTAAATGAAATCGAGGGGAAAGAAGAGACCAAGACGATAAAGCTAAATTCGAAAGAAGATAGAGAAATGTGGCTCGAATATCTAGCTGCTCACATAAAGGACCACGAAAGGTATTCTTGCTTTATAAATGTATTTGTACCAACCTCAAAATATTGAAATGATATGCACAATGCTAAAAAAATGTATGGATGAGTTAGAGTTAGTGCCACAAGCGGGGTTCGAACCCATAACCTTCAGACTAACTTTTTCATCTCAACCAAGACCTTAGGGGATAAGGAATTTTAATTGAAATAATCAATATGGTCAACTTTTATATTTATATTTATTATCGTTAGGTGGAAGATAGCAGCTGAAAAAGTGATGGATATCTATACACCAGGCACTGGAAAGAACAATTTCCAAAGGACGTACAGGCAAGGCTCATTGTACGATGAAACGCCGTTAATTGGTATGTGTTTATTTATTTTTTTTTTTTTTAATTCTTCAAAGTTTTTTTTAATGTAAATTATTTTGTTGCAGATACGAACGAAAGCAGTGATTATAGGCCGACGGTGCATGATATTTTCGGCCTGACGCCTTCGACAAGCCTCAGCTCTTGCTCGTCTTCGTCTTCGCCTACATTCAGAGAGCGGTCTCTGAGCTCGGGGGGTAGCAACAAATCTCGAACGCGTTCCCATTGGCCATTTTCCAGAGGAAATCAAGATTGAATAATAAATGAGTGATGATTAGATATTGTAAATAATTAATAATAATATAAAAAAAAAGTGGTCTTTCTTCCTGAAACTGCTAAACGCTTTTGTGCATTTGTGAATCGCTCTTTTTTGTTTTTGATTTTTTTATACATATATAACTATATTCTTTATATTTGTTCAAACTTTTGCTAAGAACATGTATAATTTTATATATTTATTCTGTTAAGAGCTTGTGGACTCAAAATCCAATTTAAAAAATAAAACTTTCTAACTTTTAATCAGTATTAATTTCAGTCTAGGCTTTTTAAAAAGATTATCTATAAAAATACGATAGAAGATTTCTATTTACATAATTATGTAATTATTCAGTTTAATAAAAGTGAGATTGTTTAATTTAAAATAATATCCTTAACCTTTTGATTGCGTGCGAACATTTCAACTATCCTCATTGTTTTGGTATGTCAGACACATCACAACATTTTGTCATCTTTAGTGGTGGCTTTGTTGAGACATGCAGGTAGAGAAATACACAGACTGACCAATGAAGATGGCAAAAAGCCAAGACAGTTAGAAACCCACTTGATCAGAAATGGCCAAATTGCTATTATATATTATAAAAATCAGTATTAAGTCAAGCGGGGGAACATGCTTACCCGACAAAAGCTACCCGATGTGATCCGACACAAATCCTATGTCCAATTTTCCAAAAGATTATACTAGCCCATGCTCGATGCATGGAACGCTACGCTACTCTACACTCTGCGACCCCCATTGTCCAGATTGTCGATGAGTAGCATCCGGTACAGTCAAAGACGAAAGAACTGGACACTAATTTTTATTTCAAACTATTTGTATTATTGTTATACTAATAATAATATTATTATTTTAATATAAACCAAATTAAGCGAGATCAAAAAGTTTTTGGCTTTTAAATTAATTTTAATGGTTTGGCAGAAAATTTTTCAAAACACCAGAAACCTGGACGGGGCGCCAGTGGTCGCAAGGTTTAGTCTTTGACCTGGCACTGCTCATCGCTGTAAGGTAAAGGTCCCGGGTTCGAATCCAGGGGCCCTGCATTGGAACCCGACAGTTGCAAATGGGCTTTTTTCAAAAACACCATCACCCTGAGGGTTTTTATGACGAACGTATGCTGTTACTTGTTACAAATTTAAAAAAAAGTAATACCATTTATTGATAGAATGACTAACTAACAATTCATTCCATCATTTTGTTCATAAAATTTATTACATGGTTTTACTCTTAAAATTACACCATTTTCATCGAGTAGCGTTTATTTCAAACTATATATGTTTAATTTTATCGTTATATTAATTGCAAAATGCTTACTTTATTGTAACAAGTAATGTTTTATCCAAATGTTGGAATAACTATTTAAAAAAATTAAATTTAACTAAAAATTTATTAAATGGTCGTGTTTATAAAATGTAACTTAAATTAATTACAAAGTTTTGCTCAAAATAACGCATTAAGAACAAAAGAGGTGTTGCGATTGTGATACTGATCTGTGATATACACTGTGTCTAGGTGGCGTGTGATTGGCATTGAGCAGATGTGCACACCCTACCAAAACAAATCAGGTCACATCACGTGGTGTTGTGCCGGGCTAGTGTGTTCCCTGCTTAAAAGTCTCAACAGACTACAGGGTGGGCGAAGAATTCAGGAGGAAATCAGATAAAATTATATGGGACACAGATGGCTTGAAAACAAATTAAGGTACTTGATCAGGTATTTTCTGTACAAGACCAAAATATCAGCAAAAGGGAAGTCCAGCCTTTCGAACCGTTTTTTCAAGTTGAAAGTTGCATCATGTGCCTTAGAGAATCATAAAAGAGATTATGCTGACAAAAAAATTCTTATAAGATCGGATAGCTAAACAGCCGGTAAAGCATTTGCATGTAAAAGAAATCACATCAAAATTAATAACTATGCACACAAAATCTCCAAAGCCTGGGAAACAGACAGCCTGATATCTTAGGTACCAGGACATTTAGGAATTTTGGGTAACAAAAAGGCAGACACACTGGCCAGAGACCATTCATAAGCTTGGGTTAACAAAAACAAACAGAATCCTCATTCACAGATCATGAATAAAAAAAAAGAGAAGTGAATAAATTCTGAGAATACTAGGCACAGAAAAGTTGTAAAAACAACCCTCACCGAGACAATTAAACTCTCTGCTTCAGTAGTTCAGTCTGAAAGCACTAAACTCAAGAGGACTAATAGGACTATACACTAGTCACCAGTATCTGAGAAAACATGTACACAACATGGGTTTATTCAATGATGACCCCATTTGTAGGTTATGCAATGAGGAGAAACATCCACTCATATCATATTCGAATGCAAAGCAACAGCTCAATATAACCTGAGATACAAAGAAAGGATATTGTACTAAACCAGTCAAAGACCTAGTACTGCTTAGAAGATGAAACGTATAGATTGCACTGAACTAAGGAATTATGAAAGTACAATAATCCAGAAGGCTTCTTCAGTGCTTGGGTAACAAAAAACCCCTGACTTCCTAGATAATTCCGTATGAGCTGAAGAGAACATATAAAATTTGGATTGAAACCATTTGCCCAAAATGTTTGAAAAATGGCTCTGCAGTCATCCAAGACATGAATTGTGTATCTTGCTTTAGCAAGTCGTCAGTCATATAGGCAATGAAAAAGTTATGGACAGCTCCAAAGCAGATTAAGAAATTGGTTTCTGTAACTAGTTTTATGGTATTTTCCTCATTAGTCTAATTATAAGGAAATAAAATAGATAATTTGGTTTGCAAAGTAGTGAAACAGAACTGAACGCCTGAGAGAGGTGGAACATTGAAAGAAATAAGACATAATAGGTCAGAGCTATTTAATAGTAAGTACTGTTTTATGAAAAGTCAATAAATAAATCAAACGATGGAAGATTATAAAGAGAAGAAAACGGTTCTGGTAAGGTTTATTGAATGATGACCCCAATTTGTAGGTTATGCAATGAGGAAGAAGGAACAGCCACCCATATCAACTTCGAAAGCAAAACAACCACTCAACGCAGGCATAACATAAGATACAAAGAAACCCAAGGAAAAGAAATTGTAGTAAGCAAGTCTAGGGTTCTAATAATTTGCTGATTACAAACAATGGTGGAAAATTCAAGGGTAGAATGATTGAGAGCTTTGTTTAATGGGAAGAAGTTGAGAGGAGTTGGTGTCCGAGTGGATCGAAGTCACAATAACTCAAATAGTTAGACCAGGTGAACATTGAGCCAAAGGTGATGGGTTCGAATTCTGCTTGTGACACTAGCTTTTTTAACTCAACAAAGACCTTAACTCAAAAGTATAATTAATTAATACACAATGTTCGATTTTTTTGAAAATAGGGCAAATCCGCTTTATCAAAAACATTACGGTGATATTATGATACATATACCTTTTTTTAAACTACAAGTATTGTTATGATCATGATGAACAACAATTGAAATTCGTTTTCCTAAAATAAAATTTAAAATCCAGCTAAAATGTTTGTTTCAGCCTCACAAAAAGTGCAATAATTTAATTCAAATGCCAAAAAGATTTTCGAAGATTGGAGTGAGATTAGATCTAGAAACTGTCTCTATTTGACCAAGGATTTATTTATCTCATGTGGTCAGAAATAGTCCAGTAATTTGATATCAAGCTAACTGAACGGGATGAGGAAGCGGAGATAAAATTAACTGTATTTCCATCCTATTTTACATGACATTTATGCCTTGTCGAGACACGTCCTTCATGCAAAAATAAGACCACAAACATAGAACAAATTCAATCATGAACTCTTCAAAATTAAAATTCTAAAATTGGCAACATTTTATACCTCTTCTGATTGTTTATTATAACTTTTTGTTAAATAATACCAAAGAAAATATGACAACTAAAATAAAGCTAAATAAAAAAAATTAATCAACTATAATGGGGCCTGCTTCCAATGACTCCAACTGTCAATTCAACCTAGGAAAATTTGGCATAGTGATGAGTCGAACAAACAAGTAAAATAACAAATTGACAAAGCAAAAGAAAGAGAACACAATAGAAAAAAATTTATTAGAAAAGCCAACATACTTGTAAAATAATGATATAAACCAGAGAAAGAAAAAGCTCACCACCATAATAGTTGGTCATAGCCAACCCACTTTTCTTCCATAGCTGTTTTCTTTTTGAATTTCCTTCCTACTAATTAATTTCTCTGATGCTTAACCAAGTCTGTTCATGCCTAATGAAGTGTAGCATGTTGAGGTAACTCATTCACACTGCCCCAGAATAACCTATATCCCTCAGGATGAAGCCCCTCCATTCACACTAATAAATACATTCACCACACTTTGTTCACACTACCCCAGAATATTCAACATTCCTCAGTCTATCTTTCCACACTAATAAATTGCATTCACTCAGTGCATACGTATATGAACTATTTTTAATTAACCCTTTTCAATCAAGCTAGTACATACAACACATCTCATTCATTCATGTCCAAGTACTCAATATTTCTCAGGGATTAGTCTTGCTAATAAATACATTTATTTTAATACATTGTATCACAAACATAAACGTACAAATTTTTATACTGTTAATATTTACAATACCATAAACATTGAACTTTGTGTGTTTCTGTATGGATCGCCCTAAGTTACTGGATTATTGTTCTATGCCCCAAGGCTGTACTTCATGCAGGATGTCAAAGTTTTTTCTTTATGCTTAATTCCCTATAATCTATTATTATATGCTCAGTGACACTTTCCATACACAACATTAGGAGGTGCCCAAATGTGATTGGGTATGATCTATGACCAACTTATTAATTGTGATTTTCGCTTCAAGACTCAGGTTTTACAGGTTAGACAGTTTTTAACTCTAAATAATCAAAGCCAAAATATTTAAAATATTCTAAAATGAAGGTCATTTTTTATGTATCAGGATGCATTTTTTTTTCTATAAAAAGGCCTCTATGACTAATTTCCACCTTAAACTTTGTAACCTCAAAAACTTTATGACAGGGTGGTTGAGATGGACAAGGCAGTGAGCTGAGACATCGTGCAGCCTCGGCACTCCCTTTTACACCAAAAAATTAATGCTTAATTGTTATTGCACAGATCATCGAAGAGGTGTGCATGATACTGACAATGCCCATAAACCTCCAAATCTTGGGTCCTGCATTAACTCAAGGTTCCCAGACCTCAGAAGCCCAATCCACCTCTTATACCTAACTGGCTAGAGTGATCTAAATTTCGAGCAGTAATTTAAAGAATATAAACAGATTGTCTTAAATTCGAGGAATCGTCCCGAAGAATCTCCGACAATATCATTTAAAATGAGGAAGATTTTAGGTGAAATGATAATTTTGTCAAGAGGAGTGCAATACACTCTGACAGGTTGTTCTTTTTATCTGAAAGAATTTCCCCTGTTCCCAATTGTCAATTGTTTGAGATAAAATGACAAAAAAATTGGTAGATTTAATAAGACATGTTTAAGTTGTTCAAATCCTATTCTATTTTCAAACACCCTTTGACGTAAACCACTTAGACCAAAGGTTTTGTTTTATTTTTTGCACTTAAGACAGTTAAGAACTATTTCTTGTTGTCAAATAAAATATTAATACTCTCCAATGATGATCGTCAGTTGGAATTTTTTATAATCATTATAATTTGAGTAATTATTGACATTGTAAATGATGCAATAATTGATGAATACAATTGTATGAACTGCACACTTTCTACGGTAAAATAATGAAATAAATAGATCTTTTTTTGGTCAATTATGGTAGGTCAAAAAGAGAGAGATTGTAAGGGGAAATAATTTAATTTGAATTGAAGTAATGAGCTGAACCGAAATAATTCGCAACGGTTTGCATCGGACGTGGAGGGTCAATTGGAGTTTATTAATAAAATTTTTAAAAAACTTCAAGGCGCATATAAATAAAGTTTGAATAAAAATAAACTGTTGTCACGTTGCGGTCGGCGGCCGAAGGCCCGGGTCGAGCAGCGCAGACGTCAACACTCGACGCAGAAGGCCCGTTCATAGGGCGCAGGACGCGGGGAAATTCAGCAGAAGCCACGAGGAAGTTGTACCACCTGAAAAGGGTCTCCGACTCGACGTTCTTCTCGTTTTCACGGGTCGTTCTCGCTGTAAATACACCTTGTCGTTTGTTTATTTTTATTTGACCGGCCTGGAAGGTGAATAACTTCGATGTTCGGTTCGGGCGCAGAGTTTCCCTGTCGCCTACGCGTTATGACGACCTGTTAACCGGCCGACGGTTTGTAAAATGTCGAGTCGGTTTAAGACGTGGTATCCTTGTTAGAGATCCTGTTTTGCTCGAATTGAAACGATCCGTTTGAAAAATGGCCCTGCCGAAGAGGAAGGAGATTTACAAATACGAGGCCCCTTGGCCTCTGTACAGCATGAACTGGTCAGTGAGGCCGGACAAGAGGTTCAGACTGGCGTTGGGCTCCTTCGTCGAAGAGTACAACAACAAAGTGCAGATAGTCTCTCTGGACGAGGACACATCGGATTTCAGCGCGAAGAGCACTTTCGACCACCCTTACCCGACGACGAAGATAATGTGGATACCGGACAGCAAAGGGGTGTTCCCAGACCTGATGGCCACGAGCGGCGACTACCTGCGAGTGTGGCGTGCCGGCGAGCCGGAGACGAGGCTCGAGTGCGTCTTGAACAACAACAAAAACTCGGATTTCTGCGCCCCGCTCACGTCTTTCGACTGGAACGAGGTGGATCCGAATTTGATAGGCACGTCGAGCATAGACACGACGTGTACCATCTGGGGGCTGGAGACGTCGCAGGTGGTCGGGAGAGTGAACGCGGTCGCAGGTCACGTCAAGACGCAGCTCATAGCCCATGACAAGGAGGTCTACGACATCGCCTTCAGCCGGGCCGGAGGCGGCAGGGACATGTTCGCGTCCGTCGGGGCAGATGGTTCTGTCAGGATGTTCGACCTCCGCCATCTGGAACACTCGACCATCATATATGAAGACCCGGCCCACACGCCACTCCTTCGACTCGCCTGGAACAAACAGGATCCGAATTACTTGGCGACAGTGGCCATGGACGCTTGCGAAGTCATCATTTTGGACGTCAGGGTCCCTTGCACCCCTGTCGCAAGGCTGAACAACCACCGCGCCTGTGTCAATGGTATCGCCTGGGCTCCGCATTCCTCCTGTCATATCTGCACTGCCGGCGATGACCACCAAGCCCTGATCTGGGACATACAGCAGATGCCGAGGGCGATCGAAGATCCTATCCTCGCCTACACGGCTGCAGAAGGTGAGATCAACCAGATCCAATGGGGTGCCACTCAGCCAGACTGGATCGCCATCTGCTACAACAAGGCGCTGGAGATACTCCGTGTCTGAAACGATCCGGTGGTGTCGACGATCGTCGAAAAGCGGTTCGGGTGCTACCCATCATTATTTTACACTTCGCAGGACTGATTTTAACGATTGAAACATACAAAACTTGACGATTCGACAATTAGGAAATCTTACACAAAACGACCGCTTTTGTTTAATCCCAACTGTCAAACTTAAGTTTCTTTTTGAGAAAACTATAAAAACAAACTTTTAAAAAAGCCCATTGCTAGTCTTCTTGTTAGTGTAATTATTGCAGTGATGGACTACGATGGAAATCTAAAATTCAATTAATCCATTCTGTGTTTTAAGACTGTATGTTCTTGTATATTTTGTTGCTAGTTATAAATTTTGTATATTGTATTTTATACAGGGATTTTTTTAATTTATTATCATGCCTATTGTTGTTTCTGATCGAGATACTTAAAAGTTTTAATCGCCAAAATGACTCAAGTATATTTACAGTTCCATTTGTATAATTTTAGAATAAGGTTTAAACAGAATCAAAACAGAGAGAAATAATAAATTGAATAACGACAAAGAATATTTTATATTGGAAAATTATTTTTACAGAATTTTAAACCTTAGACGTTGCTAGAACTGTTCAGAACGCTCAGTTGACGATTTTGGCATTAAACCTTTTGCGTACGTTAAAATATTTTTAGTTGTATAACAGACTTTCTAGATGAAAAGATTATAGTGTTTGTATATTAACAGAGAAAGTTCTAAGAATAGATTTTATATTGTGCTAAGTGTTGTAGTAAGAACGAAATATATTTATTAAGTGTAAATTATCTCTTCATTTCTAACATCATATTGTTTTTTCTCTCCTTTTTTCAGATATATATTTATGGGTCTATTCAGGAAGATAACTTATTGTATCCTTATTATTATTATTATTTTCCTAATTGAAAGTTTTAATGAATCACTATCCAATAAATGGATAATTGTGAGTACAGTTATAAAAATTAATAATAAAATGGCTTCAATTCACCGGTAAAACCGGTTTCTTGGAGCTTTTTCTACTTTTCAAGTCATAGGGATTTCCCACTTTGTTAGGATTTTGCACCTGGACTTTTATCTCTTATGTTCGAGCATTGTTAATGAATTTACTGGACATTTTAATTTCAGGAAGTACAGAGTTCTTCACAGGGGTAATAAGGTGTACATTGTTCAAGAATTACTTTCCTAGGTCTTTGCCTACCCATTGCAAAGGTTATGCTCTGATTCTGGTTATGAACTTTATCCCATTCAGTTATTTGCACAAGTAGTCCTTTTGCTTGCCTCATACCGATGTTCCCAGTATTTGTGTTCTCTAATAACTTCCAGTGTTTTTTTTTTGTTTTTTTAAAATAGCCAGGTGTGTTGAACTAAGGCCCCATATTTTGAAAGTATATACCCTGTAATCCCTCATGATCCGAGACTCAACTTTCAGGTTTTTTGAAGACATGTACCAGCTTTTTAGGGTATTCAATTAGTTCCAGAGTAGTTTTAAGTTTATCTCATATGTTTGGAGAGCCATTAGAAAAAAATTATGTCTATAGCTGTCTGGGTATCTGATATGACTAAGCTTTCTAGATATCTGATATTTCTAGAACGACCTAAGAACCTGAATTGTTGCACTCTTTTAGGTGTTTTGTATTATTTCATGTGTACAGTTTTCTATGGCCAGAAATTTGGCCTGAAAGATGAAGCCAAGAGTTTTTTATGCCCATTTCCAAATAATTTACCACCAGTGTACCATAGAAAGGCAACTTAATTTTCTTCTATTTTCCCAATCAGCTAATCAATAATTATCTTAAATGGTTTTACAAAGATTAGTAATTTTTCTGATACGTCAAACATAATTTTAGACATGACAGTTATTTCAACTTGGTCGAAAAATTTTCGGAAGTGGTTGGTTGCTTTCTTTCCACTGGCCAATGAATTCTCAGTTCATCTTTAAAAAAAATGGTTCCTACTCACATTAAGTTGTTTTGCAACAATCTGGATATCGAGCCCTTCAACCTGATGATGAGCTAAAGGACTAACTTAAACTATTGAACTCCACACTCACTCCATCATTCAAAATTTCTATCAATCTGCTACTCAAGGATTTGTCCCATTGTGGCTTTTAAAGAGAATCTCTGCTTTTAGTAATAGTTGCCCAGCCTTTCTTTGTTTTATTTTTGACCACCGTGTGTGATCATAGGTCTGACCATCGTTACGTACAGTCATAAAATCATTTTAGGATGAACCCCCCCCCCCAAGCATATCTATTGAGCTTTAGTGCTATGGGTTCTCTGATGTGATGCAATACGTGTTAATTTTCAGACAAGAGCTACACCCTACGTAAGTAACCATTCATGTAACGTAGTATTTTCATATTAAAAAAGCATTTAGTTTTTTAGTATAGTAAATTGTAAAAATAAATATGTAAAAGTAAAAAAGAGTCAAACAATTTAACATTAACTTGAAAAAAAAAAAAAAATTAAGAAACATACCATCTCTTCATTTGTAAAAATATCCAAAATCAATTAGCACATTTTTAAAGTTTATGCTTGAAGTAAACTCACCCATTTTTATGCCATATGAATCAACTATGGCTATAACAGAGCATTTTTTGTAGTAGTAAGGTTAAAATGGAAGCAGGTGTGTATTGACAATCCCAATCCTATCATTTTAGTTATAACGTATTTACATTTTTATGATCTTATTAATTATCTTCTATTGAAAGTTTCATTTTGAGATTTCTTGTTGAGGTCTGTGTGGTGAATTTTTAGTTTGGATGACTACGATTCATAGACCTCTCCCCCCACCACCTGAAGATGGGGAAATGATGAAGCACATCTGGCAGGCAAAAATCCAAATTACAACAATAAAATCGTTTGTTCACTAGTAGCAAAAAATCAGAAAACGTTGCTAAATCAGATTTGGTCAAATGCTGTCATTTTTGTATTACCTTGTGTAAATTAATAATTCATACAATTTTTTTTTATTATCTTTTACTCTTCCAATGCTTTTTGACAGTTTATATTATGCATATAATATTGTAAATTTTTTTATTTTTTTGTCGTTTCAACCATTTTCATGGAGTAGCATGAACAGTGGCATTGCAATTATCCCCCGTTCTCAGTACTCTTTGCACCTGCTATCAGACAAAAGTGCAACTATTCCGAAAGCATAACAGCATTCTAATTCCAAGTGCTCACTGCAACATATTCTCCCGAGTTGCTGGTAGCAGGCTGTTGCTCCAAAGGCACTCAAACAATGTGAGACTTCCCATAATCGTTTGTACTGATGAGGGCCTCGCCAAAACATCTTTTACATTTAGGATCTGGCAGGCACTAATAATAGGTTCCGCCTTCCAGCAATGTCAATATTTCTAACCTCCCTTAGCCCCACAATGCACTAAGATCCACCATAGGCGTCCTATTGGGAATGGTTTTTCGGGATAAGGCCAAGGGACGACGCTATAAGATATTCTGACTGCCTCTGCGTACTCACTTGCAAGTGATCGATGACTCATCCTCTCAATAATATCGCCAAGTGCTGCTTCAAGATGATGTATTTCCAAGATTAAACAGAAGGCACTATATTAAAATGGAAGACTTTTACCAAATGAGTAATCTTCATATTTACTATTTTCAAGTAAATACGTTATTAAAAATGAAGATTAACAGATTTTTTGTTTTTGATTTATATTTTCTGTTTTGTTTTATCTGACTACAAGAATTCACCAGTTAATTTAATTAAAAATCAATAATAAGAATAAATGTGTAGAGATTAATGACCGTTAATCGATAATTATTCAGATGAGATGTGATCTGGTCTGATGTAGGTTTCAGAAAAACATTTTCCCTATCATGCTCTAACTGAAGATGATTTCAATAAAGATTGAAACGTTGGCACGTTAAAGAAAAGGTTTTTTTTTTTTGTATGATGTTTATACAACTGAATGGTATAGTCATGGGCTCACGTATACAATTTGAGCTAAAAGGAACAATAGGAATATGACAGATCCACTAAGGTGGTCACCTACACTAATTGAACACTGAAGATCTTCACCAAAGTGACATTCGTTTGAAGTGAAAGAGGAAAAATGTAGCCATAAATTAGTAAAATAAATTTAATAAGAGATTAACAACGTTTGAACATGTGCGCAATTGGTTTTTATAGTCTATTTTTCTTCTATTTCCACGCTCCCGTCTGGGTCAAGTGTCCTTTTAACTTTCTCCCCCTTTTCAGCGAGGATGTCCTCGATGTTCCTCTTCCCGTTCAGGTCGGAAAACCACCCCAGGTTGTCGGCGATGAGGTGGTTGTTGGAGCACCCGTCGCACCTCACGATCACCACCCCCTTGGTGTAGGCCTGGTGCGAGATGAACTTCGAGTTCCTCGTCTGGCACTTTTTGCACACGAATTCGAGTTTGAGGCTTTTCGGGATCCGAATCAAAGGCACTGACGTCGAATAGCGGGGAGTCGCGGGCTTGGGAGGGACCCGGGGACGGAGGAAACCACGTGAAACTAGACTAAACACAACCCTCCCCAAGCTCATCCTGACCTCTCAATTCGAAAAGAAAAAAAAAGTCTCAACAAAATTTCGAACCATTCCGCCCGAACATTGTTCAAAATGAAATTTATAACAGGAGGAAGGCAACCGCAAAACGAATCGATTAACACCGACAAAATATCTCGAATGAATTTCGAGAGATTCCTCCAAAAATCTTAAACGACAGATCTACAACTACTAGAGTCAAAGCACAAAGAAAGCAGAAATCTCAAGTTATTTTTTTTAAATCAAGTTCTTCCAGTAATGACAATAATATAAAGACCTGTCATTTTCATGCATACTCTTAAATAATATTGGTACAATGGATGTTCCCCAAGGCAGTATACATGGCCCACTATTGTTCATAATTTTTGTAATTCCCTAAATATGCTGACTGCCGAGGTTTTCAGTAGTTGGAATTGAATTATTCTAAAACAAATTGAATGATATTCACGAAAACAATTAAACATTACTTGAAAACTCTGTTAACTCTCATATAAACTACTCATCAACTCCATTTTCATAAATTGGCTATAACTTCCATTCGTGATGGTGAGCTGCAAAAATCTATAAATAATCTTGTTGAACGGTGTTCAAGCAACTGCATGGAACTTAAATGTAAGGTTTTTAGTTATAGTCTTGGTTGTAGTGTTGTCTTCTACAAGTATGCCATACAAGACCATCCAATTGGACAGGCGGACGACCATTGGACCTTGGAATCATTTGCTCTAATAAACCTGACGTTTAATCGCATTGCACCCCAATAATTAATAAGGCAAATCAATTTTAGGCTTCTTACATAGAACCACAAAAATTTGAAGTTTGGTTATATTGTTTAAAGCTATAGGACCTCTTCATTTTCATTGAAGGTTTAGAATGAAGATAATTTTTCAGTCTGCTGATGTCTCAAGAGTCTCTCTGTATAATTTAGAGTCAAGTCTGGTGGCTGAACATTATTTTCATGAAAAATACAGTTAAATTTTCTGTCTCATTTCGTTGAAATCTTCATACTAGGCAAAGAATGAATTGGCAAACATTAATGGGGCGTAAGGGATGGATTTATTTCCAACAAAATTCCTCCAGATTCGATGGAGGCAAATTTTCAAGGTAGACACATATAATTTTCGATGTTGAGAGGTGAAAGTTTTCACGTGGTCATAAGTTAGAAACCCTTGCTGTGAAAGCACTTCAGATCAACAGATTGAAGAAGGTTTCATTCTTTGATTCTCACATTTAGTAAAGGATGGTTCCACTCACAGAATTAGGTTCACATTCTCAGTTTCTCATAGCTGTCATTCTCGTGTAAATAACCAATTGTAACAAAATCCTTAACTTATGGAATAAATAATTTATTGAAAATTTTTGATTATAAATTTTCAATTTTTGTGTTAAAATTTAATAAAATGATCAATATGCTTCTTATAATATCAAAATAAGGCATATAACATTTTAAATATGGAATGAAGCCTGAACAGTTTTACATTCAGTATATACCGAACAATTATTGTTTTTATATTTATTGTTATTATTATTTATTAATATATTATATTTAGTAAATATAAATTTTATAAATAAAATATGTATTATAATTATATAGTATAATATTATATTACATATATAATAATGTTTACAGAACGCCTAAATTCTATCTTAAAAACTTGCAGACCTCAAGAAGAAATTCACATTCATTTTTAGAAAACATCAAACAAACACAAAAAAGAAACAAAAACAAAAAACAAACAACACACAAACAAAAAAAGAAGTAAAAGTAAAGTAATTCTTGACATACAGAGGGCTTAAAATCCAACTACCCATTGGGTGTTGTGGGCGCTTTACAATACATTTCTCATACCATTATCAATTAAAAAGCTATGGGTTCTGCTGGTATTCAAAAATCAGAATCGCTAGCATGGCAAATGCAAACCACTACGGTCTCATTTATTGTTTGAGCATTCACAATTATTTGTTTTAGTCAAATTCCCAGTTGAAATGTATTCAAAATGGATCGGGAATGAATGGCAGCCGCCTATAATTGGAAACGACAACCAGAGTTTGAACATTCTCATTCAGGTATGCATCTCGCTTTTCGCAGGCTATGTTGTAACACCATGAAAATGTTTTACAGGATTGTCATCTTCTTGTAGTACTCGACACTCAAGTTTTAGAATCTTTAAGCTTGATGCAGAGCCGGAATCAAGCCGAGGCGGTATGCAAAAATGAAACAATGGCTGTAGAAGCTAAAATTCAGGTTTTTAACAAAGTTAACTATTATTAATCTAAACCAAAGAGAAAAATAATAAATGTACAATTTTTTTTCAGGGCCTCACGAATAGATTTAGACTGAAATTCTTCACAACAGACGATGCAGAAAAATGTTTATCTGTTGTTCAAAAATATATAACAACTTTCACAGGTCCAAAATTGGACAGATCGGAAATTTGCACTATGCCACAATTGTTGGCGAAAACAATGGAAACATGCAGTAAGGATCTTAAAGGTAAGCTTGATTTATTTACCCACACACACGCACACAGATATATATATATATATATATATATATATATATATATATATATATATA
>CM077104.1:13717036-13734473 GCA_039619505.1 Cimex hemipterus
CACAATGCTGCCAGAGCTTTATCTTTAATTGTGGCGTTTTTAATTTTGGGAACTTCTTTCTTCTTTGGCATCGGAATCGACGGTTTGAAGGCCATCTCGCTCGGATCGAAATCTTTATAAATTTCAGAACTTGATCTAAAATAACATGATTTAAAAAAAAAAAAAAAAAAATGTAAGGATAGAATAACGACGCTTTAACTTACAGCTTAACGATTTCAGGGGCTAAGCTAAATTTTCCAGTTGGTGGCATCAAATTGACAATATGGTCTGAGATTTGCCTCACAGTGGGATGATAATGGTTCTAAAAATGTATAATCATTAGTATAATTTAGTATTTATAATAGTCATAAATGTCATACCGATAATAATGGCATCTCGTATAGTGCAGTCGACACCGCATTACAATACTCAGGGTCTTGAAGTTCTGGTAAATACACACCCTGTCCAATACTTGTATCAATTTCTAATAATGTATCGACACCTTTGTTCAACTAAAACAATGATAATTTTAAAATTAGTAAAGGTTATAAATTTTGTTTTTATTGTGCTCACCTGAAACATTTGGCGCATGATTGTAAGACAGGCGATTGCCACGTGGTGCTCTTGATACAACGAGATAGTCCCAAGGCGTTTTATGAATGCCAACAACCTGCTGAACGTCAGTTTTTTCCTCCTGCCCAAAATCACTAGATCCAAACACTGAAGTAGAAGCTGTTCATTCTCGTTTTTATAATTATCTACATAAATCAATTCAATTCATTAGCATGTATTTTTTATTTTGGGAGAGATTAAACATATTACCCAAATGAACGTTTAACATGATCGCATAAAGGTGGGTGTAGAATTTGTTCGGGTCGATGCTCAGTGACTCGCCCTGGCCGGAAAGTATTTTGAAAATGGTCAGAATCGAATTGAGTCGTTCTTTTACATTCAAATTGCCGTTTGCAAGCAGGTTGTGCAATACGACGACGAGATCCTGATAAAACTCGATGTTGATGCAGTGAGTGAATTTCGCTAAGCCTTGAAGTGCCGCGCTCAGCAGTCCCGACGAAGGGGCGCTTTTTAAAATTCTAAAATATATTGTGAAGACTAATTTGATCACTTCTGTTAAAAGCGCCTTCTGCTGCTGTTTATTCTCTTCCGCTTTCGTTTCCAATAGTTCTTTCTCTATTTCTGCTATTCTCTTCTGTCTCTGTTTTAAGACAAAAAAAATTACATGTAAATGATTTTAATTGAGAATTTTCCTCTACTTACTTTTTTCTCTTTTTTCGACAGGTTGATTATCCTCTTTTTCTTCTCTTGAAGTTTTTTCTCTTTCATTTCAGCATTTTTCATGTCGTCTAAGTTGATATCATTGATCTTTAAATATGAAAGAACGGCGATCGCATCTGGTTTTACTGCATGTTTTCGCGTTTTCACCAGATCATTTATCCTTCTGACTATCTACACAATAAATTAATCGCTCAGCCAATTTTATTATTTTAATTTATCGTCTTTACCTCGAGAGTGATTTCTCCTCTTTTATCGTGCGTAAAAATATTTGTAATAGCACTGCTGATTCTCGTTCTGACCGCCGGATATTTATTATCGAGATACGGTACCAAAAGTCGTACTATGTTTTTACTATAATTGAAATACGGATGCGTAGTGAGAAGTTCACAGAGCGCATTTATCCCTAGCTCGCCAAGTTCTAATTCTTGCTAAAATAAATAAAGAATTTCAATTTAGACATAATTATATATAATAATTAAAATAAACTATATTTTATATGCAGTTTTATTTAACTAGCCAAAAATATGCCCATCACTCATTGAAGATGGGAGTATGGAAAAATAATTACCTGTTGAACATAAATGAACAACATAAATAAAAAAGGCTAGGCGTTGTCGACAAAAATGAAAAGGAACTAAAGATGAATAATAAAAAGTAAACAAATAATAAACTCCCAAGTGTAGGAGAGAAGGGAAGAAAGCTAAAACTTCAGATGAGCTCAAAATTCTGGAACACATTAATTTGTTTGCACCTTTTACGGAAAGTTCAAATTGAGTTGTGAAGGCAAGAAATCATTCTGGAATGATGCTCTTTAGCATCCGATAGGAAATTCAATAAGCTTTCAATTAATCATCTTCCGTTTTGCCCGATTTCTCAATCGTTTTCTTGTTATTCTTGATCTTTGGGGAAAAAACGTGGTGTTACATGCTCTCTCTCATTTATTTTGTTTTTTTATTATTTACTAATTTTTTGAAGTTAGCATTTTTTGTATGAAACCAACCCCAGTTTATATACGAACAACTTTGGTCCTGATTTGGCTCTTCTTTTCCTTGGCTTTCCTCTCCTCTCTCCTGGATCACACAATATTTTCCAAAGTTGGAGGGGCTTAAGAATTTATTTTAACCATTTTTTTTTTTTTAATGTTTAATGTTGTGTTTTAAATCACCTTCGTTCTGACACGAGTATCACCTTTTTTCTTAAATAACTTAGCTGCCGCTTTTTCCAGTTTGGTCAAATACCCTCGATAGCCTTTCAACAAACGTTTTTCAAACGTTTGTAGTTCCCTCGTCTCTTTCTTTACTAAAAACAACAGGAAAGTATTTTGAATGGTGTTCATTTAGAAAATAAAATAAAGTAAAATACATTTGACATTCGATTCTTTATTGTCTTGATGTTTGATCTGGTATGATGGCAGAATATCCTTGAAAACTTCGAGCAATGAGACCATCACAAGTTTTTTCAGAGTGATCTGAAGCTCCGGATGCCAGTCATCATACACTTCCAACAGCCTTTGAATATTTAAAACCTTCAAAAGACAAAATTTCTATATTTACTGTATACCAAGGAAGAACGGCGAATTACCTTCTGCTCTGGGTTTTCCAACAATGCACTGGATAAAATTCCAATTTTGAATTTGTACTGAGCTATAGACGATTCCCTCCATGCAAGCATTTCAGCGACACTGATCGGCTTCGACAGGTCTTTTTCATCCTGTTCAATTTCAAAATTATCATCTTCTTCTTCTTCGTTTTTGACTTCTTCAGTCGTCTCTTCCTCTACTTTGCCTTTCTTTTTCTTCTTTCTGCCTGCTTTTTCAGGCACATCTTTCACTAGATGAACAGGAAAATTTTTTTTACAACTTTCAGGAGTGAAATAATAACTGTCAAAAGTTTGGTTTTTGTGATTGTCCTGATAGAATTTGAATTAAATTTGCACATGTTAAATTATGTTCAATACTTTGAACAATCATGCTGACCTAGACAGAAAAATATTTTTACCTTCAACTTCAATTTCTCTTCTAATGAGGCCAGTCTTGGTTTTGATTGGCAAGAGCAACTTTTTCCTCATGTTCGGATCTCTCTCCTCGCTCTCCATCTCGAATTTGGTTTCGATGTCCAACTCACCATTGTCGGATTTTCTTTTTAATAACTTCCTTTCTCTGTGTGGGACAAAAAATTATATTTATGAACTAAACCAGTTAT
This sequence comes from Cimex hemipterus, assembly GCA_039619505.1. Lineage (NCBI taxonomy): Eukaryota > Metazoa > Arthropoda > Insecta > Hemiptera > Cimicidae > Cimex > Cimex hemipterus. Next base: position 13,720,510 of record CM077104.1, read on the forward strand.
TGAGTTTATCAACCAAATTATCATGTGAACGACTTGTGTCCATTGGTAGTATAAGCATGAAAAAAAAAAGTTCACTGCTTGTTGAAGACAAGTCATGTAAGTGTTCTATGGGATTGTTATCAGAAGAACATGCTGGCCAATTCATTGCGGTAACCCATACATCCTCCAAGCAATGGGTGACAACCATTATCAAGTAATAATCCAAAGTTATTCCTAAGAAATGGAGCAAACCAAGCAATTGCAGATTCTAGAAGAAATTCATCATTGTACCCTAGTGCAATTAAAGTTCTATTTTCTATGATAATCAGTTAGGTATGGGCTCGCACGTTGATTTCCTTCATGCCATAACTGTCTTTGAAAAGGCTGTCTAACGTAGGGCAAAGCATTCCGTACTTCTCCGCAGACCATCCACATCAACTGATTGCCACAAACCAAACTGGTGCTCATCTATGACAAAAACACCCCCCCCCGCCCAATTGTTCAAGTGTTATGTTTCTATTTGATACCTTTCCCGTAATAGAGAACCTGATGCAGGACATCTAGAGATTAGGCTATTCTGGCAAAGCCTTCTGTCTATTTTAGAGGTCACCGTTACACTGTGAACCATTCGGAATCAAGTACTTACCAATAAAACTATTAAATGATGGTTTCATAGTGAAGTGCAATAAACACGATCAGTCAACCACTTTGATCTTCTCTTAAATTGAGACTTCCAGTGCCCTAAACTGCTATTTATGGACAGTTGAGTGCAGCACACCCAAAACTTGGGCAAACTGATGCTATGTCCATCGTCGGCCAAAGAACTGACGCTCTGTTGAAATTTAAACTCAGAACCACTAGCATGGCAAATAGAAGTCGGATACCCTAACCACTCAACCACCACAGTTGCTCGTGGTTAGCTATGTCCACCAGCTTTGCCATATCCCATTTCCAAGTAAATACAACATTAATCACTAGATCAGATTGAAAACAGTGACATGCTATAGTTTGCCAACCACTTGTCTGTATACTTTATTTTTTATTCGATTCCCCCTTTCAGTGTTAAAGCAGCTACTATCAAAAAGTGATGCTATTGCTTTATGTAGTGTTGGGTTGAAATTGATTATGATTGTTTTTAGAGTAGTTATTGTTATGTAATATTTGTTTTTGCGTCTGATTTTGTAAAGCCGTGTTTATTATTGTGTGTAGGGGGTGGTGTGATGTATAATTGAAGTAGCAATCTGTGTTCATTGGTTTTTGGTACGAATCTGTAGGTATAGTAACACCTGTTTTTCTTATTACAAGCGTGACTAGGAACAGTAATCGGGGTGTGATGAAGGTTTCAGAAAAACATTTTCTTTATCGTGCCAATGTTTGATCTTTAATTGAGATCATATTCACAGCTCAAAGTGTTTGTCTTCTGCCAATCTTGCGTATCGTATGTATTGTTCATATGTCGATAAACAATTTTACATATCTGAAAATACTTGGAATATTGTACCTATTGAAATTCGGCCCCTGGAACATGGAATAGCTTCCTTTGACGACGGCATCCTTGAGGAATTCCAGGTCTTCGGGGTCGATCATCGATGCCATTTCCTTGCCGACGTCCTTCGGCGGTTCTTCATCTTCCATGAACTCTTCGGCTGAAGGCTGGGGCCGTTGTTTCTTCACGGCGGCTTTTTTGTTCCTCTTGTGCCTCAGCTTGCCCTGCCTCCTCAGCTTCGTGTTCGCCTTGTTCGTCCTCTTCACCTTGCTCGTCTTGGCTTTCTAAGGGAAAGAACGTCGCTCGAGTCTGGGCAAACGGTTGAAAGCAAAATAAAAATACTTACGGCCATCTCTGGAGAGGAATTTGAAGAAAAGTGGCGGATGAAAGGTCACAAGGTAGAACCACGTGTTGTGACAGCGCTTCGGACCAAGAGATTGAAGAAGGTTTCATTCTCAGTTTCTCACGGTTAGTAAAGGAGGTCCTATTCACAGAATTAGGTTGACATTCTCAGTTTCTAACAGATTTCATTCTCATGTAAATAACCAATTGAAACAAAATCCTTAACTTATGGAATAAATAATTTATTAAAATATTTTTGATTATAAATTTTCGCTTTTTGTGTTAAAATTTAATAAAATGATAAATATGCTTCTTATAATATCAAAATAAGACATATAACATTTTAATATATAGGGAGCCTGAACAATTTTACATTGATTATATACCAAATAATTATTGTTTTTATTGGTAAATATACTAAATAATTTTAATTAATATATTTATCATATAATAAATAAAAGTAAAAAAAGTAAAGTAATTTTTGACATACAGGAGGTACATTTAGAGATTTTATTTAATAAAATGTTTATTATCTATGTATTGTCTAAATATTATTACATTTAATATTAACAATTGTAATATAAAAATATCTGTAAAATAAATAAAAAAATAAAATAGACTTGACTATAAAACTTGAAACAAGCAAGAATTTCAATAAGAAAAATAGTAATACAATAATATAATAAAAATAATATTTATATAATTATATATTTGTCAGGTCAACCTCTGACTGATGGAATGGAATAATTCCAACCTGTAAAAACTTGTCTTCTTCTTTGTTTTAAACTAAAGTATTATTATTGTAATTATATAACATAATATTATATTACAGATATAATTATATATAATAGTATGTATGAAAATCGGTCAATGGGCGAGGTCAGAGAAGCCCTCATTTATCAACAACGTTGATGGGTGGCCCTCGGAGGATCTGACTCGTAGAAGAAAGGTCATCCTCACCCGATTGAGAATAGGCCATATGACGTGGCACATGGACTCTTACTTTTGGACCAAAACCCGGCATACAGACAAAGATGTGTTGTGTCTCACCTAATTGAAAGGAGCAATTCCTCAGCTCCAGACAGAAGCTCGGGAAGGCCACCCGATTTTAGAATCGTATAGAGTAATAATAGTTGTGCATATGTAGCTTTTGTTGGGAGTGAATGTCATTATTAACGTGATTGTAAAATGGGCAAGTTGATGAATATTGTTAATGGTATGTAAATAAGAGTGAATCTATTTAAGAATGAACATGAGGATGAATAGATTTGGAACTGCATGCATTGGATGCTGACCTAGTTGTTAACTACACCCTCCTCCCCCTGGAACCCAATCTTGGTGGCTTGATGGATAAGACTGAGATCTGCCTCCAGACTGCTAAGATCCTTACTGGGTGATTATCGAGTCTGCCGGCAATTTATTGTAAATAGCAAAATCTGGATGCTGGCGGTCTATGAGAGCTAATAGGCTCAACTCAATATGGCTGTACGTTGGCATGTATATGTATGGATTAAAGCCTAAATAAAGTCAAATATAATCAAATCTTACAATTTGGAGAGTTTTTGAGGAGAAGATTCATTTTGTAAAAAAATTCATAAGTAAATTCATACCATTAGAGTAAGAGTACTTCGAATCCATTGGCTAATGATATTTCTCAAGGCTGTGCTCTCAGTCCCACCATATTTGCTATGGCAATTGTACCAGGTATGCAAGATGCAATATTTGGGCGCTGTTTAAGAACTATTGTATTCATATTCTGGACCTATACACACCAATGAATCCTAGACAATGAAGAACTGGTTTCAGTGGTTGAATTTCCTCTATGAGTATGTTGTACATCCCAAAGCACTTCCTTCAGTGTTAAAATACTTCCTTAGAAAATCTACATGTGCCCTGTTGCAATAATTGTGGTGTTATAATAATAATAATAATTTGTTGTGAAACACTGATAAGTTAAAATGCAAACAACATGATGAATTTTTTAAGAATGTTAACTGAAACATGCTTTCCAGAATTATTGAACCTTGAGAAACGAATGTGGAAACATTTTGAAATATTAAGATTTAGATTATTATTTGGACACCATGAGATGCGGTCTGGTGTGAAGTAGGATTTAGAAAAGCGTTAGTTTTATCAAGCCAACATTTCAATTTTTATTGAGATCACCTTCGGGACTCAAAGTGTTTGTTTTCTGTGTCGATGTGTTATTACTGTGTGTTGGGTTGAGAGTGCTTTTTCTTTATTTTGGTAAGGAATGGAATGTTTAGGACCGAATGGGAGTTTGGATTTCTGGAGGATTGTTATTCTCAACACGGCACACAATAATGACACAGAAAACAAACACTTTGAATCCTGAAGGTGATCTCAATAAAAATTGAAATGTTGGCAAGATAAAGGAAATATTTTTTAAATTCCTATGTCATACCAGACTGCACTTCTCGATCGCACGCGCGCGCGCGCACACACACACACACACATCATTAAAACAAGTGGTCAGAAAAAGAAAAAACATGTTTAAAGATTTTTAGATCATAAACAAAGAGAAGGAAATTTATCTTATTAAACGCAGGTGTCATTTATAAAGAAAAGAAACAACAGAGGCCCTAAGAAAGTGCCCTGAGGAACTTCTGGAGTAACTCCAACTTTAAAAAAGTCAGAAAAAGTGGCTTTGACTGTTTGTAATCTATTTTCAGATAAGAGGGAAACAAACAAAGATTGTAAAAGTATGCTACTATTAATTTAGTTTACAATTTCAAAATATGCCAACACCCTTAGATAAATATTAAATTAAATTAGACAAGTTAACAATACAACAGAAATGCAGCATTTTTACATATTTAAGCGTGAATTTGATAAATATCGGTTTGAAAAGAGGGAATTGGGAGTCAAACTATTTTCTTTATAGGGATAAATAAGTGAACATCGCATGTACGATTTGTTTTGTACTGGTATTTTAAGTGCCCCATATTATTATATTTGCCTATGTAATTCATTTTAAAAAGGCAAAAAATTAAGTATCAAGATATGGAGGAAATTTAGCACGTCTTTGGTGATTGTGCCAGCACGTTTACACAGCTGCGGGCTTTTCCCAAACCAACCAGTAAACAAAAAGATATCGTTTTCCAGACAATGGGTCGGGAATATTCGTCGGAAATGTTTTCTATTTAATTCTTAACGTTTGGCCCGAAGTTTTTTTTTGTACAATTTTATAGACTATTGTTAGCGTTTGTAAATAGGGGTTTGCCAGCGGCCCTTTTATTTCTCTGGAAGAAAATGGATTATTCATGAGAAGGTAGTTTTGAGTGGGCGTCGAACCTTGCCTTGCGGAAAATGTATTTCAACTTGGGTTTTTCTTCTATTTTCCACCTGCCAGGTCATTGGTATGATGTTGAACGTCTCGTCAAAGAGCACGGACGGATGTGGAATCGAGGCTAAAACGAGACCGATTAAATTTCTCGCCAATCTTTTCAAGAGGAAGAAAGGGCCGAAAGACGAAACCTGTGATGAAATGGACAAGAGTGGCCAATCTGGTGAGTATTGAATACGTTTCACTGCTTACACTTTTATTTGAGACTCTTTGGAAGTAAGCATTGAGCTTTAAAAAGCTCACTTCGGTCTGTGACAAACTCAACGAGGATGTGCAATCAATGTTTACATTTTTTTTAAATGGCCTTAGCCAGAGATTCCATTGATTGTTTCGTAATAAATAATTGGGGGGAAGGGTTGCGTGAAAAAACGAGCTAGGGATGACAGTGGGAATCAAACTCACAACTGCAGGGTCTACGAGCTGAGAGCCTAACATGCTGTCCACGCGTCTACCACAATCCTAATGACTTCAAAGATTGTACGATGTACCATTGCATTGAATCCTTTTAGGCTAGTGAAAATGATCAGTTAAGTGGAAACATGTGATTCGTAAAATATATTGTTCCAAGCTTTTAACAATTTGGAGATGCGGTCTGAAGTGAGAGACTTTTTATCTCAACTAAAAACCTTAAAAACCTTGTAATGTATTGATTGGTCATGCGGACCACGAAATTAGTGAATTTCATGAAACAGGTTCACAAATGATTTCATGCAGTGGAAACCCATCTTGAAAAAAGAGAGGGAGAGAAAAAAAGGACAAATCTTCAATTTAGTGCAAGATAAAATTTTTCTTCATTTTTGCAAATTCTTATTTCAAACCCTTCTTGAATGGACTCCTTTTTAATAGACAATGGAGTGATTACTAATAATAATTTAAATCTGTTTCAGTGAACGTTGTGAGAATCCCGTCAACTTTATCAGTCAGAGATATATTAGTTTCAGCTTATCCGACCTCCCCTGCCCTTTCGACTCCGGCTAGAACCAGAGACATCGACACCGATATGGAAACACTTAGAATATCGAGGCACGACAATCCATTCCTTAAGGTAGACACCCGCGTTTAACATCGACTCCCATAATCTATCGAGATTTTGAAAATTTTCAGCAAGTTCTAGCCAGTAGGGAAAGCCTAGCAGACAGTCTCGAAGAGTCTGAGTCAGACGACATAAATTTAATGTCTCAGGAATTTCTGAATGAGCTTGAAACAGACCCGTTGAGCTTGCCAGAGGTGCACGAACATATGATTAGGTCACCACCCCCCACATCGTGGTCAAGATCCCCGAATTATAAGATGTTTAGATTTCCCGATGAATCTTCTTCCACGCATGAAATGGTCGGACGGAAAAGCCCCCTCTCTAGGTGTGTTTCTCCGAGGCAGGAGTCCAAAGAAATCAGCCACGGTAAGTTTAACTCTCTGTATTAAAACATAAATTTTTTATGGTAGTTTAATCCAATCTGATCCTATATAAATAATTGCTATTTATTTTCGTGAAACTGTTGATTTTTTAGAAGACATTGTAACAAAGTCGATAAACACAATTCTATCGCCAAGGTTGGCTCTTCCAAATCGCCCGCACCAAAGATCAAACAGTGATATAAGAGGTAAGAAGAAATCCAACCGTGACGGTTTCTTCAAAACATTTTTAATGAAGCTGTTTAAAACAATTTTAAAGGATATTAAATCATTGAAAGCTTAAAAAGGATTTTTCATAAAATGTCTTGTTTTTTGTTTTAATTGAAATTTTCAGAAAGGAATTTCACACTTCTGACACCTGCACCTCTCAGATCATTGACGGACGTACGTCGTCTCAATACGAGGTCGGCTGAGGACAGCCAACACCTGGTGGCATCAGATAAAAATTAATTTTTTTGGGGGGGTGAGAGGTTTTAGGGTTGGAGTACAAATCAGAAACTAGGCCTACTTCCCCAGTCTTATATCTTTAAAATGCACAAACTGTTTTTCCCTTTTTCATTTTTAATCGGTTCTAGTCACATTTGTGCCATTTATTGAGAAAAAAATCTCCTTTTTACTTATTTTTGTATTATAATTAGAAGACATACAAAGCTTTTAGAACCGAGAGAAGGTGAAATCATAGGCTTTCTTAAATACATAGTATTATTTTAAACATTTCACAGGACAAAGTAGGTAAAGTCAGCATCTCTAGTTTAATATTATTAATTCCCTTAACTGATGCATTGTTTACTTAATTGTTGAGAATTTCCATTGTGACTGTATCAGTCATAAGTAGAAATAATTGTAATTTTCGTTGAATTTATTTCGCTGTGAGTAGAATTAATCATTCTCAATTGATGACAAAAGTAGCATTGCAATTTATGGCAATTAAACATAATAAATTACACGAATTAAAATAAGTAGAAAACATCCATTCCCCAAGTTAAATAAAAATAAATTGTAAATTCAGAAGTAATATTCTGGTTGTAATTGTAAAAGACACGACTTCTCGATTCTTCTGCGAATAAAAATCTATACAAAATTTCACTCTAATAAATTTAAATTTCATTGTTTATTGCTAAATTTATATAAGAACTATTTCACCGACTGCTTTCAATTTGAAATTATTAGAATAATATCGACAGGATGATGTACAACGTTAATTTTTGGCTTAAATTTTCTTATCAACATACAAAAATAAAACCAATCAACCGATCGTTTTTAAATATATTACCAATTAGGCTAGACTTGTTTCAATATCAACCCGCTTAACCGTTGTAACATTTTTAACAAAAATTTTTTTTTTCAAAACAGATCAATTTAATCTATTATTTTTATGCACATATTTACAAAAAAAAAAAAAAAAAAAAAACAACTTCCTTTTTTGAAAATATGTTGCATGTTGAAACAATATGAACCTGTGCGAGAAATTATTATTTTTGTCTCGAGGCTTGTCCCTTCTTCTTTTTGTATGTCATAACGGAACCACATTACAAATGTTAATGGCGGCAGCAACGGCAATATTTCAATGAAACGTGAATTGATTTGAAATTTAATAAATTTTTGAAAAAAAAATATTGTTTAACAATTGGATGACCATGTTAAATACTTTTGTTAGTTGAGAAGAGCATCTAGTCCTTGATCTAGTACCTAGCACTTGTCCTAAAACTGTGATTTTTTAAATTATTATTTAGTATTGCTTTAAGAAAATGTTGAAATGTTTTTGTGTGCTTTATAAAAATATGTAATGTCACTATGCAAAGTTGCTCTATGAAATATTTTAAAATATTCCTTGCAATTTACAATTTATATAATATTGTTATTTAACTTGTATTTGCCCTTTTTTTTTTTTTTTTTTTTTTTTTTTTAAATCTAGTGTTGTTATTGTTATCTGTGCAGGTAAAATCTGAAAGTTGACATTGCTTTTCTTTATAACGCACGTCTCTTTGCTGAGAGAGTAGCAACGCTTTTAAAATTCTATCGTCTTTTTAAGAATTAGAATACTTTTGTAGAGCATTTTTGCATTTATTTATTTGTTAAATTATTATTATTTTTTATTATCAGGAAAGAATGCCATAAAACCGAGTCGAACATTCCTGTTTATTTGTGATATATTATTATTTGTATTTTAAACAAATACTTGTTAATTTAAATTTGATTTAAATTGAATTTTTTAGTTTCTTCCAATTTTACAGATATTTATGTAATTAATTAATTATTGAAGGATTGTTATTGCTTTTTGAATGATAAACGCTAACGTTTATAAAATCCCACCAAAGGTTAATTAATTGTTATATCGATCTCGTCGCTTGCCTTATTGTGATGAAAAAGAAAAAAAAAATCCAAATATTGTATGCGGGTCATATAATGGTTGCTCTAATTTTTATTTAAAAAAAAAGAAAATAAAAGAAAAAAAAGACAAAATGAGAATAACATTGTTGTTATTTGTTTGTAGGAAAGAAAACAATGTGATATTATTTTAAATATTTAAATACTGAAATTTTGTTTGATAACTTGTTGTGAATAAATTAATTTTTTTGCGCCTACTTTAGGTAAGAGACTCGTCGGTCTAAAAATGCATATATTACAAATTAAAAAACAAAAAATTAGGCACCAAATAGAAAATATTTTTGAATTTGTATATAAAATTTATGAAGTGAAAATTTCATTAAACTTAAAATTGATTGTAGTAGAAATGTATTGCAAGCCTTAACGCACATTTTATTTTTTAAATATTCGATAACTTATTTTGATATTAGATATAACTATTCCAAATGAACAGCCTTGTTTAAAATATTAAAACTGTTTTCTCTTTTTTTATTTGTTTGCAACAACAATAAAATATTTTTTGTGTTTCTGTTAGTTGTTACTGCCCTTGCATCTGTTGTTCTTGATTTTTTCTAAAGCTTTTGTGCTATTAACTTTTTACGCCCGATTTCCTTTCCTTCTCCCACAGTGTTCTTCGATGTGTCATTTACTGTCAAAACACTTGCGAATTAGTCCTAACCCAAAACAGGCCCCTTTCTCCCCTGCTTACGGTCTCTCCAGTGTATATATGTATTGCATCATTGGTGTTTTTTCAGGCGTTGATAACCTGATGTACAACCGAAAGGCTAACATTTCAGAATTTAATCTTAGTTTTCATATACAAACAGAGTCGGTAACATATTGTTCAAATGGCTGCAGATTGAAAAATACTAGAAAAATAAGTTAAGTACAAATATGCAGTGGGTCAGAGATAACCTCAACTGTTTGTCTTCTCTTCCCTCTTAACTAATTTAGTACATTTAATTTATTTTTATGGTATTATATTTAATTTTTTATTTATATATTTGTTTTGTCACAAATGATGCCAAATTAGATCTTTTTCTGTTATTCAAGGTGGCTCAAAGCTTCAGAATAAAATTCTTAACCTGAAATAATCAGAAAAAAGGAAGACATACACTAAATTTTATATTTAAAACATATTTATTATGGCAAAGGAATACAATATTGTAGTATCCATATTATTTACAAAGTTTACAACTTAAAAGTTAATCAATAAATAAATTATTAGACTAATACTCTAATCGTCAGGTAAGATACCTACTTAATTATTTTTATAGTAATACTACATTGTTACATTTGTCCTAAGACAGGAAGTTGATTTTCAGTTGAAGCTGTCCTTCCATTGTCTCTCGCGAAGACAATTTTCAAAGACGGTCGCAAACATTTTCCGAGACTCCTTTTAAACTAATCAAGCAAAGAAATTTCAGACTTTGGCACCCTCGGGAATTACAACATACGATATTTACACGACTTTTGAGCAATAGCGTACAATAATTAGTAGTAAGAAACTTGATTGGGGGAAAAAAATTGATTATATCTCAGTCCTTTGCGTTCATCTTATCGTACTGAATGTAAGTTTAGAATTTCGTAAACTGCTCGCCGATCCGAGATACGTGACAGATGCAGGAACCTCGCTTACAATGGGATCCTGGAAATAAAAAAAAATCATATAAAACAAATTTTCAAAATATTGACAAATAATGGTGAACAAGAAAAATAAAATGATCAATTCAGAAAATGGTAAAAGAGAAGTAGAAAGAGTATTAAAACTGTTGAAGGTTATAGGAAGTACCAGAAATCATAAATTCAGTTATGAATAATCAGATTAGATTGTATAGATATTATACATGGGTGTTAATCATGCCTTTGTATAAACTAATAACAAGCAAATGTACAGTGGTTTTTTTTAATTGATTAGATTTCTCGCTGGTTGTCTATCCACAGACAAGCCCAGAACAAACCTGACACTGCGGTCGATGAATCAAGTACAGAATCTTCTCTTTTACAATCGTCCTCTTATATTTAAACAAAATCATCTTCTGAACGCGATGCTGAGCAATTTACTTACCTCTGGTGATCCTTTTTGGATGGTTTTATCTGTGGTTTCAGTTACTGACTCTGGGGTGACAATGTCAACTGGAACAGAATTACATACTGTTTAGCCTAAACATTTATTAAAATTTAAAAAAATTAAGTTTTTAATGAGAACTCAACAGGCCAAAGTATTGCATGGGAATGTTCTTAAGTGCATCGTTAACATCGATTGGATGGTCATGTCCATCGTGTATGTGTTTCATCAGTCTTGGTTTCTAGTTTATCGTTCGTTTTCGTCTGTACTCAACACAGATTCATAAAGAAAGTGTACCAATAGTAAGGAGGATGGCGTTTGAGAATTGATCGGTGCATTGTGGCATTATTATTGTATAAAATAAGGTGTGTGAATCGGGATTCGTTTGTTAATTAGAAATGCATTGAGCATTGTTGATTGCCTACGGGAATGCCGGACGGACATCGTTAATTTTATGCGTACATTAAAAACTGAAGAAATCATACAAAGAATTTCCTTGATCCGTTTAACTGTAATTGGATCAATAAAAGAACCTAAGCGCTTTGTAACTATATCTGATATTTAAGATATGCATTTTTCTTCCTCAGTTTGGTTCGTGAAAGCTGGCAATTTAACTGAATCGACAAATTTTGTATTATAATAATATCAGTTTTATAGCAAGTTGAATTTTTTAAGAGAGTACATGACCTAGAGGTAGTACAGAGTATATGGGCGGTTACGTTTTTCTCTAGGTCCGATGTATTGTTGTCCCTCTAGAATTTTTCTTTTTCTAAAAGTCTAAATATATTTGTAAACGCACCTTTGGATGTCGAACCGTCGATGATGATATCTCTGGTAACTCTTTGTCCGTTGTCCGGCGAGGTGGTCGGCTGCGACTCTGCCAGCGAGTTATTTTCCGTTCCTCTTGGAAAATCGGCCTGTGGAGTCACAACGTAGACTTTTTCGTTGGTATGCGGGGAAATTGAGACTTCAAGTTTCTCCCATGGTTTGACGGTCGTCGTTCGGCTGTTTTCCGTTGTTACGACGGTGTCGACGAGAGACCAACCGCTCACTTCTTCGATTATTTTCGTATCGTTTTCCGGGAGGACTGTATTTGTCGATTTCGAGTCGATACGAACCTCCTGGTGATCATGACTATAGTGCTGGCTGGCGGCGGCCTCGTGATCCGATTCCGGCATTAGTTGGTCTGTAGGTTTGGGCGTCGTAAGATAATCGTCAGGTATCTGCTTGGATATCTGATGGAGGACCGTGTCTCGCTTTCCGTATCCTTCGGCCGTCCATTTATCGATGTTTTTCTGGAGCCTGGCAAAATCGACCGTGTCTTCTTCTCCATGAAGGAGGGCTCTTATATCGGACGCAAGAACCTGTTGGAGACGCCCTTTCTCCGAATCTTCCGGCAACTTTATTCCCATTTGTAGTAGATGGTTCATGACGTCGGGTGGGAGCGAATTCAGGAGGTCGGAGTCGGTCCCTAGAAGAGTGTCGTGGTGTTCCGACCCCGTCGCAGTAAGTGGATAGTTTATATTTGTTATTCCTCCTTCAGGAGCGGTGACGCCTCTGTTTAAATAAATGGCTTGGACGTCCGGGTAAGCCACTGGATCCGAAGGTACTTTTCTGGCCAACGGTGGATTATCTTGCGTCGAATAAGGAACTATTATTTGGTGTATTTTCGTGCGATTGGGTTTTGCCTCGGGCGAAGGCTGGTTGAAAGGCCTCGGAGTAGCGATCCAAGTTGTACTCGAGCTCGCGGCGGTGTGGGCCCGGTCGCCGTGCGAGTCCGTCTCGTAAATCGTGCTGTTTTCTTTGTCTTGGTGGAAAACGGGTTGTTGAACACCTTGGAATCCGGTCTGTCTTTGAAAGTGATTGTGGGTGACGGATGCCGGCGGGGATGTTGTAAAAGATGAGGGAGCATGTGTGTCGGTTTGGTAATTCTTGTTTTGTCTTTCTCCGTGGTTGAAGGAATGGTATCCAAAGTCGAAATATTTCGGAAGGTCCGGTACGTCCAAAATGGGCGCTTGGACTATCTGCATAGGATATTCGACGGACGAAAGATATTCTCTGATGGGAACACTCTTAGCGATTTCGACTTCATTTTTAGGTGTCACGATTACTACACCCGGAGCAGGAGAAGACGCTAGGTTGGTTGCTTCGTGAGCGGAGTCGCTCAAGGGGACGTTCGCGAAATTAGCAACAATGCTCTTCGCCTCTTCCGGCCCAGTCACGTAGTGATCGTTGCCATGGACGTGAGAAAGATCGGGGCCTGTCGGAGGACATTTGCTGCAAGAATTTTGGCCGGCAGTTACTGGGTAAGCGAAGTTATGCTGTTGGTTCGAGTTATGCTCTACGTTAACAGGGCTGGGAGTCGGGTTCTGGAGCGTGTGGTAATTCAGAGACTGATAGGCTTCGGACGGGTGCGCCGGAGGTGGTGAAAGGAACTGTCGATAACTTAGGGAGGAAGGCGCGCTGGGATGCGAAGTCGGAGGAGGAGGCGGAGGACGAACTGCAGGCTGATGTTCTAAGCCGCTCGGGGGAACGGGTGGACTGTGCGCGGGCTTAGGGACGAACATAGGTTTCGGTGGCAAATAAGTAAATCTCGGAGGATGTTGCCTGTATTTCGGAGGAGGCGGGAGATAACCAGGATGTTTCGTAGGTCCGTGCGGATGGACCAACTTGAACGAATGGGGGTGCCCTTTAAAATTGTTGGGAACGCCGAACGACGGCTTAGGACCGCTGTCTGCAGAATGAGAATCCCAACCGTGATTGCTATCAGCTTTCGGTGGTTGTAAACCGAGATCAAAGCTGGAAGGATGTAGATGATCATTCACTAAATCTTGCTTCGGAGGTCCGTAATCCGAAGAAGGTGGAATGTTCTGTCCTTCCGGAGGCCCATATTCGGGCTTCGGAGGACCGTATTCGGGTTTAGGAGGGCCATATTCAGGTTT
>CM077104.1:13747868-13773403 GCA_039619505.1 Cimex hemipterus
ATATATATATATATATATATAATGAATATTCAGTTAACTTACTTGAAAACCTATTAAAAAAACCTTGTGATTAGCCAGGACATTTAGTCCGAACAATATCAAATCAATCCAGCTCACCAGGACTACAATGATGCCAATAGCTTACAAAATATCAAAAGTGACTTTCTTTTCTTAAAGAGATTTATCACAGAAAAGTAAGTACACAACTAACAATTCCCAAAATATAATACAATTTAACAACTTCCAACAATGACTATTTAGTTAAGAATATAACTACAAATACACACAAGTTTGAAATCACTGAACGCAAATAACCCGTTTTTTTGTCTGCTTTTATATTGTGCATTTTTTTAAATTAACCTCCGTAGAACTTAAAGGAATGGACAAAATATAATGAAAACGCACAGGCTGATCTGAAATTGTTGCTAGATCCTCCCCGACGATCCTGGTCCGTCGATCCTCGCTGGTTTGATCAGTCACGTTTCGGCATTTTTCTATTGTCAGTGGCTTGACCCGTCTTTCTTCAGTCTTTTCTCGTTTACCTCCCGCAGAACTTAATCAGAAAATGGGCCAAAGTCGAGAGAAAACGCGCAGACTTAGCAAGCGAGTACCTTGGTCTGGTATTATTTTTCTTTTATAAATTTCTTAGAACCGAAACAAAAGGACAAATTGTAGTAAAAACGCACAGACTGAGCTGAAATTGTCGTTTGATCATCCCCGATCATCCTGGTCCGTCTGTGCTCGCGGGTTTGATCAGTCACGTTCCGCCATTTCCATATTCTCACAGATTTGGGCCTTTATTCTTCAGTGTTTTCTCTTTACCTCCCGCAGAACTTAATCAGAAAATGGTGAAAACGCACAGGCCGATATGAAATTGTTGACAATCCTGGTCCTTCGATCCGCGCTGGTTTGATCAGACACGATTCAGTGGATTGGCCCGTCGTTTTCAGTCTTGTTCTCATTTGGCTTTCTCCGAAATTAAAATAGGACAAAAGACAGAAGACGCGTTTAACGAGTGAACCTCTGAGCTGATTGACTCCGATTACCCTGGTCTGCCTATCCTCTCGTTTTTGATTCTGGAGTTTCGGCCTTTCTCCATCTTCCACTGATTTGTCTTTCATGCTTCTTCTTATATGAATATTGTCCTGGCCCTTTTAGCCTTGCTGGTTTAGTATGGCAGACATATTTCGACACTTTATTTATAAGACCGAAAGCAGTGACTATACATAGATAAGTAGGCTCGGAAAAACCCAAACTAAGAATTCATGAAGAAGTGAGTCCTTCGTAGTTAAGCTCACAAATGAAATTATTGTTTAAATTATGGTTTATTATTATAAAATCGAAACTTTATTACTGGTGCACTGTGTAAAGAACAATAAAACGGAACAATGGAACAGTAAAACCTGCGCATTCAGCCCAAACGCAAAATGAAATCATAAGTGATACCTTTGCATTTGTCAAAAAAAAAAACAAAAAAAACGACCTTGACTGACATAAGTGAAACAGTAGTGAAAATTATAATTATATAGAGCAAGAAAGTCAATAACGTGCTGAACTAAAGAATCCAGGACTGGGATCTGGAAAAATGGGCATGATTCTCACACGGAGAGGGTTAAAAAGGGAAGGATATGGGCCTCTAGTGAAACTTAACAATAATTAGCAGCGCGGTGTGAGAACTGGGGTTTTGGAACGCCTCTCCCTTCCGTTTCGTTGTTGTATCTCGCGACAAATTATATCAAAAACGTTCCGATGGAAAGGGATCCGATCCTGGAAGGTTTCGTGAAGATTGTCCGCCGTCCGCCCGACAGTGAAAGCTATCGGTCCTTATCCGTACATCCTACTTCTTTTCAAGGCTCACGAACTTCTTAATTATTGACCTTTACCCCCTTTGAAATGATTTTTTTTTTCTAAATTGTATTTCTTTCACAGTGCGAAAGATGATCTGTAATTTGTTCGAATTGGCCTCCAACGGGACTTTTTTGGTGATAAGACACTAAAAAGGTCAGAAGGTAAATAAATCTCAGGCCTTCGATATCACTGACATCGTTCCATCAAAAACACCTCCATCTTACTTAATTTATTGCAAATAACACTAAATAATAATGGTCTTTTAAGGTAATAAATAATCAAAAGTATTTGGATTATTATATCTATTGCCTCGTTATCTATTTTTAATAAAAATCATTGAGAAATTAATAACCGCCTAAGTCTACATTGAAAGGTTTGATTTATTAAATCCATTATATTTCGTTGTCTGTTGACGAAATTACTTCTTTCAATTAATTAATCTGTTTATGTAAGGTTTTAGTTGAAATGAAAAAGTTAGTGCCATGAGCGGGATTAGAACCCACTTCCTTCGGCTAAATACGCCGCTACTCTACCACTTGAGCTATCGTGACTTCGATTCATTCGGATACCATTGAAAAATGGCAATTAGGAGGGAAAATTTTAAAAGTTGTAGGTTGGGAGATGGTGTCCGAGTGGATCGAACGATCAGTTGGATAGGGTAGAGGCGTTTTGAGCCGAAGATCGTGGGTTCGAATCCCGCTCAGGGCACTAACTTTTTCATCTCAACCAAAACCTTATATAAAAAGGTTTGATTTATTTTCAAAATTCTAGTTTGGGTTCAAAAATAACTGTCCACCGAGGATGCCTCTTATTATATATGTAAGAAAAATATTTTAATGGTATCTATAATCTAACTTGTCTAATGGATCTTGTCAACCATGACTTCTTAATTACGAAACTTGAATCTTTTGGTTTATGTAGTATTTACCTGTGTTGTTTTAGGTCAAAATGTAGTTATCCAAAATATTTTTAACTTGAGGATTCATTCCTCCTCCATAATCTCTTTTATTACAAGGGTCTCACATGGCGCAGTTCCGGGGCTGGATGTGGATGGATGGATACCAGGAACTGAGCACTGCAGCTGTACAGCTTATTGTACTATACCCTGGCTCCGTGTTTGGGGGAGGGCTCACAACACAAAGTGAACTTGAGCCCCCGTTGTACCAGTGTTCTTCCATCGAAGAAACTCATTTTTGAAGGAGGTTGGGACCAGGTTCAGGGTCGCTGAGACCCGGTCCCGCCCCTTCCATTGATGAGTGCCGTGTCTATTTCTTTTAATTGCGGCCACCGGTCCCCTTAGGCGTCAGAAAAATTCCAGAGGCGACGGTGGGGATCGAACCCACGACCGCGGGGTCTACTAGCCGAGAGACTGACGCCTTAACCACTCGACTACCGCGGCCCCACTTCCGGGGCTACTCCTATTTAGTTTTCATCAATGAATTAGTACCGTTAAAGTTGGATTTTGGTAACTATTCGCCGATGACGGCACTGTCAGTACAGTGGAATCAAGTTGAACTTGTTAGTTTAAATTTAAATGAGTCGATATATCAAGTAAACAGCTGGATTCATAAAAATAGTTTAAACAATCACCATGAAAAAAAAAAAATGGCTTCAACGGTGAAAATTTTTATCCTTTATCTACAGATATTTGGAAGTATGGACTTTCTTTGACCGACTCAGTAAGAATTTGGGGGAATGTCGATTCCTGCTTGATGATTTTTTTTATTGACGCCAAAATATTTATACATCCATACAAAGCTAATTCGGTTGACGATATTAGAGCTTTGTATCCACAAGGTGGTTGAAGATTTATTTCTTTGGCATTTGAGAAATGATCTTCATATGTTCCGCAGTCCTCACAGTTGGGTGACGGGATTATTATTAAATCTGTTGAGATATCCCTTGCCCAGTCCGTGATTGGATTACCTTACTAATGTTGGTTAGTTTGGTTGGTTATATTAATTTCTTTAGTGAACCAAGATTCACGTGCTACCAACGGAAACATATTTTTGAACCCTATACCTTTGTTATTTGACAAGTATTCAATTTGCCAATTTATCTGCAGCTGTAATCTTAATATACAATAGTATGAAGATCTTTTCTGGGTACAGGCGCTTTTAGAGAATCGCTCGTTGTGGTGGCATCTTTGGCAAGCCGATTGACGACATAATCTTTTTTGAAGCCTGTATAGCCTTTGATCCAGGTGATTACTATTTTATGCCCTTTAGATTTAACCGTTGGTGCAAGTCAAGGATTTCTATAATGATGTAGTTCGTGATATACATCTTTTTACCACTGTGATGTTTTTTTACACACCTAAGGCAATCTGTACATTTGATTTCGGGAATTGCATGTTACTAGCATACTTCATAGCTTCCCTTATATAAACAGATTCTGCAGTGGATATAGATGAATACTGTGGGAGTGAAAACGTTTTACTGTAGTTCTGTACACGATGATAAAATGCACAACCTATTAGTTCATTTAAGAGTGATCCGTCGGTGTAAATAAGAGGTCGGTCTGGATCTCGCATAACGATCACGTATATATTTTTGGGTGACTTGGGTTTTATTCAAGTAAGTCTATTTTGTGGGGATGTATGGCCTCAAGGTCTAATCTTCGACACGGCGGTCATCACTGTAAGGTAAAAGTCCAGGGTTCGAATCCAACGGCCCTGCAATCGAACCCGACATATTTACAAATGTTTTTTTTTTTTTTTTTTTTTCAAAACCATCGGCACCCTGAGGGTTTATATAACCTCTGCTGTAAACCTCGTAAAAAAAAGATGTCCGTCTGGAAATCTCGCATAAAGATCACATAGACATTTTTGGGTGACTTGAATTTTGTTCAAGTAGGTCTATTTTTTCGAGATGTATGTACCCTTGACCTTTTATCTGTAGATATTGGAAGTTTTTGGCCGGCTCTGTAGAATATACAGTGTGCGTAGAATAAACGATCCTATTCTAGCGTTTTAATGAAGAAATTGCTGCGATTTGTAGTTACATATATTTAAACATTATTCGACAATACATTTTTCCATTGTACATACAAGTATGTCTAGTACATTGTAACCTTCTCATAGATAAATGCATGCCGCGCTGAACCACACGTTCATTGGCTTAGTCTGTTCGTTTGCTCTCTCTATTTTCGTTTTTTTTTTTTTTTTTTTTTTTTTTTAGTTTTTCATTTAAGAAGGAAAACGACACACTAAATCATAGGTGATGGCGAAATGACAGTCCAAACGGGCGAGGAAAAGCGGATCAGGATGATAGTAGACTTACTATCTTATCACAAGTTCACTTGCGTATTTCTCTCGTTTTTGTACTTCTTTTAAGCTCTAAGGAAAGAGACTTAGGAGAAATACAGATGAACTAAGGACAAAGGATCGTGAAATGACCAAAACCAGAGAGGACAGACGGATCCGGACGATTAGAGACCACTGACCATCTAACCACACGTTCACTCGAGTTATGCGTGCGTGTTCTCTCGTGTTGTCTTTTTTTGAATTTCGGAAAGGAAAGTGAAGAGAATGACAGACTAATTAAAAGATTGTCCAAAGGTTTTCTTTTATTTTGCAATAGGCTAAATATATTTTTACTCTTTTACTTTTTTACTACAATTTTTGTTAAGAGTGTAACTTAAATGTTCATAGTTAAACAACACTTAAATCTATTCTGAAAGTAAATTTTAAAGAGTTAAATATGTTTTGCACTCCGAATAGCTTTCTTTAAGGGAGAAATGTAGATTTATGTTAATGTTCGTTAATTTCTCTTTTCAAAACTCGTGCAGTCAAAACCTTTTGCAAATGCATAACAAATTTCATCCTCTACAAATGGTAATTCGGAGTTGGCTTTTTTTAAATGGCAGCGAGTGTGCGTGCGAAAGTGCGTGCGCGAGGGGGGACGGTTTTCCAAAGCAAAAAAACGAAAATTCAATAATCTTATGCCCAATGAGGAACGGATTCTCTCCCCGCAGACCGCAACGATTTCAACCGGTGATTATACTGGTACATTCGCCGTAGGTGTCATTACGGAGAAAGTATCTGATTTTGGTTTTACAGGCCGCCGTACTTGAATCAGCAAACTGAGAGATTCTGTTTTTGGCAGGCGAAAGAGAAAATGGAGAAAAACCGCCATAGCGTTTCGACAAAATGCGCGCATTGAAAACTCGTCGCTTCACAATCTTTCAAACAGTTACAAAGCTTTCACAAAAACACGGCGATATTTGATTGAAAAATATCCACAAGATTAATAAAAACCCGTTGGATTTCGTGGTCCGATTGATCAAATAACATCTTTCAATTAATTAATCTTTAAGTAAGGTATTGTTTGAGATAAAAAGTAAGTACGAGCGGGATTCGAACCACGACCTTGGGATAAATACGTCGTTGTTCTACCAATGAATTACCGCGACTTCAACCTACTCGGACACCAACGCCCCATCTCAATCCAACCTGAAAAAAGGCAAAACGGAGGGAAAATTCGAAAGGTTGGGTTGAAATGGGAAGTTGATGTCCGACTTTTTTTTTTATCTCAAGCATGATCTTACATTAATTGAACATTTTGTTGAAATCAGCGTGGTGATGCTCCGATAATCCTTGTCTGTATATTCTGGCGGATTTTGTCTTCAGACGGTATTTCAATAACCTCTGCGGTTGGTTTGTGTTCTGTCATTTAAAATGACTAAGTGGTTTTCTCTTCTCATCCGATCAAACTGGTCGCAACCTTTCGAATTTTCCCTCCTTTTTGCCATTTTTCAGGTTGGATTGAGATGGGAAATTTGTGTCCGAGTAGATAGAAGTCACGATAGTTCAACTGGCGTTTTAGCCGAATGTCGTGGGTTCGAATCCCTCTCGTGACAATGACTTTTTAAATCTCAAGTCAATCTTACATAAAGATTAATTAACAAAAACAACAAATTTAATAAATTAGTACATTTTTCCAAATTTTTCAGGATAAAAAGGTTATGATGATAACATTCTTCTCAGTGTTATGTACAAAAGGAAAACATCCTATAAAATTTAATCAAGTTGGTATTTTAATCGTTAAAAAAACTGTCGGTTTATATCTAACATTTCTCCGAGAGTGCATGTCTATTTCACATAGTAAAAGAATGAAGCGCGTGTGGCGTCTATCACAGATAATTTATCACGTATCATTCTTCGTAAAACCGCCCATTCCTGGCGTTTTTCCACTTAGGTCCTTTCATTAAAGCTCTCAGCTTTTTGTTACTACGTTGAACAGGATTTATGCTCGTATCATTCTTAATCCGGTAGATCATTTCTTCGATGTTCTTTAACTCCGAAAATACAAAATCTTTCGACAATAGATGTCACGTCCCTTAACGATTTTATAATGTTGGAAGTGAATCCTGTGAATTACAAGAGATTCCAAACATACGGTCATGGATGAGTCTGTAAAAATAAAATTAGAAATTTCACCGATGTTTACACTACGGCTAGTCATCCCTAGGAATGATAACAACGAGAGAGTATCAGTAATTACTGATTCGAGCAGGCAAGCCGGACCACATGTATCCTAGGATGATTAGATATCAAGGAAATCTGATATTCTTCTTTACAATATTGTACAATTTAAACAACTTTAAAATAAACAGTGAACTGGAAATCCTTCTGCGGGAGTTTGGAGCAAAAGAAAAGAAAAAGTAGAGAAAAGCGTAGATATAATCCCATTAGGTTTCGTGGTCCGATTGACTTAATAAATTCTCAAATAATTAATTTTTAATTTAGGTATTGGTTGAGTTAAAAAAGTCAGTGTCATGAACGGGATTCGAACCCACGACCTTCGGTAAATCGCCTCGGCTTCACAACTTGAGCTAGCGTGTTGGTTGGGATTAAAAAAAAAACTTTGCTATTTTTTTTTTTATTCCAACCAATACGCTAGCTCAAGTTGTGAAGCCGAGGCGTATTTACCGAAGGTCGTGGGTTCGATTCCCGTTCGTGACCCTAACTTTTTCATTTCTACCAAAACCTCAATTAATTGAAAATAAATTAAATAACACCGAATTTTAAAACAAGGAAAAAAATGAAAATTAACGAAATACTTTAATAATCAGTGGAAAAAATAGGAAAAATAATCGTACATATCATGAAATTAGTCAGGTTTCAAAATTTCACTGGAGGTCGTTACATATAGAATGATTTGAAACATAAAGAGGTGCCTGCAAGTATTTTGAAGGAGAATTTTGTACTGAATAGATTGGAATTTTCGGGTGGGCCCCACTGTTCACAACCATAGCCCAGAAATATGTTTTATTTTGAAAGTTTGTTCTCAATGTCTAATTTTGTACGCGAGTCAAGTAATCTTTTTAATCATTTATATCGTCTGTTTGTTTCTTGTCGTTTTAGTCTTGTGTGGTGATTTCGAGTAAGTTTATCCATTAAAAATCGAACATAACGCGCAATGTGAATGGTAAACAATGGAGTTCCATTTATGCTCAAGGAACGTCAGATATTTTTTCGCAAGATAAAATTTATCTTTACTCTTTTAGTTAGGCTTATTTTCTTTTTTCATTTTGCGAGCCATGTTTCAAATTTATTTTGGTGCTGTGTTAAGTGTATATCAGAGAGGCCAAATTATTCGAAAGAATCGCGGTATCATCACCGAAAGTATGTGCTCAGGTGTTAACATGTATACTGAACAAATAAATATACCAAGAATGTTTCCCTGAGGAACACCTACTCTCAAATGATGTCAGTATGAGATAGTTCGCACGAGGGAGGATATTCTTTAGCAAACCGAGTGCCAGAATCTATCAAAGGTGTCTTGTAAGCAAAGAAAGACGTCTTGTACCATTTAAATATATAATTAAAGAATATTTCATTAAGAAAAAACAGCCCGAATAAAGTAGACGTATGTTGAGATTGATCATTCTCCTAAATTTAATTAAGGTTTTTAGTTGAGATCAAAAAGTCAATGGCACGAGGGGGATTCGAACCCACGATCTTCGGCTAGATACGCAGCTGCTCTAAACACTTGAGCTATCGTGACCTCAATCCACTCGGACATCAACTTATTTCAACCCCACCTTTTGAGTTTTCCCTCTTTTTTGCCACCTTTCAATTGTCGTGAATCGGATTGGATTTTTTTTATCTCAACTAAAAACCTTAATTAATTATTGTGTATTAATTGGTCAAGCGGACTACGAAATTTGTGAATTTTATTCTCCTAAAAAATGTTTAGTTGTAAGTTAATGAGAGACCGCAAGAGCCGAGTGGTTCGGGCGTCCGACTGCCTATTTGCCTCGTTAAAAAAAAGGGTTCGGGGTTCAAAAGCCGGCACAGCCCGTGAAATTTTAATTGAGAATAATGTTTAAAAAAAGCAGTGTAATGTTGTCAACTCCTCGTTCATGATATTCAACGGGCAGTTGGGCGTTAAGCGTTCTACGACAAGAATTACTTTACTTACTGTCCATGTTCATGTTCAATCGGGCTGGCTTGTTTGTAGGACTTTTAGTACAGGTTTTCCACAAACGATAAATCGTTTTGTTAATCTAGTGCGATTGGTCGGATTGGCACCGAAAACCGGCCAAATGTCCATGCACGCCTGCGGAATAAATTCCATTCAATAGTTTCCAATTGGGGTGAAAACGGGTATCTTTCGTCCCAAGTGAAAACGGTGACCATCGCGAGAATATCAATTGGATTAATTTAATGACAGTACGACATGTTATCCATAATTCATTTTACGACTTTCACGGGCCGAGGTGCTGCCGGAATTTTTTTTTCTCGCGCCGTCGATACGAAACTGAAGGGTGCCGGCAATTGGGATATCTTTTGTGAAAAGAAGTATAAGCAATAAAATGACTCAACGATATTCGCTTCATATCTCGACAATTTCGATATTTGCAATTCATTCTAACATTAGAAAGTTAAAAAAAGAAATGGTCAACATGAACATCAAAAAAATATTTTCGATTTAGGATGATAATTATATTAAACAAAGAATCAAGTATTAGAGTCTATCACGAAACCTAGCAGGTCTTTGAAACGACATCATCATCATAAAAATCGTAATTTATGAGATCTGCGAGGTGTCGTATCTGCAGTTTGGTCGTACGTAACTGGTCCGCCTATTCTCGCTGGTTTGCCAGAGGTTTCAGCGTTTCGCATTTTTCAGTGGCTGGCTTGTAAATACATGTGCTTGTTGTTATGTGATTAACCATGGCTAAGATGGGGGCGTCGGTGGCCGCAACTGTTTAGGCGTTGACACGGCGCTCATCAATGTACTGTAAAGGTTCCGGGTTGGAATTCAGAGCCGCTGGACATACAACTGGTCTTCTTTCAAAAACACCGACACTCTAAGAGTTGACATATAGCCTCCACTGTTGCGAACCCGCGTAAAAAAAAATCCCGAAATTAGAGGTTTAACCATCTCCGAATATCCTGGACCATCTATTCTCGCTGGTTTTGTTTGTCAGAAGTTTCGGCATTTCGCCTTATTCTTTGGCTTATCATGTGGATGGTGTGATTGTTTAAGTTGTTTCCTGTTGGGATTCTTGAAATTAGAAGTTTAATCGTCTTCGAATATCCTGGTCTCCCTATTCTTACTGGTTTTACCTACTTCAACGACAAGCATAGAAGGTATATGCAGTTGACGTTTTTTTTTTCTTATTTTTGTTTTGACACCAATGGCGATAATTTTAAACGCATCTGACCGACCAAAACAACTCGGATAGACGGCTAA
Source organism: Cimex hemipterus (assembly GCA_039619505.1). NCBI lineage: Eukaryota > Metazoa > Arthropoda > Insecta > Hemiptera > Cimicidae > Cimex > Cimex hemipterus. The sequence goes on from CM077104.1 coordinate 13,758,422, forward strand.
ACTACAAATCGTAATCGTTGGTCCTTCCTTGCTTAGCCATTTCATAGTTTTTGTGTCTTTCAAAATTATGAAAAATGCATTATTCTTTTCACTTTGTATACGGTTCGGCCCTTTGAGTATCGCGGATAAGGGCTCGAAATCTCTTTATAATACTTCCAAATTATTATGAAATTAACGTCCATGACTGGATTCAAACTGGAACCGCTAGCGTGGTAAATACGAGTTGGAAGATTATTTTTCCGTTTTGCATTCTATAAAATAGATTAAAACGTCAATGGTTAATATAATATGAACAAAATTGATTATACGGTCTTATTGTACCATTTGAAGATGATGTATAATCGATTAAATCAACGAATGTTGTTTAAATTTGTGTAATTTTTGATAGTTCATTTTTACGTTTACTTACAAGAGTGGGCAAATGAATTTTTTTATTCTCTACAACCAATCTACTTCTTCTATATTTATGCGGTTCATACAACCATCTACTGTGGCATAAATAGTTAAATGTCTAGTGAGGGGGGTTCTCGCGGTCGAAGTAATTGAGAAAGGATGGTTCTACTCATAAACTCATAAAACAGTTGTTAGTGTGTTAACCTGATTTCGAGCATTAATTCCTCATCAGGTTGGAGAATTGATACGCATTGAGCGAACAAAAAAGATCAAACTACAATTTTAAAAAATCCCAAAAGAAAAAAAGCTGAGCGGATGTTAAACAACTAGCACAAAACAACTGCATTGCTTTATCTCTTCAGACAGAACAAGCACTGAAAAAGACAATTGCTGTAATGATTCTGTTGGGCAAATCCATCGCGAATAGCCAGATGACCAGAGTTTACCAAACTTTTAGTTCATTACTTCGCAGACAATTAGTATATCTCAAAACTAGTCTGTGGCACCAGTTACGTGTGAAGATGGTTTTATTTATTCTGTGGTAAAACTAGCGAGAATAGGCAGACGAGGATGTTTAGAAACGAATCAACTACCGATTTTGGGAATCACAAGATTAAAAAAAAAATTCGTAGCAACACAAACACAGATCACGAAGCAGGGTACATTTCCGTTCCATGTTCAAGCCCGGCTGCGTGGGTAAGGACTTGCAGTGTCTTAGTGGTGAGACACCTAGCGGGTACCTAGAGAAAGAGGCTTTGTTTCACTCGTGGACCGTAGTACTTGCGTACGACCTCCGAATTAACCCCCCCCCCGAGCTCGTGGGAATCGGATGGAGATGCCAAGAGCGTATAGCCAGCAAGGAGCTATGACTACGCTGCCGCTGTCCTTCGAATCCATGAGGAATGGCGGATGCTAGTCGGTGGTGGTCGTCTGGGCTGCCTTTTCCTTAAGCATAATTTCTTCTAGGGGGTGGTTAGAGATTCCACTAAAATCGAAACCGCGGCTGGAGCGCATCCGGAGATTTCGACCTTAGCGGAGCCCTTACACCCAGGGAGACAGATTTATCTAGGGAGTACGTGGGAGACTTGGCCGATGCATTTCGACCACCCTTGGGTATCCTTGGTTAAGTGCACAACGCTAACCCACCCCCTCGGAAGAGGCATGCGGAAGAAGTCAGCATGTCTGTTGATTCGCGGTCTTCTACACCGAACCTCTCGGAAGAAGCAGATTTTCCTTGCGCGGAGGTGAGTCGCTCCTAACTTGAGGATCTAAACGTGTGATAAGGCCTGACGGTTATGTGCGCACGCTAAATAACCTCAGTGTTTACATAAGACATTGCGACCCCATTGGGAACGTAGATCACGAACCCTCCCCATACGTTAATAAGCCTGCCACTGAAAAAGATAAAATGCTGAAAGACCCAGCGAAAATAGGCGGACCAGATACGACAAAATGCAGAACCACGGTTTACAAAACGTGTATTCCAGCATATTGAGTGTAGAACCTACCTTAAATTTTAAGAAACATTCATACATAGGTTTTATTACTTCGCCCACGTACAAACCCTGTTCTTGAAGGAGCAGCAGTTCCTCCTTGACATATGTAGGGCCTAATTTAAGACATTTTCCTATAAATTATATTGTATTGTTTCTTAATTTTATATTTTTATTTTAAAAATTTATTTCTTGTTTTATCATGTATCAAATTTAAGTAGATCCTGAAAAGTACAATTTGTTGGAAGTAAACAACTTGTAGATTAAGTATGAAATAAAATAAAAAGTAAAGGAAAACGTTTCTAAAGAAGGTGCATTTAAAATGATTACCACGGTGAAATCTATGGATCGTATTGAAAACGAAACTGATGTCCGTCTCTTGATAGATCAAATAAGCTATCCTTCGTCCTTGCTCCTTTACGAGGCTACTTTCCCTCCGCATCGTTTACTTTCAACACGGTCCGTCCTACTACGAGATGAGTGAGAGCAGTTGAGACGTAGAGTGTCAATTTGCAAATTTTTCGGCCCGGTTCTACCGCACGGTCGGGTCGAGATCCTTTCCTACATTCTAGACAATTTTTAAGACCGTGGACAAAGCGGATTTTCCAACGGAGCCCGCCGCTACGAAGGTGGGATTAATCTTGTTTTGTTTTTTTTAAACAACACCCATTCCCACAGGATGAAGTCTAAGAAACGGTAATTACCGCGGTTTCCTCACGCGAATGATTTATTGAAAACACGAACGTGAAATCTGACCCAACCACAGGAAACGATTCTCTCGAGTGCCTCTTTCTTGTCAAATGTCATGTTTAACATTGAACCAATAAGTGAGATCTCCCGAGGTGATGGACCTGAAGCTTGAACATCACTGGTCATCCTGGTCCACCTTTTTCCCCGGTTTTGTCGGTCGGATACATTTTGATATTTCGTCTTTTTCTCTATGTATATTTAACAATGGTTCTCTTGCGATTCTTAAAAATTCTGGTTTAATTGTTTCCAATCATTTCAACCTACTCTCTTTGGTTTGGCCCTCTGTGAAAATAAACAAAATACCCATGTTATGAAGGCACTGAAGGTGTTAAATACTTAAACACTTTATATATTTTTTTAAAGTCTGCAAGGTTATGAGCTAGCTTGAACGTTTGAGGTCATCCCGGTCCTATTTGCGCCGATTTGGTCTGTTGGACGTGGTTCGGCATATCGCTGCCTCCAGGTGTTGTGAAATTCAACGTGTAGACGATCATCACAGGTTGCAAGTTTTCCCTAGTTTTGTCTGCGAGATGTGTTCCAACATTTCGATTTTTTCAGCGGTTGGTATGTCCGAACTGATAAAGACAGCGTGTTTAACAATTAAGTGGATTTTTTGTTACGATTGTTTAAATTACATGAATGATAGGTTCAAAACTGCCCTGGCTTATTTTTCTCGATTTGCCTGTTAGAAGCGTTTCAGGATTTTACCCTTTTCAGTGCCGGTCTGCAGTCATGCGGTTGGTTTGTATTATGTGTTTAACAATAGCCAAGTTATTCTCTCTTGTGTGTCTTGATTAGTATTTCAGTTGTTTACGAACATCCTGGCCCGCCTATTCTTGCTGTCATTTTCTCCGTCAGAATAACAGAAACTAACTTGACAAGGCAACTAGAGCCGTAGGCAAGGTAGAGTTGCTAAATACGTCTGACGTTAGCGGGATATTATCCTGAATTTAGCGATGCAGAGAACATGAAGTTTGGCAGTCTCTGGTTTTCAGCATTTCGTGTTATTCAGTGGTGGTTCTGTTTGATATAATGTAGCAATACTAGTTGGTTTGTACTGCTTGTCTAGACGAGCCGTTTGTTCCGTTTGTGATTCTTGAAATTTGTCGGATGACATCTCGGTAAATCTTGGTCCGCCTTGCTGTTTCGCCGGTCAAAAAGACAAAAGCTACAAGTTCCACTTACTAGGCATTGAAGATACTAAAAGTCGAAATATGTTAAATGAACCACAAATGTTTTGATGTAATCAGTGAGTTTGTGAACATGGCGTTTTGTCTCAAGTCATTCTAGGCCGTCTATTCTCGTTGATTTAGTCTGGCCGATATGATTGAGGATTTTAAAAAAAAAATTTTTTATTAAGGAATTTAAAAAAATATTTTTCCGGCTTCTACACACTAACCAACGAATATGATAACTACCGAAATAGGTTTGGTAAACAACAAAATGAGACAGCTTGTTGAGGTTAGCTAATTCATGACTGCCTCCCATCGCTGCTAAGTTTGCAGTTCGCGTTCGGACTCTCGCCATCTTCAGTGGTGGGTCTGTATATTATTTTGATGTAATAAAAAATAAGTAAAATTTCGAAATGTGTCAAATAAACAATAAATGTCAGACGCGTTGTTGAAATTAGCTAGTTAGTGAACATGGAATTTCATCTTCTCTGGCCAGCCTAAACGCGTATGCTCGCCGGATTTACCTGTCAGATGTTTAGTCGCGGTCCTTCATTGTTCCTTGTTTACATTATGTGGATTTTCATTACCATCAATGGTCTGCGCTGTGTGTAAATGGTTTCTCTTGTTTAAAATGAAGCTCGAGTGTCAGTGTTTTTGCTACTCGTCAATCCGAATTCTCTAAATTCAAATTAGCATCCGAAAACCCCTGAGGCAACACGGGAAATCGAATCGAATTCCGCGTGCGTGACACACGAAGCTCAGCCGGCGCGGCCCCATTCGGAGATGTACAATTTCTAAAATTGTGAGATTTCTCGTCGCAGCGGGGTGATGAACCTTAACCTTGGTCTTCACCTACCATCCTGGTCCGTATAGCCTCGCTGGTTTGATCTTCCCGCGTCAGATCAACCTCCGGCCGTCTATCTTTGTGTTATTTTGAAGCAAATACTCTAGAAAAGTCGAATTAACAGACGATCGTTGAAAACGGCCACCATCTGCTGCTACGTGATTTTCTGTACATTAAAATTTAAAAGAAAAACATATTTATACAATTGTTCAACTCGACTAATAAGCAAAATCATCATTATCTGAAATGATTGTTCTGATAGAACAAGAGAAAGGAGGAACAGGTTGAAGTTTTTCTTAACTTTATGAAAATTAGAACAATTTTCATAGTAAGGTATCATTTAATTTTGTAAATTGGTCTCATAATTACACAGGCACGATGTTAACCACATCCTTGTTTGAAGTCGTAACATAATAATAATGGTAATACCATCTCGGTTTATTACAGGACTAATTTTCCTGTAATTCATCCTTACCCTGTAATCATGATGAATCAATACCTTCTTAAAATTAACTATGGCTTATTAATTAATTTATCGGTTTATTAATTTACTAGCTAACATTATTTGTATTAGAATTGTATTATGTATCAAACTGTATTGTTTAAACAAATATTATTACTTATGATGATGGATTTAGTTTTGAACTAAAAACTGTTGGAGTTTATCGAACCCGATCTTTAGACTCAATAATTATTGGAAAAAATATACACTGAGAGGGAAAACGTAGTCACGTTCAATTCAGAACGGAATATTCCCACTCTTGCGTCGGTTACTACTTGCATTCGACGTGAAATCGATTTTATGTAGTTTTGAATCTTGTTGTGAGGATATTACTGCACATTCCTCCAACAGCGCCATTCTCTGGCATCACTGGGCTACGTTTTACTCTCTTTGACAACTCGTCTCAAAGGTATTCGACTGGGATTACGCCGGGACTACATGCTGGTCACACGAAACATTGAATTGAAGGCCTTTACAAGTAGTTACCGATGATCCTGGCTGTATGGGGCGTCGCCAATTAGTGGGATATAAGGAACAATCTCTTCGGGTATTCGATGTATCCTCGATAAGGATCAAATTTGTGTGACCTTCCATAGATTGCCTACCCAAGCCATAGCTTCTCCGGAGTGAAAATATTGAGGGGATATATCGCACTCTTGTTCTTCCCCAAACGATCTCTTGCTCGTTAGAAGACTTCTAATACATACGTTGTTTAATGACCTACCTTGACTACTCCGAAAACGGTATTGCTATCAACCTTGCTCGGGCCAATTGAAGTGATTACTTGCTAAAGTTAACCGAGTTGTTTTTGTCAGAAGTTCTGGACCAATGGCAGGCCTTCTCTCATGCAATCTACGGCTTACAGTATATAAACTGATATTAACATTTATAACTTGTTGAAGTCCTTTCTTGATCTCAACAGAGCCGGGTCTACAAGACTGTTCACTTCAAACATTGTTTTCAAAGCAGTTCCCAATGATCCTCGTTATGTGGGGTCTTGCACTGTCGTGCTATTAGTGGCGTGTAAGGAACAACAGCGTTTTGGGAACTCTAGATAAAGGTCAAGTTGTGCGACTTTCCATAGACTGTTCAAACCATAACACCACGTTGCTTCTCCGGAGTCGAAATGTCGGTCTCCTGTTCTTATCTTTACCTTCTCTCGGCCGTCGGAAGACCTCTAACAAAACCTTGACTCATCAGAAAACAAGATTTTAGTTCACTCTTGGTCAGACCGATTGACCTGATTTCTTGCGAAACTTAGCAGAGTTGTTCTGTGCTTTGTCAGAGGTTCTGCCAGTGCTTTTGAGCTGTCGCCTTATTGTGCAGTACTGGCATAAACGTTTCTTACTTGTTGAAGCGTTGCTTGAGCTCACCAGCGATAGAATGGCAATTACGTAGTACATTGGAAACAATAAAACTATCTTCTCCCTGAGATGTAACGCGATGGTGGTTTTGTTAAGTAACCTCTAGCATCTCGATGGAAGACCCATTGGGCAGTCGTTCTGCCAATGCTAAGCACCCCAGTCACATACGTCTTCCTCGCCCAACAATGCTTTGATTCTAGCCAAATCGGTATAACTTAAAACCATCACTCAAACAAATTCGAAACTTAAAAATGATAAGAAGAGATAGACTATTCTAAGGAAATCTTTAGCCTAAATGTTCGAGCTAGTGGGGGTCTGTAAAACTTCCGACTCTTCGATGGTTTCTTAAACTCAGATGCGAACAATTGTTCCTCAATTCTGTGCCATGGAAGGAAGACGACGGAAATATCTTGTGCACGCTCTGTAACCTAAGAGTTAGAGAAGATATCTTTCATTTTGTTGCCCAGTGTCCCATACTGTCTGAATTCCGTATCCTGCATCTAGGCTATAAATCGTTTTCCAGGTCTCAGCTGCTTGATGTTAAATCTCGTGGATATAGAGGCCGAAAGGTCTAGCACGCTATGCACGTCATACCTGGCAATATAGGTACGATTATAATACCGAGTCATAATTGTTTAACTTGTATGTAAATTCAGCTAGGTTTTACAATTCAGTTTTGACTTATAGTTTTCTTTTATTACCATTATTATATAGTTTATTTTTATTTTTTATTTTTCCCTCGCCTGAAACAAAGAACAGCCAACTTCCGGCAGATGGATTAGCATCCATGCTGTAAAATGCTTTAGTATTGTATATTATGTAATGCTTCTCTTTAATGTAAATAAAGCATGTTATCTATCTATCTACTATTCGAAGATTTATTTATAGAATCCATTTGTAAAGAATACAACTGGGAGATTTTATCTGTTTTTTATTTACCGCTAATAGTTTAAAACGGATCGAACATTGTTGTGAGACGATCAGTGGAAGATTGTCAAAAAGGTAATTAGAAATACTGTGAATGGCTGTTTGCCTTGTTAGAGTAGAATTTTAATAATAGAAAAAGAAGAAAAGAATAACATGCTTAATTTCTTTCAAATATGTAAACAACTTTGGCACATTAAAAATTTCCTAATAAAACATCAACTAACCGCAGTCAATTTGCGGGAGGAACAGTTGGAAGATTGGTAGCTTTTGTGATTCCATGGTTTCGATTATTTTCTTCAAATTTCTTTTTCAAGATCCGGTCCGACAGTTCAAGAACACCACTTTTTCAACGCATTTGTTGACACTTGCTATGCACCCGAGGGCCGATCTAATCTCGACCTGGTTTCTTCTTTAAACCTCAATTTTTTAAGAGGAAGACAAAGAGAAAGTTTGTTTTAATGGTAATTAAAAGGATTTTATTATTCATTTGGAATGCTTTAAAAGGACCCTTGGGTTCGAAAGGAAAACGGGTTGTCTACACTCTACAACCTACCTCATCACAAATGTCCTGATGACCGTGTTTCTCATCACAGCGGCTAGTACTTTCTCACAACGTCCGAGTAATTACAAATTTTCAACTATTAATTATCAAGAAACACCATAATTGTTATATTTGTGCATGCTCCATTTCGTACTTCCACTTATCTAATTTATATTAAGTGTTTTATTCCAAATTTGAACATTATTATAATACAAATATAATAATAAAAATAATAATGCTAACAATTGAATTTATAAATCGAGCTAGACAGCTCGTGAGAAGAGATGAAGAATAAACTCTGGGCCGGTACTGAAAACAATGGCACAAAAGAAGTAGGTGTGGGTAAACTTGGACTTTGACCAACAATAACTTGATTTCAAGAAGAATACACGCATTAAGTATTGAAAAAATTTACATACTCATGAAAAAATACGAGATAAAATAAGAAAATGAATATTTTCAGGAATTAGGGTCCGTGAATAGACCAAATGCACAAAACACCGCCATAACATTTAAACAAAAAATTGAATACATATTTCTTTTTGTCAAAAGAACACCTAACAATGTATAAGAGGTAAAAATAATTTGATAAAACTCTGCTTTTGATTTTAAAAAAATTCCTTAGTTTTATTAGTTTATTTATTTCTGTAGATTAAATTGTGTGTTTTAACCAGGACGGTAGTGTAAGTCAAACTTTAAAAATACAAATAAATAACAATTATATTACCGACAAAAACGAAGAAAAACCAGGCCAAATAAAATAGAAAATCCAGATAAATATTTGAGGTTTGGCAATTTTCGATCATTTTGGTCTGCCCCTTGTTTTGGTCATCTAGCCATCTTCAGTGGAGGAGGGAATATCTTAGATGCAGAAGGCGAAATTCCTGCGACAGACCACATCGGCAAGAATACGTCGGTTGAAATGATCAAATACTGCCAAACGATAAATATTTATACAATTTTGTTTTTATGAGGAACATTTCAAGAGTCACAAGGGAAACCCACATCGATTTTTCAACATGCAAAACAAATTAACCAGGGAATATATTGAAATTTGGATACTTGTCTTACAAAATCTACGATTTTCCAATTCTCACATTTGTTTTTTACACATTTTATTTTGTCTTTAGAGTTCTTTGTTTTTGTATTTTCTCAAAATAACAGGCAACAACAACTGAAGTGATGGCCATAGTCCGAAACGCGACCAGCAAACAATAACGACAGGCAGATGAAATAGCTGGTTTCCACGAAATATCCCAGGTTTTCTGTTTAACAAACTATTTCGGTAGTCATATTTAATGGCAAATATCTGGCATAGTAGCCATAAAAAATATTTCATTAAGAAAAGCCTAGAAACGTCCGACAGAGCAAATCATCGAGAATAGATGAACCAGTATGATCGGATGACAGGAGAAAACCACTTAGCCATTTTAAACGACAAAAAACAAACCAAACAAACAAGTTATTGAAATACCGATACATGCCTGAAGACAAAACCTGCGAGAATATGCGGACCAGGATCAGCGGAGACGACCAAATTCCAGGTGCATCACCTCGCTGATTTCAACAAAATGTTCGATATTTATCGGACGAATTTTGATTTTTGGTGTTTTTAATCTTGTCTGTCACATTAAAAATAACAATTAATAATACACGAACCGTTCACTGACGACGAGACGTCGAAACGCGTCCGGCAGACCTAGACCTCGAGGAGAGGCAGTAAAAATAATCTGAGAAAAAAGACAAACCTACAGGTTCATCACCGCGCCGACTCTAAGAGAAAATCTCACAATAAATATTTAAACTTGTTTTTTTTTTCTATTAAGGTACAATGTTTACTTTAAGTCGAAGTGTTTAAAGAAGAAAGCGATAAACTGCTTTTAAAGTACACTTAAAGTGGTACGCTGGAAACTTCGATTTTTCAAATGTAATATTGAAAAACATCTATTGTCTTCTATCCACACGGCGGTAAAAATTCATTGACGCAATTTAATAAAATGGTTAGAAGCAGGGATCAAAAAATGTCCCGCGCTTTAAAAAAAAATCCGTCGGAATACACGAGAGTTTGAGCGTTAAAACAAATATCCGGCGAAAAACTTATACTTTATCGATTTTTGATGGTTTACGCTTAAATTCTTTCTATTCTGTAATGATTTTTTTTTTTAATGGGTTTTGTGTGATTGAGAAAAAAAAAACCAGAAACAGGACCATTTAAGTTTGTTATTTTGACTTTCAAATTAATACGTAATTTAAAAAAATCTTTCAAGTTTCCATTATTGAATTTTTTTTCTACCAAATGTATAAGGAACCTTTGGTACTTTCAAGCAACGATATTGACCCCAATTTGACTAATGTGGATAATTAGGAAGGAAACTTACTAACGACACTTACGTTAAATATGCGAGATTATTCCTAGCCTAAATTGTATTTCTGTTTTCTTAGGTTTTTAAATTAGTATACATTTTTGAATTAAAGAGAAAATTATTTAATCAATAAAGTATCTTATTGAAGTTACAATCGTTTCTAAAGATGAAGAAAGTTTAGTACCTAACTTTCTTTTTGGCCTCTTAAGTATCCTTCTTTTTAATTTGTCAGTCCTATTTCAATATTATGTCGAATATTCACATCTTACTAAATTAATGACAATTGATTTAATAATTATTGCAATTATTTATTTTAATATAAATAAGACATTTGTTTCTTTTCTAATCCGATATTTGTCAACAGTTCCATTGTTCAAGTTCATTCTCGTTCATGTGTCTTTCTTAAGACAAAATACAGCGAGACTGAGCGGACCTGAATGAACGGGAAGATGGGAGTTTCTACAAACGATGCAGATTGACAAGGTGTTTTTGTTTGTTTTGAAATAGCCGAAACTTGGAAGAAGTTATAACTTGAATACATGATTTTGGTTTAGGGGGTGAAATTCGACAATGTGCGGTGATTGGTGACCGTTTGCCGATGATTATTCAGAAATCGTTAGATGCGGCCTGGTGAGATCAGAAAAACATTTTCTTAATCGTGCCAACGTTTAGATCTTTGTTGAGATCACCTTCAGCGCCTGGGATTTACGAACATTGTTTAAATTTTACAAATACACGTAGGATGTGAAAAAATGAATTTACACAATGGTAGAAATTTTAGATTAAAAATAATGCATTTATACAATGCTAGAAAATTCTATCATTTTCTAGCAAAAGAACACTCTTAAAAGGGATGCAGAGAAATAGAAAATTTTAGATTTAAAAAACTATACTTTGCTAAAGCATTTTAAATTCAAAGCAATGAATTTATACAAGGCTAGAAAAAATTTGATTAAAAAAAAATTTATACAACAATAGAAAATTTTTGCTTAAAAAATTTATGCAATGGTAGAAAATATTTGATTAAAAAAAATAATTTATACAATAATAGAAAATTTTTGCTTAAAAAAATTTATACGATGGCAGAAATTTGAGATTTAAAAAAATGAATTTATACAATGCTAGAAAATTTTATATGTACAAAAAATTAATTTCTACAATGCTATAAATTTTAGATTAAAAAAAGATGATCTCAATCTTCAGGGCCTGGGATTTACAAATATTATTTAAACTTAACAAAAACATGTAGGATTTGGGAAAAAGTGAATTTTACAATACAAATATATTTTTATATTCGATCAGAGTATTTCTACTCGCTCAAAGTGTTTGCTTTCTGCGTAATTGTGCCATTCTTGCACATCACTTTTTTCCACATCCTACATGTATTTGTTAAATGTAAACAAATTTTGTAAATCACAGGCCCTGAAGATGCTCTCGATAAAGATCGAAACGTTGGTACGATTAAAAAAATGTTTTTCTGAAACTTACATCCCACCAGATCGTATCTCACGATTTCTGAATAAATTTGACAATATTAACACGTTTACAATTATTTCGATGCACTTATAGTTCAACCGTTTTGACACCTCCACCTTAAAATATAGGCCTGAAACCAGTACTCACGATAATAATCCTCATGGCGTTTCCTAGTTTCTTATATCGTGACATACGCGTCGGATCGACGGATGGGTCAAATGTTCGCCCCGATCGGGAAAAAAGAGCGGGATCACTGAACGGTCACAGTTGTGAGAGGGTTGTCTGTTTCACTGGGATGCACTTGATTTACACTCCATGTCGGGGATGAGCCAATGCCCACGGGGATGACGACCGTCTAAAACCCCTCCAAGGTCGGTGGGAAGATATATACGTCTGACCCAGAAACCCCCTCTTAAGATTTCCCTTTCCATCCGACGGAGACCCTCAAGAGGTAGAAGCCACATGCTACACACCACTTTCAGGTTCACCTTTCGTTTTAAAACTGATTTAAATTGAAATCTTACGATTCTCATCGGAACGGTTTAATGATATTTTAAAACAAAAAAGTGGATGAACAAGTGTGTACCTAAGCGTGTTGTATCTAGGTTTGTTGTTACACACTTTATTTCAAGGGTAGACTAGCGTGAAATCCTTATAGATCAAGGCAAAATATCGATTGATTTGATTTCAATTCAGGTGTGAACTAATTTATCATTTAATAAATGACTACAGAAACATCAACCAAAGAACTTCAAATCCTTGGAAAAATGATCTTTATCTCTTATCATATTGTTTTATTTAACTTTTAGCAAAAGCATACCATAAAAATTAATGAAATTCGAAGATACACTAAAAAATATATTCTGTTATTTCATTTCTTTCAAATAATTAATATTTTTATGTAAGGTTTTGGCTGAAATGAAAAACATAGTGGCACTAGCTTTTTCATTTTAACCAAATTTTTACATAAAAATTAGTTATTTCTTTAGTTAAAACTGCGAGGGAAATCGTTAACTTGAAGGACAAGTTTGTCGTAATTCCTACGATCAAAAACTGTAATGGTTATAATCAGAGACTGGATTTTTATACAGTAAAAATTGCCAAAATATACCACAAAATATTCAGTTGAAATATGCAATAATGATACGTTCAAAAGTAAGAGATTTTTTAGACGAGGGTAGTTCAACTACGAGGTTATTTGAACCCTTGGGGGTGCCGGTGTTGTTGAAAAAAGCCCATTTGTATTCGAACCCAGGACCTTTACTTTACAGTGAAGAGGGCCGTGCCAACGCATTAACCATTCCGGCCACGACGACCCCTAGATTTTATTTACGTTTTGTTTAAAAAACAAAAATTCTTGCTTCTCTAAATTGTCTTCCGTGAAATAGTGCCTATGGTCACTTAAAGTATGTGAGAATAATTATTCAGATATCGTGAGATGCGGTCTGGTGTGATATAGGTTTCAGAAAAACATTTTCTTTATCGTTCCAACGTTTCGACTTTTATTGAGATCATCTTCAGGGTTCAAAGTGTTTGTCTACATTAGTACACAGAAGACAAACACTTTGAGCCCTGAAGATGATCTCAATAAAGATCGAAACGTTGGCACGATAAAGAAAATGTTTTTCTGATCACACCAGACCGCATCTCACCATATCTGAATAATTATCAATTAACGGTCACTAATCTCTACACATTTGTGAGAATATTGAATGTATGAAAATAGGACCTAAGAAGTGGTTTTATATCCTTTTTCAAAAGGTAGTTCCTACTCACAGTAAGTTGTTTTTCAATGATCCGGATTTCGAGCCTTTTAGCTCATCATCAGTTGACGGGCTTCCACAACCACGTCTATAGACATGCATTGCCAAAGCGAACCCTCCCACTCTTCCATTCCAATTAACAGCTGATTTTTTTTAATGGCGCTCAATTTGAACGAGCGAAACTTAGCTTAATTATTTGGATGTTCGATATTATTTATGTGCATATTTATAATGGGAGACAGATCAAAATCTCTTATATTCTTAATGCATTTATCACCATGTGTAATTTTACATTTTTTCCTTTCAAATTTCTCAAACTAATCTAATTCTTTCCCTTTTGTTCCTTTTAGATGGTCCTTAAATTCCGAAAATTTGCTCGATTTTGGCAAGTGTTCTTTTACTCTTGTTTTTATTTCTCTACCGTTGTCAGTATTTCTAGATCTTTTACTATCGTTGCGGCCTATTTCAGTATTTCTTTGAATTACATCAACTTTTCGTCAACTTATTATTTTTTTACATATATTATTTTATGCTTCCGCCCCCCTTGAAAGCCAATATATAATTTTAAATATTTTGCAAGGTAATTGCGATTTTACGTAAAAATCCATCAAATATGCAATTTTATGCGATATTCGTTAATTCATCTATAAAATATCCAGCTATCTAGATGGACGATTGATTTCTTCGGTCGTACGTGTTGGCAATAAAAAAATATGTAACTGCATAAAAATCCGGTCTCTAGTAATAATAATAAACATAGAAAAATAGTGGGGGGGGGCGTGAGATTCGAACCTGGGACCCTACTATTGATGAGCGCCCGACACAACCCTCATACCGTTGAAGCTTTAAATAATTATACGAATAGTTCAATCCATAGAATGGAAGGAAAAACAACGTGAAAAATTTAAATTTTGTCCCCCCCCCTGCATATTGTTTTTATTTGGGAGTTTTTGTGAAAAACCTACAACGTAAAATTTTCTTTTTCTTTTATTTTTGTGTCTTATGGACCAAAACGTTTTAAACCAACTTCGAGACACGGATAGCAACTTAATTATTTTAAATGGCAAGGAACTCATCAATGTACATTTTTCAAAAGGATTTTTGATCCACAATTCAATAGGGCAAACGGTTTTTAATTTTGGGCCATCGTTCTCAACCTATTTGTAAAAAAAATTCTGAACAGTGTTTTTCGAACTCAAATTTCTCTAACTTCTTCAACCAATGACCAAATTATTTATTTATCATTTGAATTGATAGTAACATTTCGCAACACTGTCTTCATGGGTCCATCCTGTCACATGTGTTGGACACACCCTCTGGATATGATGCATAAAAGCGTAATTCAGCCTGGTGCAAATTGTGGGGTTTAATATATATATATATATATATATATA
>CM077104.1:13773803-13804785 GCA_039619505.1 Cimex hemipterus
ATATATATATATATATATAAATGGGGGAACAGAATTTAAATTCCCCTATTTTCATTTTTTCAAACTAAACTATACTTCGCCCAAAATCTAATATTCCTAAGACGATTTTCTAAATCAATCTAATTGTTTGATATAGAAAAGGTTGAATTTTGACTGTAAAAAATTAAATTTGATTTTAAAAAATGTAATTTGATTTGTGTTGTTCGAAAAAAGTTCAATTTAGTTTAGAAATAGTTCGTTCAAGTTCGGAAAACATTCGTTTGGGTTTAGTTTAATTCCTTTTGAAAAAAAGTCCAATTCTATTTGGGAAGGTTTCTACTTATTGGACTTATAAAACGTCTAATTTGTTTTCAATTGAGTTTAATCTGTTTTGAAAAATGTTCTTTTCGGTTCGAAAAAAATTCAATAGGTTTGGGAAAAGTTCAATTTGATTTGGAAAAAAAATTTTTTTGGTTCGGCAAATTTCAAAAAAATTAAAACCGAGTATATTCACATGTTTTCACACTTGTCACATACGATGATCGTAACTTAAAATTTGTGCATGACGAGATACACATATCGCTAAAAATTAAAAATTTTTAACTTTTTCCTACATCCTGAAACGAATAATGAATTTTTGCACAAAGGCACACTTTCACAGGATCTGATTAACATAATTGCGTTTTTTATTTGCATACGCGGGGCAAAAAAAAAATGAAATGAAGATATGAATGTGTGAATTTATAAAATTCAAATCAACTTCTGATGATGCCGACCAAATAGGCGATTCTGGGCGATCTACAGGCATTGGATATGGTCCATATTCGTCGGTACATCTTTCCTTTTATTAGTTTGATCTTCCTGGTCTGTTCAATGTTTTTTTTTTCTAACGCAGTTTCACATATATCTGAACGGGTTTACTAAAGAGCATATAGAACGACCACCGAAAATGTCGAAGGGCGATTCATAGATGTGACCTGATGATAGAAAAAGTCCAAGTAGTAGAAATTGCTGAGTGTGTGTATTTGAGGGTTTTATATTGATTCAACTTACATCAGAAGTGAATTGAATAAAATGATAAGTATAATATCTCTAGCGCCTAAGCCTATACTATGTTGGCAAAATATCTCATATCGTTCGGAGATCGTGAGATGCGGTCTAGTGTGACTTAGGTTTAAAAAAAAAACTTACTTTATGGTGCCAACGTTTCGATCTTTATTGAGATCATCTTCAGGGCCTAGGATTTATAAGCATTCTTTAAATTTTACAAATAGATGTAGGGTGTGAAAAAATGAAATTATACATTGCTAGAAAATTCAGATTGAAAAAAAAAAGTTTTTATACAATGCTATAAAATTCTGTCATTTTGTAGCAAAAGAATATCCTTAAAAGGGATGCAGAGAAATAGAAAATTTTAAATTAAAAAAAAATTACACTATGCTAGAAAATTTTAGATTCAAAACAATGAATTTATACAATGCGAGAAAAATTTTGATTAAAAAAATGAATTTATACAACAATAGAAAATTTTCGCTTAAAAAATTGAATTTATACACCGCTTGAAAATTTTAGATTCAATCAAAGTATGTGATAACAACAAACGCTTTGAGTGAGTACAAATACTTTGATTGAATCTACAATTTTAAGCATTGTATAAATTAAATTTTTTAATCAAAAATTTTCTAGCATTGCATAAACTCTTTTTTTTAACTAAACTTTTCTAGCGTTGTATAAATTTATATCTTTCATTTAAAATGTCTAGCATTGTACAAATTCAATTTTTTTAAATTAAACATTTTCTAGCCATGAAAACACTCTTTTTTCAATCTAAACTTTTCTAGGGTTATATAATTTTTTTTAATATGTAAAATGTCCAGCATTGTACAAATTCAATTTTTTAAAATCAAAAGTTTCTAGCATTCCATAAATTCTTTTTTTTTTAATCTAAACTTTTCTAGCGTTGTATTAAAATTAAAAATTTTTGTTTAAAAATATATCGTTGTATAAATTTAAAAAATGAATTTATACAATGCTAGAAAAGTTTAGATTAAAAAAATCTATTTATACGATCCTAGAAAATTTTATACTAAAAAAAGTATACTACTCAGAAAAACTTTGTACTCACTCAAAGTGTTTGTTGTTATCAGATACTTTGAGTGAATGTAAAATTTTACAGCAATGTATAAATTCATTTTTTAACAAAAATTTTCAATTATTGGGTAAATTGAATTTTTTAATCAAAATTTTTCTACCATTGTATAAATTAATTTTTTGAATCTAAATTGATCTAGCATGGTATAATTTTTTTTTACAAAAATTGTCTAACATGGTGTAAATACATTTTTTTATGTCTTACATATATTTGTAAAATTTAAAGAATGTTTATAAATCCCAGGCCCTGAAGATCATATCAATAAAGATCGGAACGTTAGCACGATAAAGAAAATATTTTTCTAAAACCTTGGTCACACCAGACCGCATCTCACGCCTTCCAAATAATCATTGACTAACCGTCACCAAACACCACACATATCTCATATCGTTTAACTGACATAATTTTAGGTGGGACGGTAAGCAGAACACTTTAGAAACGCGGAATTTTTGATCCGAGGGAAGAAGATTTCACTGAGCCCGGAATGTCATGCGATTTTCACAATTGAGTGAAGGGTCGTCCAACGATAACCAAACGGACGGGGACGAGGGCTTGAAGCCTTGAAATAGAACGGTAAAGAGTTGCTTTGACAGAGTTGGCATTTTATAAAAAATAGCTTCTGACTGTATTTCATTGACATTATTAAAAAACGTGTGCTGATTTATTGTCTTTATAATAGAAATAATAATATAGTGGATTTCATGTAAGAGGCGAAAGGACTTTTTCTTCGGGTCGTCCAGACAATTATTTCTTAATTTCTCTTCTAGATGAGGTATAGAAAAGTGGAGGATCTTAATTTCCAAATATTTTTCAATACAATTGTTAGTCGGTCAGTTAGGGAAAAGATCGTTTTTAAAATCAAAAATCGGTTTTTGTTTGTTTTTTTTGAGTTAGGAAAGGTTCATGGAGCGTGGGGATGAAATGGTACAATTATCTTGCGACCTTCGAACATCTCAGGTCAGCCTCTTACAAAAACGCCCATTTCCGTTCCTTCGGAGGAGGATTGGATAAAAGGGTAACATTTCGAAGATCTCGGATGGTAATTGGCGAAAACTAACAGGAAGTCGCGGCTCCGCGTTTAGAAACGTACGTGACGGAAATGGTAAGCTCCCGTTTGAAAAATCTCACTGCGTACGGCAATATTGTAAAGTATGAAAACGACTTCATTTCACTTTCTTTCGCGGCGGCAGAATGAACACGAGAATAATTGCACAAATTATTACACATTCCAGTATTGCACCCCTACTAAAAAAAAGCTATTAAGAAAAGGCGGAAGTTATTTATGGAGTTTCTTTATAATCTGTTTTCTCGCCCGAACCCTAATATGGAAAAACCACTCTGTTAACCATTATATACGCATTAAAAAGACTCGGGAGAAAAAAGTGGAAAGAAATTATTATAAAGCTCGGAAATCAATAGACAACCTTGAGAGGGTTCAAAAAGAATTCAGGTATAAGGACCCTGAGATAGGTAGGTATCCTTTTTTTAAACCCTTGCGTGCCCGACGGAAGGGCTAGACTAGAAAAAAATCATCCAAGGATGAGAAATGTTATTAGATAGATAGGGTTGATGTTGATGGCAGTCCTTTTATCTTTGGGCGACTTATTACGACGGCTTCAAGCGAGTACTAATGGTTCTTAAAAAAATAAACGACAAGAAATGAAAGGTCTGACTGGATTATTTACCAAAGTCAACAGTCCACAAATGGGATATCCTCCAGTCGATTGTTCTATTACATGGCTGAATGACATAAAACATTTGTAAAATGTGTACATTAGACTAAAACAATAATTTTGATATAAGAAGCACACTTTGATCATAACACTGGTCATACATCAAATTAAACTTCAAGTGGTCGGTACCTTCTTTTCAATAAGACAATAAAACAGGACCCTTGTATTTTGAAGGAAAAAGTGACCACCCTTAATATTTTAATTATCTCCTATAAAATCCTCCATTACGCACCTTATCATGTTCGGTCCGTTTTACAATAGGATTTCGTAAGTGAATATTTGAATAGACAATTTCTTCTCATAATTTTTAAGTTTTGAACTTATTTGAGTGATTGCTTTAAGTGATATAGATATATTTACTGACGGCTCTTCCATCGATGGCAAAACAGGTTATGCCCGTGTTGACCCTAACAAACATTCGCTTCCAACTTCAACGTCTGTTTGTACAGCAGAACTAATTGCGCGATAGCGCACTCGATTACATAAGAAAATTGGGTGATTCTAAATTTTGTACCCTCACAGACTGTCGACGCATTGAAGAAAGGATAAATAACATTACCCCAGAATCTAAATGCAGAAACTATATTTTTGCCCAAATCTGTAGGAAAATGCTCGAGACAAAAATCATGGGGAAAAGGGTGGTATTGTGTTGGGTGAAAGGGCATGCAGGCTTATGGCAAAATGAAACGGTGGACGCACTTGCAAGGGAGGCTGCAACATCAGCTCCAACCCTTAAGATTAAAATTCCTAAAGATGACGGGAAAAACTTGTTGGAAAAGTTTTATAGAAATCTTTGGCAAGAAAAAT
Organism: Cimex hemipterus; assembly: GCA_039619505.1. Taxonomy (NCBI): domain Eukaryota; kingdom Metazoa; phylum Arthropoda; class Insecta; order Hemiptera; family Cimicidae; genus Cimex; species Cimex hemipterus. The sequence continues at coordinate 13,778,475 of CM077104.1, forward strand.
GCAACGCATCAAACGTTGGATATTATTATAAGTCACTGTTCCCTGAGGTCAAGAAAAAAACCATGGTTTCCCGAAGGCGATAGCCAGAATATCAAAGGAGTTATATTCTACTATTTAGACTGAAGGCAAATCATGGCCTATGGGGTAGCTACAAGAAGAGAATCGGTTTGGCATCGTCTCCGAACTGTCCCACTTGCGATTGCCCTTCAAATCCTTCCCACATAACGTTTGAACGTCCAGAATACGAACTGGTAAAAAACCTGAGCCAAGTCCCAAACATTTCCAAAATAACAAAAACTTAGAATCTGTCCTAATAAGCAACAATCCATCAGCTTTCAACATAATCTATGGATTTCTAAAGTCGATAAACGTTTCTTTTTGGTTATCTTCAACCATGAAATTTAAGAAGATGATGGAGCTGAATGAGTGGGTGCGGGGGGGACCTATCCTGGTCGGTCGATACGAAGTAAAATGAAAATAGAAAACTTCATGGGTAATATGCCAGCGTAATCCCCCCCCCCGAAAAAGAAGTTATATAGATTCAGCAAGAATTGTTAGGAGATGGAACAAGTCAAGCGTATGTGGCCAGGTTGCTTAACATCCCCAGAAGCCGAAGCGTATACCACGATACTGGAGGTTACTCAACAAGGCATGGATGTATCAGGTCGTCATCGGGTTACATCCCAGAGAGGTAACTACTTGGAACGGGCTTCAAATCAATTTTTGAAGTGGAAGGTTATGTAAACTTTATTGTGATCAAGTAACACCTTCGACAAGTTAGAAATGGTAATGTCAGTTTATGCACTGAACGAGAAGATTTTCAGAAGCTAGATCACGTTGGAGAAGGTCTATCAACTGGTCCAGAACCTTCTGACAAGGCACAGAACAGCACGGTTACGTTTCGCAAGTAATCACTTCAATTGTCCCGAGCAAGATGGAACTAAAATCTTGTTTTTGTATAGGTCAAGAGACATCCCGCAATATTTTCACTCCGGAAAAGTTGGTGTCATAATACCATTCATAGAATAAACATGATGACAAAAATGTAATAACTAATAAATAGCCAAGGAAAAATGGTTTCTTTTAATAGTTATCCATATAGTTTTAAATTAGATTTCCCATAATTTCAACTGATCACATATTGAAATCTGCTCCTGGAAGGGTAGTTGTGTTTTGGAAGCGAGAGTTCAATTGAAGCCGTTCATTATAATTACAACGATGAAGCCCTCGGTCATACTAGTAAAAACGGGCTGACATTTCAATTCGACTCTGATTTCTACTCTTTGGAGCTTTCTCCCGTGTTGGCATGTCGGCTTTTTTTTCCTGACTTTAAATAGAAATGAGTTTACAGTTGTGCATAAACCCACTTTGCATACAGAAGTGTAAAAATACCCATTCGGTCTGCGTGTGTAATTGTAATTAAATGGATCTGTGCAATCCGAATCGCACTAAGTAAGTGAAACTTCATGTCACTGCAATTTTTTTCACAAATACATAACAAATATCCACTGTTACCCTCTCGTAACCTCAATAGGGCATTCAGACAGTTTTGTATGTTCTGATATAATAATAATAACTAAAATATCCCCGATCTATGATGACGACAGTATCTTCATTCATTTTCGGCACAGCTCTCTCATTATTATGGCCAATATGAAATTTTAATTTGGGAGGGAGGTCTGCAAAACACATCGACCGCTGAAGATGGCGAGAAGTTGAAACCCAAACTAGCTAGTATATGCAGACCCAACTTCAGGTTCATCAAATCTCAGATTGCATGCTTATCAGATGTATTTTGGTAGTTAGCATATTCAGTGCCAACCATTTCGCACAGAAGCAATAAAAAATGTTATTATGACATGTCGAGAATAGGCAGACTGGTTGAACGGAAACAAAGACGAAGCATTACAAGGATCACAGGATCAGGTGAAAACCACTTAGTTTTTCAAGTTCACAACACAACCTAATCACTGAAGAAGGTGAAATACCGATTCTTGTCTGGCTGACTATCAAGCGAGGTTAGGCGGACCAGGATAATAGGAAACGACCAAACTAAACATTTCCTTTCTCGACATGTAAGGCATTCCAGTAAAAAAAGTCGGTGAATTTAGTCATAGCTCGAATTTCAGGTTTTCATTAGGAAGTAAGTTTTATTAGAATTATAACTATATAACTATATGCCTTTCTGCATGACATGTAAAACAAGAAAACCTAATGATCCAATGGCATAATGAAAGACATCATAGAAACCATAACAGCGGGTATAAGCAAACCATGAGGGCCCGAAGAGGTTAGGCTACCTTAATTAATTACCACCAACAATCTACAAAAGATGGTGGCGCATAAGTTAACTAACTTTCATATGCGTTTCCACTAGCCAACTTTGTGAGGGCTTAATATGATATTTTTTGAAAATATATATTAAATATATATATACTGTACCTCATCAACAAACCTTCTAGGGCAAGAATCGTCAATGAACTTAGGATACAACAAGAGATTGTTCCTTCCTGAGGACTTTCTTTTAATATATACTCATGAGTTCTCATCATTGGTAACCAAGGTTGCAATACTAAAGAGGGCATCATTATGCTAGCAATGCCCCCAACATTAACCGACCTCGGTAATGCACAATAATTGTTGAGTATATCTCTAATGTCGTAGCGTTTGTTCACTTCAAGCCAATTATACGAGCCACCACAGCACAACAGAAACTACAATTCCGAACAGCTCTGTTGTTCGTTGCCTTCGTCTTGCCTCTAAAATCCCTTGAGCTGAACATGTGGAGTGTTATGTACCTGTCCGGAAATATTTAAACTGCTGTTCAAATCTCACTCTGGTTATTATGCTCCACTGTTTACAAGCACCACCTTAGATGATTATCCGATCTGAATAGAGCTGTCAATGCCAAGATCCATCACGACCGCAAGAAGGTCACAGGCCTTACTAATTTTAACTATTGTTTAATTTTCTAAACATTGTTTATGCATTTTTGGTTAATTTTAAATAAATAATTCTTTAGACGTGTAATTGCAAGACTAAACACGTGACTAAACATAATCATTGCATGCGGTGTACGCTTAACTGTACAGTTATGAGTGCTCATTAATCAATAAGCCTACAATACTTAATAGATGTTAATTCTATTAATTCGTTGAATTCCAGTGAACGGGTTTAAACGTGAAAATTTCCAATTACAATAGTCGATACGGATCTTCGCCTTCCAGCGTCGCACGAATGCCAAGTGTCGGGGCGCGGGCCTGACTGTCTCGAACAGAATATTAAGCTCGGCGAGAAAGTCGACGATTAATTTCGCCAAGCATCGGAAAATTTCCCTATTTCAAAAATAAAGGAATAATAAAAAGTTAGGATCAATCTCAAAAAGCTAAGATTCTTAGAGCTTATGTTTATTGTTATTTAAAAAAAAAAATTGTATTATCAAGTTATATCCCAAATCAAGTCCCGAAGAGAAATTCTCACTATAAAGTGATACTTGTAAGAGAAAAGAAAGAAAATCAAAATTTTTTAGCCAAAAAACCAATCGATTATTGTACACCCTTAGTACATCAGCATCGATGATCTACTAATTAGGAATGCGAGGATTATTAAGTCAAATAGAGGATGGATTTTGTCAAAGGGATTTGGATGATCGGCTAGTATGGAATGGAACACAAGGGGTTGGGATAAGTGATTGTCACAAGTCAAATGAGGTGTTGACTATAGTTCCTCACTGAAGATATTGCAATGCCGAAACGCGATTGAATAGTTCAACAAACCCGCGAGTGTAGCGCGCCTCATCATGCCTAGGGCCGCTTAGGGTCATCGTATATCTTATGCTTCACCGGGATAACCTGTCCACACAACGGAAGCACGGTCACACCCTCATTACAATGTGTCTGTCTTGTTATGACCTATGCGCAACCTAGTATGACCTTTTTCCCTTTTAGATCAAGCCCCCGAAGGGGGACCACCCAATACGATGGTGTTTACAAATATATATCAAGGTTAACCCTTTGGATATAGATGCGATAGTCGTTGTGTAATTTACTGCGCCCTTTAATAGCTATTGCATCCCCCGTTCTCTGCTTACAGAGCCCTATTTAATCAAGGAACTTGATTAATATGCCCGGTTTCAGTTGACTCTCTTCTACGGTCACATTGTACATCCCAAAGCACTTCCTTCTGCGGGCAAGTGTAGCACCACAGTTCGTTAGTGGGTGTGTAGGTGTCTCCTCAGCTTCATTGCAGAATCTGCATGCACCGTCTTGAATTATAGCAATCTTTTTTAAGTGTCCATTTAGCTTGCAGTGTCCTGTTAAGAAATCCCATTAGGATTAGCAGTTTGTTCCTGGTCCCTTTGACACATTCTGTAATTTCTTTTCTTCCGAAATTTGTTGGGAGATTTTTGGATTGCCTTTGTCCAATGAGAGAATTCCATTGTTCCTTTATTATCTTTTTGTCCTTCTGTCTAAGATACTCATTGATAGTGTGGGTTCCTAAGCCACAGAAGTGTTCGGGTCGTATCAGCTGTGTAGCAGCTCCTTACCATGCAAGGATGTCCGATTTCTCGTTGCCTTCTACTCCGATGTGCCCTGAAACCAGCAGAGACTGACTTAGTTCTGCGTACCTAATAAGTTTAATTTAGTTTTGCAGTTCATCGCCGTCCTTGAACTAATGATACTTGAGCTTAGTGCTTTGATGGCTGCTTGGCTATCTGACATAATAGCTATGTTACTGTTTATCTACCCTTCAGTGAAGTTGCGTCTATCTCTTCTTGGTATATTTTCCCATGGTTCTGAGTGTTTCGTTACAGGACCGAATCCTCCTGCCCCTGTATATTCTTGTGTTTTAGATCCATCTGTGTACCCAAAGATGGTGCCATTCTTAAAGGAGGTGATTTCTTCTCGTTCCCATTCTTTAAATTCAAGCATCTGTTCATGTCGTCTCTTGGTGCCATGAGTATCGGACGGTCTTTCATTATTTCATCAACTCCACACAACGGGTACCTTCGCGGTCGCACCCCGACCTGACATGACCTATGCGCTATCTGGTAAGCATGACTTTTTTCTTTCAAGACCCATCTTCCGCAAACCAGGGACCGCCCATTACAGTGGTGTTTACGAATATATATCAAGGTCAACCTTGTGTGTATTTTTGAAAGCGTATAAAATATCATTCATTAAGATAAATAAAAATCCAAAAGGTTACTCTACAATAAATTCAAATAACAATATAGTCGGTAAAATTACTTACTTTTATTAGTAATTCTAGTCTTTCTTTGATCCCTGAGATTTAAAATAATTCCATTAGAGTTCGAGATCCGATTGCCCAAATAACTTCTTTCAATTAATTAATTATGTAAGGTTCAATCAATATTGAACTGAAAAGGTTAGGGTCAAGAGAGGGATTCGAACCCACAACCTTCTGCCAAATACTCTCTCTTTCGAATTTTCTCTCCTTTTTGTTCAATTCGATTCTCCGCTAGAAATGAAAGGGCCACGGAGAGCTTTAGTGAAGATATACTTCATTTTACTTATTAACTCCATTAGAGTTCGTGGTCCGATTGACCAAATAACATCTTTCAATTAATTCATCTTTATGTAAGGGATTGGGTGAGATATAAAGTCAGTGTCGAAAGGTGGGTTGAAATGGGAAGTTGGTGTCCGAGAGGATCGAAATCAAGATAGCTCAAGTGGTAGAGCAGTGGCGTTGATCGTGGGTTCGAATCCCGCTCGCGACACTGACTTTTTCATCTCAACCTATACCTTACACAAAGATTAATTAATTTAAATATAATATTATTACCTGTTAGAAATGTAAATTTAGGCTAGATTTTTTAAGTGCTAACTAGACGAAAAAGATGGGTGGTCTAAATTTAATATCCCAACATGATATCCAGTGACGTGTAAGCTCATTAATACATTTTTTCATCTTTTTCATTATACCTTCATTACTAGTCAAAGCGCACGTAAAAAAAAATAAATACAAATAAATCAAGTAAAAGTTTTTTTGGCCCGTCCCAGGGTGGTAAAAGCGAGATAGGGCCGGTTCGTTCTGAATGTAGAATGCCATTTGAAGGAACTCGGAGGCAATAGCAATGCGCGGTGGACGGTTCGAAACCACAAAACGTAGACCTGAATATGCAATTAGAAAATTCGAAAGTAAAACATAAGAGGGCAAAAACGAAAATTGCACCTCTGCAGGTCCCAATCTCACCGAGGCAGGACCATTATCACCTTTGAGTTGATTTTGAATATTTGCCACCTTAATTCTAATAAACATTACTAAACTAAACAAAAGTACACAGAGTGTAAAGTGAATTCACGATGAGTTAGTCATACGTCATGATGTTATTACACGTCAACAAAAATCGTTATCGCTATTGTACAATTGAAATTTCAGGATTATCATAAAAATCATATAGAAATTGTAAAAATTTATTTGAGGATTATTTTATTACTTTATTTTATTTAAGCATTATGCGTCATTTATTTTAAAAATACTTAAAATATTTACTTTAATCCACAATTCCGCGGGGGGCATTTTTCACCCAGCATTTCGATTCGTTCAATCAAAATTATTTTGTTCGTATTTCGATTTCAAAAAATTTCGAACCACCATTTGAATACCTTTTAAATTTTTACGGTTTATTTTTCAAGTTAAAGGTCTAACATTCATTTCAAATTCACTAATTTCGTGGTCCGCTTGTCCAATTAATATATTACAATTAATTAAGGTATTTAGTTGAGATAAAAAAAGTCAATGGCACGAGCGGGATTCGAACCCACGACCTTCGGCTAGATACGCCGCTGTTCTACCGCTTGAGCTATCGTGACCTCGATCCACTCGGATCAATTTTCCCTCCTTTTTGCCATTTTTCAAATGTCGTGTAATCTATTTGATTCTCAAAAGCTGGGGATGAGATGGGAAGTCGGTCACGATAGCTCCAGTGGTAGAGCAGCGGCCTATCTAGCCGAAGATCGTGGGTTCGAATCCCGCTCGTGCCATTGACTTTTTTTATCTCAACTAAATACCTTAATTAATGTTAATAACAAAGCGCAAGGTAGATATGGAGGTTGATGGCACGTTTCGTAATTTAGTCAATTCTTCAAAATTGTTTTGGAACCTGTCATAAAAGACTCCATATTCTGTCAGGAGGTTTTTAATTGGTTTATCAAAATGGGAAATGCGCGAAATGTTTACCATTGGCTGAACCCGCAATTAAAATATGATAGGTTTTCTTGATTTCTCCGGGTTTACGAACTTGTAATAGTTTCCGGTTGGTTTCCTATCATCCTGGTCCGCCTAAACCTCACTGTTTTCGCCTGACACTTTGTGCACGTTTGTAAAATGTGGAGTAAAAAACGTCAGGACTAACAAACAGCACACGGACCTATTATTCAAAACGGCGTTTGACACGTAGTTACAGTAGGTGATGCTCATTGGTCTTAGCGTGGATGAAAATAATAAATGGCCCGGCTGTTCTCGCATTTCGCCATCTGGAGAACTTTTGTAAAAAGAGAGGTAACATACAAAAGCGATAAGACTAACAAAATAATACACATAACAACCAATGATTGAACAAACTGGTCGGAAACAAACTCCTTGTAGTTAAATATTAAATCACCCAAAATAAATAATTGTTTACCTTTCAAACTTTTCTATAGTTTTCAATTAATTAATCTTTATATAAGGTATTAGTTGAGATAAAAAGTCAGCGTCAGGAGCGGTATTCGAATTTCGAACCCACGACCTTCGGCTAAATGCACCGGTGCTCTACCACTTGTGCTATCGTTTCGATCCGCTCGGACACCAACTTTTCAAATTTTCCGTCCTTTTTGCTATTTTTCAAATGTGTCAAATGTGGGAAGTTGGTGTCTGAGAGGATCGAAGTCATACAGCTCATTTGGTCGAGCAGCGGCGCATTTAGCCGAGGGTCGTGGGTTGGAATCCCGTTCATGACACTGACATTTTTATCTGAACCAATATCTCACATAAAGGTTAATTAATTGAAAAACGTTATTCGGTCAATCTGGTCACGAACTCTAATGGAATTTTCTATAGTGTGAAATTATTAAAAATCCCCAAAGATGACTAAAGCAAAAGTGTGAAAATATTGGATTCAATCGATCTTTCTCCCTTATGAAATCAACTCGTAAAGTTTGAATCTGAAACCGTTTTTTTTTTTTTTTGCATAGATATTTCAAGGATTAGATAATATCCAGTGCTTTGAGAGAGCTTGTACAAATTACCGCTTTGTCACGCCAATCTCTTACATGATAAAACCAATACGGTGAGATGCCAGGAACAAAAACTGCGCGCATACGCGGACCGGATGATCGGAAACTGCCAAACAATGGGTTCATCATCCCGCAGACCGCAAGGAGATATCCCACGTTAATTAAAACGTTATGCGAAATCGACAGGAAACCAAACCACCACTCAAACAAAAAACAATATTACAGTCAAGAAGGCGATGCCAAATCCTTACGCAGACTTTGATATGAAAAACCGCAGTATAAAATAAAAACAGTCGGTTAAATTAATCAACACTTAATCCTTTCTATCTTGTTTTTTTTCCACAAGTGATTTTTTTACTTTATAGAAATTTCGGAAATATTAGGAATTAGAGAAACTTTCATCTGGTTATTTGGATTTGTGTAGACCCAATAGTTTTGTTTCAGTCATTAAATTTTATGTTTATTTAACCATTTTTCTTGAAATATTCTTTAAAAAATGACAAATCCAACTGTTTTACTTGAATTTTATATTTATTATAATTTTAAACAAAATATAAGAAAAAGCTTTAATGTAATTTATTTGGCTTACGCTGTCAGAAGTTAACAAAAGGAAAGCATTAGTCATTATCTACTAGAAAAAAATAATATTTATAGTATTTTTAGTAATCCACTACAGGAAGGAGATTATACAGGGTGTATCAGAATTCCCCAGGCATTCGTCATGTTGTATTTCTAAACATCGGTTGAACAAAAAATGTATAGGTACGATTGTTCAATTTTTTACTATTACCCACAAAAAATAGGGATGGTTAGGGACTTAAGTGGAACGCTAAGATTGTGATGTTTGAATGGTTGCTACCTCCAGGAATTATTCCCTGAAAAATATTTTTCCTTGTCATAAATTTCTCAATAATTCCGTACTCCGCGAAACATTCTGTATTTAGTATGCTCACCGACATGGTTTATGTTTAACATATGTCTTGGCCGAATTCCAAGAGATTTCTCTGAACGTGCTTCTGAGTTTCTACACAACCGTATTTTTCAGGTGGAATGTGGAGTTGGGCAAGGGTTGCGGCGATTGGTCAGAATTTGTCAATTTGGTCAATTTTTTGGAGTTAGAAACAAAAAATGAAGATATTTACATGACTGAATTAGAAATAAATAATAAAAGAATAAAAACTCCGGTAATTTCAGTAATAAAAAGAATAAAAGTGAAAAAGCAAATTAAAAAAAAAAAAAAAAGGTATAACGTGTTTAGGAATGGTTAGGTTAGTGTTTGGGGTTGAAAAGTGGCAAAAGGAGGGAAAACTCATAAGGTGGGATTGAGATAGGAAGTTGGTGTCCGAGCGGATGGAGGTCACGATAGCTCAGGTGGTAGACCGGCGGCGTATCTAGCCGAAGATCCTGGGTTCGAATCCCGCTCGTGCCGTTAACTTGTTTCGTCTCAACTAAAAACCTTAATTAATTGCCATGTAAGGTGTTTTGTCCAAAAAATATTTACTTTATGTAATTTATCTCATAACTACATGTATTTGGGGTGCTTTCGATCAATCTGGTCCGCCAAGGCTCGCTATGTTTAGTGTGACGTCTTACCATCTTGGTGTACGTTTATAAAAAATGAGATAAAACGTTCAATAGGGACACAATTAACAAAATAACACGGACCAATCACTGAAAAATATATCGCCAAGCAATGAGCCTTAAAGTGTGTCATTGGAAGATAATTATCAGTATCAGAACAAAACAGCGAGGAAAGGCGGACCAAGATAAAATAACCAAACAACAGAATTAAAATAAATATAAACTAAATAGGCTTTATTCTTTATTATATATTCAAACCCATTATATTTCGTAACTTCTTTCAATTAACTAATCTTTGTGTCACGAGCGGGATTCGAACCCACGTCCTTCGGCTAGATACGGGGCTGCTCTACCGCTTGAGCTATCTCGACTTCGATCCAGCCACTTGAAAAATGGCAAAAAGGACGGAAAATTCAAAAGGTGTGGTTGAGATGGGACGTTGATGTCCGAGCGGATCGAAGCCACAATAACTCAAATGGTAGAGCAGCGCCGTATTAAGCCGGAGTTCATGGGTTCGAATCCCGCTCGTGACACCGGCTTTTTATTTCAACCAATACCTTACATAAAAATTAATTTATATATATTCAAATATGTATTACAAAACGAGAGACTTTCCTCGTGTTTTAAAACCGTCTGAAAAAGACTAGCACATTAACTTAAATAATCAATTTTAATTAATTATATTTTTAATCTAAGGTCTAATCCCGCTGGTGTCATCTCAACCAAGACCTTAAATTAAAAGCATAATTAATTAAAATGATTAATATGGTCAATTATGACTGCTAATGCATTTTTTATGGATTAATTAATTACCTAAAATCTCTCTTTTGAGCACTTACAACAAATATTCATAATGAATATTTCTTTTTTTTTAAATATATAGAATATTTTTTGTTTTATATCTCATTATTCTGAGATGCGTTCTGGTGTGATGCAAGTTTCAGAAAAACATTTTCTTTTTCATGCCAACGTTTCGACCTTTATTGAGGTCATCTTCAGGGCTCAAAGTGTTTGTCTTCTGTGTATTTGTGCCATTCACGCAAGAATGCACCAGACCGCATCTCACGATATCCGAATAATTATCGATTAACGGTCACTAATCTCTACACATTTATATCTTATATTTTTCATCACCTTTATCATGTGGTGATTTAACTTTTACCTTTTTAAAAAATAACTAACCTATCTAAGATTCATGTTTCGAAAATAATTTTTGCATTTTTTTTTGTCGTAGAAACGTTGCATTAATGGAGTTTGGCATTGGTAAAGAGACTTTATGACACGGATGCGCGTTTAAAATGGACAGCCGGGCACACACGACGAAAAGAATTCCGTGGCCAGGATTGTGTGGAACATGTGGCACGTGTTCTTGCATTTCTGTCTTCAAAACATCCAAGCTTGGGGAGAATCTTCTCTAGCCCGAGTCGCGTAAATGAAATCATTTGTTACTTTTTTGGTATGTTACCAATGCATGGCGAATTATATTTAAATGGCTGAAAAAGAGATTAACTAACAACAACCACTGTTCAGGTTTCTTTACCACACAGGCCTCAGGGAAGAAATCTCACCGAGAAAAAAAATCGTCTGTATAGCATGAGTGATGAAAGTCCACTTTGTTTTCAATTAGCATTTTATCCAGGTTTATTTTCAATTTTTCTCCCCCCCTCCCCCCGGTTATATCACAAATTGAGTAAAATAAACGAAAGTTTAATATTTGACACGGCTGCAGCCGGTCTCAGACGGGAGTCGAGATAAATCAGTAAATAGTACAATGGTCAATAGAACGTGAGAGAGTGAAAGTAAAAGACCGACGAAATATCTCACCGAGAGCATCTTCCTTCCTAAATCCTAGGGGTGGAGGCAATAGTTTCTCTTTAATTCGATTTTGATTCAGAGTACTGCTTTGAATGTTGCCAATAAAAGGATCGCCGATATCCCTATCCGGGGAAGCGTGGAGACGCCGGTAAGTATTATTTTCTCTTCCTTTCTTGGGCATGGACGAAAAATCGATAAAGTACTGGAAAATTAGACACTTCTGAATTGGAGGGTAAAACATTACTTTGTGATTTTCTGATCCACACTATATTATTATATAATTATTAGATAACTATCTACGGAATTTAATTGATGGGTGATGATTGAACCATCAAAAAGTTTTTTGGATGTCCAGAGCCCATTTACCATGGTAACCGTTTACCATTCTTTTTTTTTATAGTTAAAATGTTAAATAATAAATTTACGTTTTTAGATGAGAAAAAAAATGGCCATTTCATTTGTCGCCGAGAATTAATTGAAAAATGGCATTAAGGATTGAAAATTCGAAAGGTGGGGTTGAGCTGGGAAGTTATTGCCCGAGTGGATCGACGTCACGATAGTCGTAGAGTAGCGGCGTATCGAGCCGAAGGTCGTGGGTTCGAATCCCGCTCGTGACGCTGACGTTTTTTTTATCTCGACCAAGACCTTGTATATAAAGAGTAATTAATTATATTAAACAATAAAGCATAATTATATTTGAATAAAAATTCAACTAATTTGATGTAAATCTAAACTTTATTTACCAGAAGATGTATATTTTATTAACTGATCGATTAACCAAGATGGCCATTTCTGAGTGACTTTTTTCACAACTTACATGCCCAAATTAAATAGCCATGGTATGAAAGCTAACCCTATAATTATTTTAATAAAAATTGGTTTTGCGATTTATTCTAAATCTCAACTTTATTTATCAAAAGGTAATTTTTTATTAAATGATTGAATAACTCTGGAATGACCGATGTTGGAACCTCCGGATGACATTATTTCACAACTGCCTTGCACTAAAATATGATTCAATAATTATTGTAATAAAAATTTCACTTTAAAGCTTATGTTAAATTTATATTTATCAGAAGGTGAATATTTTAATTAATTGATCTAATAACCCAGAACAATGATCGTAGCTCTGGGTGATCTTTTTTCTCATAACCTTCATTCCCAGATTTATCATCCATGTTCAAAAGTTATTTTAGATTAGATTTGTCTTATGATTTATTTTAAATTTGTACTTTTTTTTATCAGAAAGTGAATATTTTTTATTAATTGATTTAATAACCCAGAAGGATGATCGTAGCTCTGCGTGATCTTTTTTTCTCAAAACCTTCATTCCCAGATTTATTATTTGTGTTCTAAAAGTAACTTCAAAAGTTATTTTATAGAAAATTTGTCCTATGATTTATTTTAAATCTGTACTTTTTTTTTATCAGAAGGTGAATATTTTATTAACCAATTGACTAACACAGGAATTACCAGTGATTGCTGTCAATACAAATGCATAAAATTTAGCAAACTTTTTTCTTTGATTTTTTTTTTCTTTTGATATTTTGTTCAATGGTAGCAAGTAAAAGTATTCTTCTTTTTCTTTATTTTTATGGATAGTTAGTTTTATGGATAATTCTTTTTAATTTATAGATCTTCATGATGATGAATCCAAAAATTTCAATCTACCATCCAGTGCGACGCCTAGTTTTTACATCATTCTACCTTTTCATAAAAGTAAACTAATTTCAACATAAAAAAACTTGAAAAAGTTTTGAAAATGGCACAGGATGCCGTGTCAGAATAAGGTAGATTGGCGTTTTCTTAATGACTTTCATGAAGGCCTATGGTGGATGGATGGATACCAACCAAGGACTGGAGCAGTTCCCTCCTGAGCACTGCAGCTGTACAGCTTATTGTACTATACCCTGGCTCCATGTTTGGGGGAGGGCTCACAACACAAAGTGAACTTGAGCCCCCGTTGTACCAGTGTTCTTCCATCGAAGAAACTCATTTTTGAAGGGGGTTGGGACCAGGTTCAGGGTCGCTGAGATCCGGTCCCGCCCCTTCCATTGATGAGTGCCGGTCCCCTTAGGCGTCAGAAAAATTCCAGAGGCGACGGTGGGGATCGAACCCACGATCGTGGGGTCTGACAGCTTAACCACTCGGCTACCCCAACCCTATAGCCCATGAAGGCCTATAAATAATAATGAATTGAATTAAAATATTCATTAGTTTCTTTAATTATGGCCTGACAAACAGCTACGATCAAACTCTGAATGTCTAACAATAATTATAAATTATTTCAACATCTCTTGGCCATTTTAAACATTACAGCAGTTAATTAAATTGCACGTCTATATTTTTTTTAATTTATAATTTATAATTTGATGATAAATTAATTCACTAAATTGAAATATTTGCTTTTATACTTGCATAAGAATAAATAATCAGCTTATTTGATATATTTCATGCAATTATTTTCGATATTGGAATTATTTTATTTTATTTTTATTTTTTATTTTTGCTGATTCATTTGATATTAATCCAAATAAAAAAATGAGTATAGTTCATTTTCAAATCGAGTTGGATTTTTTTTTTTTTTTTTTTGCTTCAGATATATCCTAAACATTTATAATTGAAGTATAAAATTAAATCAATTTATAATACACACTAAAACAAATTTATTTATATTATATAATAAACCAAATTTCTTTGCATTCTACGTAGAAATTAATATATTTCTAGTTTTTTGTTGTTTTGTCTGATATTATTATATGCAGAAACAGCATTATATCTTCTTTTTGTTTTGTTTTCTTATATTTTTAGTCAAAGTTTTTTAGCTATTGAAGTTATCTGCCTTTTTAAACATTTTTTTGTAATATTATTGAAATTTTAGTTATTACTCAATTCTTTTTTTTTTGTTTTCTATTCAACATGTAATAAATTAGATTGTGTGAAATGCAGAGAGCATTAAAAAGAAATTCGTAACAGTCAATTCAAAAGTGTCATGTCTCAAGACCACATATTGTGGTCAGGGTGATACGCACGACGATGAGCTCTGTCGAGCAGTTGATTTTTTTTTTTGCCTCTGCTGATTTTCACTCGAAATGATATTTCTAATCATTTTTCACTCACTATATAAGAGAATAAAATTCTCTTCTCTGGATGAGAATCAATTATTTTTGGTATCGAATTTTAAAACTTTTGTACAATTATAAACCAATTCACAATGCCTCAATTATTTTACTTTCCACAATGTCCAAAGTGTTCCGATTCTCCTTAAAAGTCTGTTGCCAAAAATAAAATCCACTAACCTTCTCCGTGATCAGTTTAGCTTTAGCCACCATTCCACTGTCCAGCACTAGTTGCTTATATTGAAGATAATATAACCTCCTTCATTGAGTGCAAAGAATAGCATGTGAGAACCTTTCTTGATGTGGCATAAAGGCTACTTGTACAAATTAAAACATGCCCTTCCAAATAACCTCTACTCAATCCTACACGCTAACAGAGCAGTTCTTTTATATATAAAGGATATCCAAATACTGAGTTCCACAAGGCAGTGTTCTCACACCTCTATGCACTTTATATTGCAGATGTTGCTACCACCTACAATCCTCCTTGTACCTTTTCCCGATGACGAAACTTTACTAACCTCTTACCATGATCCTGTGGTTGCTTTGGAGGATCTACAGGTGTATAGCAGATGGTAGTCCGTGAAAAATGAAGACAATGAAAGCAAGGGTGTCCACATTTACAATCTGAGCATCTCACAACTAGAACAATGTACCTATCACTAAACCCAACTGCATTCATTACCTTGAGCTCTACCTAGACTCACGCTTAACATATAATCACCATATCCCACCAAAATGACAAGTCTTAAACAAACTCTACAGTCTACTCTTCAACCTTATATGACAACAATCTATGCTATCTATGAAAAACAAGCTTACAGTCTACTGTACAGTACTACAATCAATTCGGACAGACAGAATAGAACTGTGAGGGACTGATATATATTCCAATATCCAACATCTCCAATTATTTCTGTATAAAGTACTCAGATCAATTGTAAATGCTCTGTATTATGTCTCATGCAGTACCATAGTGGCCTTCAACTCCCATTGTCAAATCAATTTCTCAAAAATTTAAAAAGTTACACAATAAAATTACCATCACCCAAATTGTCTTATCCAAGCCTTGTCCAATAGAACCGACCCCTACAATCTCATGGCATCTCAAGAGGAATTGGTACAGCAACCTCTGTTTTGAAGAGCAGGCAGTGAAGTGAAATTATTTTAGGATATTGATTATTTGCGTCACTGGCTCCTCCTGACATATTTCAACATGTTTCCATCTCAGCCATGCCCATATTCTTAAGGTTAAGGTTAAGAGGCGTAATGGCTGGTTTAAAGGCCTATAAGCCTCCTCAAATCCTGCCTGCTGAACGGCAGGAATTCTTCCATTTTCCATTTTGAGATTATAAATCTCGTAGCTTTTCTCATACGTGATGTGTTTTTCCAGTGTTTGAGTTTATCTTTCTCAATTCATTTATCCAATTCCAACTGAAGCACACACTCCAGAGTACTTAGTTGTTGCTCTGATTCTATGGGCGAGAGTTGCTCCGTGTTTGCCTATTTGGTCAGTCTGTTCATTCCTTTATGATCGGGAACCTTTTGTTTTATTTTCCCAGAATAATTCGGCAGTTTAGGTTGAAGTCAGACAGTTTTCCCAGACAGTCTGGAGTTGATAGCATGTGCATTTAGTGCCTTTAAGGCTCCATGGCTGTCTGAGAGAGCCACCCAGAATCGTAGCCCACTTAATGTGGAATTACAATGACGACGGTTGGTAAAATGTGGTTAAAGCTCGGGGCCAAGAAAGGCACACTTTGTGACCCCTCCCAACCCTTGTCTAAAAGGGGGATGTCTGGGTGCAAAATAACGGTGTAGCCATGAGGGTGTGATAACCTCTCTAAAGAAGAAGCAGTATGAAGTAACTTATGTCGGCAGATGCCTTATCAGAGGTGTATGAGGGTTAGGGCACCAGATCCAGTCGTAACTAGCTGTACTACGGGGTAACAGAAATGTTTCAAGGTTTATCACCTGTTACAATGGGAATCAACTCGTAGTTGGCCATGGTGAGACTCCTGATGGGTAGTTACATAAGAAGCTATCTCCTATCTGTGACCTTCACATGAAACTTGCGCATGACCATCGTTATACACCCGGCCTCACGGGATACAGCGGAGTGGACGGCAGTGTATAAGCATTGAGGATGCTATGGTTGTGCTGAAAAGTCCCTCGAATGTGTGGTGGATGGGAATGGGTAGCGAATCGGCTGCTCTTACTTGAGTATGCTTGAGGTGTAGGCTGAGCTCGATTGGATGCTTTTATCATAGATGGTATCCTCTAAGGGATAGTTAGCAATTCTACTTTAAATAAAACCTCTGCCAGAGTGTCTCCGGTAGTTCTGGAAAGCCCCACTACTCGGGGAGGTGCTTATCTATCTAGGTTGTGCACGGGAGACCAGGCTGATGTATTTTGGCTTAGGTAGCCCTATGCATGCAGCATATGGTTCACTGCTTAATGCGGAATGGGCAAACGGGGAGCGATGTGGCTGAGCTACCTCTACACCACATTGCTGCAGAAGTAACACACTTGTCGTATGCAGAGGTACGTCAGCTCTCATTTTGAGAATCAAACCATACGGTAAGGCCATGAGATACGGACGCTAAAGATCCTCGTTGTCCTTTTTAAAAAAAAGTAAAATAAATATTGTTGATATGAAGGATCATGTTTTAATATATTATGATTGATGAACGCTGTATTACAAACTTGATACATTTAATTTGGCAAGGGAAAAAAAAGAATTTCTACGCATCAATACTTTTAATGTATTTGAAAAATGACAGTTTATAATGCTACAAACAAGAAATAATCAATTTAAAACTATTTAAATACAGTTGTCAATTAAAATTATTCAAAGAAAAGATCACACTACTTGCGCCTGATTCAAGATTTCCAAACAAAAATCTCGTACAATCAATATAAATATTTTTGTAGTTTTTATGTAAATAAGTCATATTTTATACAAAATGAGACAAGGAATTAGAGAAAAAAAACAACAATGTATTAGTAAGGGAATACAAATGAAATCATAAGTGGAAGATGATTCAAATGATCGGGTTGTAGCAATTATATGCCATAGTTATAAAAATGCACGTGTACCTTCTCAAAAGTTGAAATACTCATAGCAATAAGTACACCTAATTGAAAACAAAAAACAAAAAACTTGTATCATTCGGTGAAATAATTTTTTTTTTTGTAAACTTAATTAATGAATCTTAAGTTAATTCAGTCATGCTTAATTATTATAAAAACACCTCCCCTATTACCCTGCCAAGTAAGAATGTCGCGAAAAACAAGAAAGCATGAGGAAAGGATATCTCCTCTCATGACCGAAATCGAAGACCGTCGCAAATGCTCTGTCGTTTTACTAACATCATCTTTTCTTAATAAATATTGCACAGATTTATATATTTATAGAATTTAAAAAAAAAAAGAAAGAAAGAAAGAAAAAGAAAGAAAAAATCCACTCTGCGCTATTTCCTCGACAGTTAGTTCAAAGGGGCACAGAAGAAACTACCGCAGTATACCGACACCGCGTACAATACAAGTTCTTTCCTTACACATTTAACTTTGTGATGCTTTACAATGTTAACAGCCGAAGGCTTTTCGTATCTATAGTGAATTCTCAATTGTGAAAACTAACGACTTACTATTAAAGAGATTACGTCGAAACAATCATAGTTCAAAATATTTTAAAAAGAAGTCGAATAAAAGATTGAATAAATAGTGAAAAAACCTTTAAATTTTTTCCCATGAAAACTAATAATACAGATCTGTTTTTTGTTACACATAAAAACAAAATTTTTCATATCTTAAAAACTTGTGCCTATCTACATCTTGACAAAAGTGTACAGCTCACTTTTTTCTTCTTTTTTTTTTATATATATACCTCTTGTTAATAAAATTATATGTAAATATCTTTTCTGAATAAAATTGAATACAAACGATTTTTTTGTAAAAAAATAAAACAGTATTTACACGTGACAAATAAAGGTCGTGAACAAACACCCAACGCTACACCCGTAAGCTTTTCAATTTCCACCAGTCGATTTTAAGGAAATACAACTGACAAATGAAATGAAGACGAACCGTTTTCATTTTTCCCAATCAGTTACATGAAAAAGTTTCCCTTTCATAATTTGCACTCGATTAAATAATATTTTTAAAAAATTAATTTCATATCACAGGTACCTAACGTTTAAATAGTTAATAATAGTATAATAAAATAATTATAGTAATAATACAAAAATATGAAGAATAACGCAACACTTTATTCTTAATTTGTAGTAATGTAAAATAAAACTTTCCTTAATATTCCATTAAGTGTTGTATTATCTATCTGCCCAATAAGCACAACACGAAATCCAAAATTTGCCCCTATCAATTTTTTTTTTACACATAAACAACCATAAATTTCTACTCCAGCCACTGGCTAAAAAAAACAACCCATTCCTCGATAGTAGAAAAACTTTTGGATTTCACTACATTTAACAAAATTATATAAATAAAAAGTGAATAAAATATACAATTATAAAACAAAAGCAAAATTAACAATGAAATTAGTTATTATAAGAGTTCATTAAAAAATTTAAAAAAAGAGACAAAAAAAGGACAGAAAAGTTAATTTATGTTCTCCGTTTTTTTTGTAGAAATTATTCAATACTTAATAATGGAATAAATGAAGTTTAATTGAATTTTAAATTTGTGCGCGTAAAAAATTAAGAACGGACGAGCAACATATTGGCGAAATTAGAATTTGTGAATTTGAAATGCCTCTTGTCGTAAAATTTAAGAAGAGCTGGGCTGTAAGGGTGATTGTCTTTCAAATGCAAGTAGTGTACTTCGGGCTCGTTTGTTGTGTGGCCGCAGTCCTCGCAAACGTACATCTGTTAACAAACATTACAAATTATGATCGGCATTTATGCAATATGAAAGAAGGAGAAGAAAAAAAAGAAAAAGTTTTAACTACCTTTGTTCTTCTCTCTTTGTAGGCGTACTGATGCTGAACGCCGTGAACTTTCAAGCAATGCGATTCAAGGGAACACCTTTGGGTGAATGATTTTTCACAAAGGTTGCACTTGTATGGCCTCACACCTAAAGGGAAACAAAAAGAAATGACTATTAGTTGTGCTTTTAATTTAAAAAAACAAATATGGAAATGTGTACACTTGGAGCTTTCAGTTGACCAACAAATTAAAAAAAAAAAAAAAAAAAAAGTATTTGGCTTCAATTTAATTAACACATTCACTATTTTTCATGGTGTGCTTCACCAATTAATACAATTCAATCAATTAAGGTTTTAAGTTGAGAAAAAAACTTCGACCCCCTCGGGCACTAGCTTCCCATCTCAACTGCACCATTTTGAATTTTCCCTCCTTTTTGCCATTTTCAAATGTCGTGTAATCTGTTTGATTCTCGGTGACAAGTGTCGAATTCACGATAGCTGAAGTGGTAGAGCAGCGCGCCAAAGGTCGTGGGTTCGAATCTCACTCGTGACACTGACTTTTTTTATCATAACTTAAAACCTTAATTAATTGAATTAATCAATATAGCCGAATTAATAGTTATTACGTATTAAAATGGGCAGAAAATGCAGAAAAAAAAAATTATTACCGAATTATATATAAAATTTGTGTTATTTTTTTAGAAAAGAGATCAAATGGCAAAAATAACTACTTAAAACAGTTACTATCTTAATTACCCGTGTGAGTTCTTGTGTGTCGTTTAAGGTCAAATGTGTCGTTGAATCCTTTTCCGCAGAATGTGCAGAGGTATCGTTTGACGTCCGAGTGGCATTTCATGTGCCTGTTGAGGAGGCGCTGAAGGCTGAAACTCTTCGAACAGAGGTGGCATGTGAACCTTCCGTTTGTGCTCACGCAAGTCTTGTCGTCTTTCTCCGCCTCAGCTGGCCTCGGGATGGCCGGTGTTTCATTGTTTGCAAGTGGGTTCTTGATTCCATGACCGCCGTTGACGAATTCCAAGGCGGTGTCACCCGGCAGACCGAGCTAAAAACAAAATAAAAGAAAAAATCAGTTTTATGCATCGTTGCAGATTCGTCTGTAACATTTTTTATTTATTTTTACCTTGGCCACACAATTTTGCATGTGTGCTTTAACAGGTTTCTTGTTGACCCCCTCGTCATCAGCGCCAAAGTAGTTGTTGTGAGTATTAGGCACTGGTGATAAAGGGATCCCTTTGAAACCATTTTGCCACTCATACTGTTGTGACGACTGGAAGGTAAAAATAAAAAGAAAAAATGTTACTTTCTTGTGACTATTTTATTTTATAGATTATTGTTCTTTTGTTTTTTAAGTAGAAAGAGGTTAGAATTATTACAGATACACACCCTGTGTTGCAACACACCGACGCGGACCTGGAGGGAAGGTATACTTGTGATGTCCGTCCCATTACTAGAAGATGGAGGAGGTGAAATTGATCCGGTCCCATCAAGGGAACAGCTGGTAGGTGAAGGAAGAGACATTGAAGTGCTTGAATCCAATTCAAGTGAAGACAGTCCAGGGGACAGGAGGGATCCTTGCTGCCCGTTGACCTAAAGAAATAAATGTGTAGTACGGAAGAGAAGTAACCAACAAAATTTATAAATAAAACCAAACTTACATTGTTTTCCCACTTTGGTTGCTTTGGTAAAGGTACTTGAACTTGGAGAGGTACATGTGACATGCGCTCGGTGATAGTAACTTCTGGCCTTTCTTTGGATGCTTCATGATAACCAGGTGGCAGACGGAAATGACAATTTGATGAATTGTTCTCTTGGAAGTTGTTGTTGTTATTGTTGTTCACTTTGTGCTCTGGAAATGGGTTCACTGGCGGTTCAACCGGCGGGGGAATCGTTTCACCAGGCTATTAACAAATAAAAAAAAAAATTAATGGATTAATTTATAAATTAATTTAACTTCTTGTAAGAATATTTATCACATATTTATCATTACTTCAATTAATTACATAGAGAAATAATTACCTCTCTGAGGAAGAGGTCTGCAGCATCTGAGAGGCTTTCGAGTAAAGCGGTGTGATCTGCTGGGCTAGAGAAAGTCAAAGTAGCGGTGAATTGGAGTGGATCGACTACAGCCCCTGTGACAGAATCCACCATGAGAGCATCATCGTACTGGAGGAAGTTTTGGTCTTTGACATATGAAGATAGATCATCCTCTTCTTTAACACATATGCCATATGTAGCGCAGACATTTTGAAGAAGGGAATATTGCTTTGTAGGCGGACCATCACCGCTGTTAGGCGGATACGGATTTTGAATTGGATTCGCGTTGTCTTGTCCGGTGTCACAATCCATCGGCAAGGCGTCTGTTATGAGGTTTTGATATTGTGATCCGTACTGTTGGAAATTGTGAATTCCTCCACCTTTGAGGCTTTCGTAAAAAGGAGGCAAAGAGCCTGTTGGGGGAGAACTGGGTCCGTAATTAGATTTTCCCGGCCCACCTCCACCACCTCCTGTTCCACCCACTGCTCCCCCTGAACCTCCTGAAGATAAGCCTCCTCCACCACTGAGAGTATACGAATTCCCAGAGGAACTGTTTCTAGAACCGCCGGAAGAACTCCCACTCTGTTGTCCTCCAGAATGGGAGCCGCCTCCCCCGCCCCTGCTGTGACCGGCTGCCGCCATAAGTATCTGACCTGCCGTCGGCATCCTCCGCCCGGCTATAAGTATGTGACCACGCTTGAGAGCCAAAGCTAGTTTGGCCTTTTTGAGTTCATCCAATCTCTCAGTGTCTTTCTTTGGGATGTGGTAGTCAATTGGAGCTTCCTGTTCAGGCTCCTGCACAACCATAAGATTCTCCGGCTTTGTGGAAACGCTGGGTGTCCGTTGTATCACTGAGACCTGCTGGCATTTCGGGGCGGTCTTCGGTTCCTCCGGCTTGTCACAAACAACATATTCTTTTTTCTCAGCAGACGTAAGGACATGGTGCCCTCTGCTGCTTCCGTACGGGATGTCCCCACCGAGAATCGAAGAGATAAATCTTCGAGGCGGAGTCTTCGGTCGCTCTGGAGGCTCTTTCTTAATATCTGTGGTTGATAATATTGGGACGGATGAATCCTGCTTCAATGTCGATGCCACAACATCACCTTTGCCATCATCAGGTTTAGCAGAATCACCGACATCTGTAAAAAAATAATTTAAAATGAATTTTTAATCAAAATTGTTGCAAGAAAAATATTTAAACGAAACTGATATTTTAAAAAAGTATAGCCTTTAACTTTCAATTATTTAAAGTTTAAAATGAATACAAACTTTTTTTAAATTTTTTATTTAGCCTTTCATGAATAATTTAACATTTGGATGATCTCTGAATACCACAGGAATATGCTAAACCATCAAGACCCAGTCAACCTGCAGAATGTAAATCTTACTTTTTTTAAATAAACTTATCCTTAAAAATGCTCCAAAATAGCGTTTTAATGATTTTATGTTGAGATAGAAATCTTCATTTTTTAAAAATTTGATAATTTATTGGTTATTTATTAATATGTCCATTATGCCCATAAGACAACATTGTTATGTGTCACCTTTTGCAATAAATAATAGCGTCAGAAGATTGACAACGTTTACATTTATTTTGAAACTTGGACATTAAACACACTGTCCCCAATTTCCTAATGGCTTTGCAATAAACGAAGTGAAAAGTTTTATTTTTATCAAAACTTAACAAATACTTTCTAGAGAAAGGTGCTCTACTGTAGGCTTTGGCAAAGCCCAATTTCAACGAGCGACTGGGGAAAATCCAAGAGAAAATTAATACCACTTTATGCCCATTTACCTCCCTATTAAGCAACATTATTTAACAATCATCCGTAATTAAATAATAATTTGTAAATATATTACATATTTATCTAGTAGTATTTGTTTTGAGGTATAGTATCAACCAATGCTCTGCTTAAAAAACAAAAAACAAAAAATATATATATAAAACTTAAAACATCCTGATGATTGCAAGAAAATAGGAAAAACAAGTTTACCAGACCAAACCAGGGACAGGATTTTATTTATCATTCCACAATTAAAAATTGCTAAAAAAAAGCTCTCCGTGGCTGTTTCATTCGTCGCCGAGAATCAAATAGATTACACGACATTTGAAAAATGGCAGAAAGGAGGGAAAATTTGGAAGGTTGTACGTTGAGATGGGGAGTTAGTGTCCCAACGGTGGTAAAGCAGCGGCGTATCTAGCCGAAGGTCGTGGGTTCGAATCCCGTTCCTGACACTGATTTTTTATCTCAACTAAAAACCTTAATTAATTGGATTATTAAAACGAAAAAAAACATGTAGGTCTGGACTGGTTGTGTGGTGATCACCTACTTGTACTTATTGTTTGTTACGAAATTATTTTTTCATCTCAACCTTGTCTGCATAAAAAATAATATACACGTGTATTCCGAAAACTGGTTAATTTAATTAATTAGAATAATTAAGAAATTAATGAAACAAGATGCGTGTAATTGTATAGAACTTCCCCTAGACGCGTTTCTCGCCATTCTTCTCAACTTCTTTCTCGTTATCTCAACTGAAAAGAAGACAAGTGCGGAAAATCATATGAGGTCGTAGTCGGTTGTCATTATTTCGCAATTTATACTGTAATTTTGCCAAAACGGAGCATAAAACACGCAGACCCACCACAGAGCATGCCGAAACGCTACAGGTACTACTTTGCTATCTCAAGACCCATGCTATTTTTTTTTTTTTTTTTTGATTGTGAAGGTCTTCAAGTGTAAAAAACCCCTTTAACTCTTAAATTAAACGGTAAAACTCGCAAGTACCAAGGAACTAATTAGACGGTTCCAATCAAATAATAACGTTGACATAACCAAGGACTCCAACTTTTACGGTGGTCTTTACAAGAAAATATCTACCTGCTAAATACAAGACGGGGAAAAAGGAGCCATTGACCGCGCAATGCTTTCTTTTCCTTTTCCAGAAGTGTCTTTTTACAAGTTTTCCTATTACAGTCTCACCGAAACGAACCTGTCCGCTGGTGAATTTTCCTTAACAATTTTCTTATTTGAAATGCAGTTTGGAGTAGAAAAAAAGACCTTTGGAATTTATTCGAGTCAGAAAATAAGACCGTTTATAAAAATTAATAGGACACCTTTCGGCTGGAAGGATTAAAACGAGGTGGACGCAGGTATCGGTTTGACAAAGGTTAGGCGTGGGAAGTATCGATCTGTACATCTGCGTTTCAGAGATTTCCCACATCTTGGAAACATCCTGCCAGCCGATCATCTTCCTCGTTTGGCCCTCTACCCGTTCGTCCCGAATCCGTGGGAATCGGCCGAAGGTGGGACGGCATGTGTTTCCTTTTTATGGGAAACGGGGTTTTCGACGTTTGTACAAACCGATCCGGCACAAGATAAATAAACCAAAAAAAAAAAAAAAATTTAGTAATGTGCAGATTTTTAAATTTTAAGGCTAACATAAGACTTTTTATTTCGACCAAAAACTTACTTCAACTTTTAAAAATTCCTGTATTCCCAGTTCTCTTCATTCATTATAAACGCAATGATATTAAGACAATTTCAATCTTTCTGAATGTGACAATTGGGCTTCTTCTTGCTTCTAATTGTCAACATTTCGTCCTTCGATGATTTCTCGTTTCAAGGTGGCTCGGTAAAACACGTTTCTAAAGGACATATCGGCGGCTCTAGCCTTTGACAGAAATCGCATGCAGAATCAAAAACCGACAGGCCGGAATTCTGGTTTTATTTTTCGAACGTTTATCTCTCTTTCTTTTTGTCTAATTGTCCACAAGATCAATTAAGGAAAATTATCCGGAGGAAAACTGTAACCGGGAGAGACACGAAACGTCGATTTAAAACAGCGTTCGCAGCCAATGAGGAAAGCTTTGGGAGATATTCAAGGAGATTAAAAATTAATAGCTGCACTTTTAACACTTCCTATGCCTTTGAAACGTTGAAATAATTTCATTGGTTCATTTGCATATTTTGAAATTCACACACTCCCTTTTTCAGAATTTGGCCACTGAACCCTAAATCAAAAGTGTGAAATCAAAATAGAAGAGAGATAAATAGACAGATAGAGATATATAGAGAAAATAGATAGATATATTGAGAGATATTGAGATATATAGAGAGAGATAGAGATAGAAAGATAGATAGAGATATATAGAGAGATAGAGATAAATAGATAGAGAGATAGAGATCGATAGTTAGAGAGATAAAGAGAGAGAAATCGATGGATAGAGATAAATAGATAGATAGAGAAAAATAGATAGCGAGATAAAGAGAGATAGAGATCGATAGAAAGATATATTGGGAGAGATAGAGATATAGAGAGAGGTAGAGATATATAGAGAGATAGAGATAAATACATAGATAGATAGAGATAGAGATATATAGAGAGAGATAGAGATCGATAGATAGATAAAAGAGAGATAGAGATAAATAGATAGATAAAGAGAGACAGAGATATATAGAGAGATACAGATCGATAGATAGAGATAAGTAGGTAGACACATGCACACACAGCGAGAGAGAGAGAGAGAGAGAGAGAGAGAGAGAGAGAGAGAGAGAGAG
>CM077104.1:13808877-13847970 GCA_039619505.1 Cimex hemipterus
TAATTAAATCAAACCAAGTTTAACTAAAGCACATCTGTCCACGAAATTCAGGGTAAATTATACGAACCTTGCAACAATCTCACAGTATTTACCATCAATTAGATTTCGTGGTCCGTTTGACCAAATAACATCTTTCAATCAATTAATCTTTATGTAAGATATTGATTTAGATAAAAGTCAGTGTCAAGAGCGTGATTCGAACCCATGACCTTCGGCTAAATACGCCAGTTGAGCAATCATGATTTCCATCCACCCGGACACCAACTTCCTATCTCACCCCAACCTTAATTTTTCATCTCAACCAATACCTTAAAGAGTAATATGTTGAACCTAGAAGACACTGCAAAATAAAGGTCGCAACAATAATCACGAAAACATCTTGATATCTGCTATGAGATGAACCATCAGCGTGATAGTTGCTGATCAGATGATCTTGGTCGGTCTATCCTCGCTGCGTTATATCAACACATCATTGGAGGCGCCAAATCGCCGAAATAGCAGAACAAAACAGCAAGGATAAGCCCCAGGTTGAACGGGAAATATAAAACTTTTGTGCTGTATAGTAAGGTTCTTCGGTAATTGACATTACATTCACTTTTCAAAAAAATTATGACAAATGTGTTTCGTTCACAATTTAGATAATTGTATACCAATTTAATTGCATTGGCAGTTTTATCACCACAGCTGCAACATTTCGCTTGATTACCAAGTCTGTTTTAAGTTTTCCATTGTTAGTCAGAAACTGTTTCTAATATTTAGCGAGGGCTAATTTTTGCATAATATTATTCGAAGCGATAATTGTTCAATGCATAATTATTTTCGGGGTTAGGGGCCGTGTGATACGAGCATTTAAATGTCGCAGACCTCTCCGCACGGAGTTCACGTTTCCGCAAATTATTTCCAGCCGGTAAAACAAATATTGAATTGAAAACCGCACCCCAGAGTTTTTGGGCTTGGGAACTTTATTTATTTATTTTTTAAAGATTTATTGCCCGTTCGCGATTTATTCCGACCGAGGATGGCGGATGATCGTGGTTTTTATACGACAGCAGGTGATTACCGATGCACGTGCGTATAATCGTCTGTTTTGGTCAGGTGAGTTTCATTTTTAATTGCCGTACGAGACGGACACGAAAGTCATGAATGTATTATCGATGCTGTTGATGCTGCAGGCAACAAAATACATAGCGAAAGGAGGAATAAAAACATTCCATCACTCTTTAATCTAGGGTTAACCACAATTGCTTGCAACAATGCAGATCTGAGGGGGCAGTTTTAGCCATTCTCCACAACTCAGATTGTGCTTGAATTATTTCACGGCCGTTTAAAAACGAGACGAATCTTTCCACTTTTACATAATTTATTATTATTTTTTATTTAATTTAACACAATCTAATATCTTTGATAATAATTAACAGTGATTAAGTATTATCTGGGTAAACTCTTTTTATCTGGTTCTTGCAACCGAGGGTTAGGCAAATGTTTAACAAAACTGTTTAACCAGCGAGATCCTTTCTATATACTATCTCAAACCTCCTATCAAACAGAAATTAGCGGAAGTAAACTTAGATAAAAGAAAGGATGTTGACTTTGAATTTTTTTTTTTAATTTCATTTGTTGAATACCAGATTTGATCCTATTGTGGTTTTATTGTATTGCCTTTATTTAGAAATCTTCCCCTACCGTGAGACGGCCAGATGTGTCTTCACCCTTTTGTAATTACAACGATCCCGAGTAACCTTGAGCATTGATTTCCAAAGATTGTTCACATCAGGGCCTCGACCGGCACCTGCTCGGGCCCCAAAGGTGGGCGAATTTTGGTTTACAGCAGGTGCCGCCCAGAGCAAGGATAATTTTTTTCCCAATCTTTCCCCCTTTAAAAAAAAATATATTTTTTTATATACAATCCCTATTCGTAAGATATGTAAATTTCAATACGTATGTACATCCTGGACTTAACCACCTGGACGAGAGCTTTGGTAATCCCTGTACAACGTAACCTTTGAAAACTGGGCAAAAATTCCAATTCGTTACATCCACGAATGGGGCAATTAAGCAATTAACCACTTAAACGGACGAAAATGGATCCTTATTAATGGTCCTTTTCGTTAGAAAGAGCAAAACTCCTTTTCTTCAAGGCCATGAACAGTCAAGGACAAGTTCTCAACGATTCGAGAAGTGTTCCCTCTTTAGATCGGCTCTCATGGCCCACACCCAGGTATAATTTAAATACGTCTATTAAAAAGTATTAATTTTTCAATTAGAAACAACTTTAAATAATTTGTCATGTTCTGATTATATTTGTTCGCCTAACAACAGGCAAATAACGTCCATATCATAAAGTTCACAGCTTATTAATTTTTTTTAAGACACTGCAACTTTTATTTTTTGGTTAACCTCTCTCCTATTTCGTTTTCTGTTTTATTTTGAATATAGCAAATACAAAACACACTCAATATGGTGGAATGCCAAACGCATCTGACAGGGCACAGCGCGAAGACAAGCGGACCAGAAAAGTCGTCAGCTCAACCACTAGTTCAAAACCTCGCTTAGTTCAAGAAAAAATTTCCTTAGTTAAAGTGAATGGAGTGAATTAACCTGTGACAATGAGACGTTTGTCATTTCACTATTTTCAGTATTTACCTTGAGCTTAACATTCATTTCTTTAGTTATATTATGATAAAATAATACACAGCTGCAAGTACGAGTCTTGGAGACCAAAACATCAGGAACAGGCAGATAAAAAAATACCGGACACTACCAACATACAGGTTTGTCACCCTGCCCATTTCAACAAGAAGTAACAATGTATACACACATAACATAGGAAAATGTATTACAATTGTTTTGTTTAGACTTTAAATTAGAAATTATGTGTGTTGTTCACTCGAAGGAAAGATGAGTCGTCATAATCATAAAAGTTTTGTTGAAAAAATGTACGTCTTATTTGTTTTAAAAATATTTTTACTATTGTAATTAAATGTTCTAAAGAAAAGAATTGTTTTAATATTGTGCTACACCATAACGCGACGACGTACCACGTGGGCCATCAGTCAGTCCACACAACAAAAAGGCAACAATTATATTATATTTTGTTTGAGGTTTGCAGATGATCCAGTCTCATGTTAATTTTTTTTAGTAGTTTTACATAATTTCGGTTGTGCTCTATCAGAGGGGTTTCGGTTTCCCGCCATATCCAGTGCTAGGTCTGCGTATCGGAATGATTTATTACCGTTTAGACCTCTACTATACCGAACGATCCATAAGCGATTCAAGCAGTTGGAAACTTTTCAACTGGATAGAGAAGTGTTCAAGCCGGATGAAGACCGAACCGCAAAGATCGTTCGGTAAACCGGCGGCGCGAAACGGAGAGGACCCCACGGTGAATTCGCGAGATGTTCCAAGTCCGGGGCCAATAAACCCGCGGTTCCCATCAGCATGAACCATTCCGCGCGTTCAAGGCCGGAGAAACCATTGTCAAGACACGCTTCGCTAAACACGCCCACCCGGTTACCATTGTTCCCACTCCGGTCCGTCCAACAGTAATCATCATCCGACGATTCGGCGAATAAAACCCTTACCGGGGATGCCGGTGACGAGACGCGATATCTGACCCGAGTTCCTAAGAAGGAATCACTTAGAAGTCATCATTAGAAAACACTGTTGATTACAAAGCCTATTATGAAAGAGAAAAACTGCACGAACAACCCCATGATTAATGTAACCTGATTTTAATCATTCTTTATTATGTAGATATAACCGTTACCGGCAAAACATCCGGTAAGATATCTATCTGAAATTGGCATCAAACCAAAGCCAGGACTCAACAAGGAAAAGATGCACCCTCAAAATTGTTTTTGAAGCCTGAGAACAGTGTGTCGGACCTGTTTCTCACAAGAGAATTTCAACAGGATATCAGGTAAAGAGTATTTAAAAGTGGCAGAGATCCCTTTCACGGATGAAAGAAGGCCCAAGGGGATGAATAGAGACGCCGGAGTCTACAGACTTGTATACTACTTTCGACGAGGGTCTTAAACGTCCAAGTTCAACCCCCATGCCAATCCTTTATCTAAACATTCTTAACAATTTACATTTAGTTTTTCACAACCCTTCATGTCCGACGACGCAATGGAAATAAGCCACGTCAATCGTCCGGATGTTTGACTGGCATTCTTAAAAAAAATTCTTAAATGAAAAAAGGAGTAAAATTCGTTAACCTTTTGTCTAGAATTGTAAATTTTATGATGGGGATTTTTGATTCCCCAAGCACTTCAGATTTATCGTACTAGTAGGTCATTTCTAAGATTCTTTTCCTGTCGTTAGGTTACTTCGCATTCGAAGATGAGTGACAGTTCCTCTTCATCGCATAACAATTAGGGCCATCGTTAGTGATTGTCGTGTCGTATGTCTCAGATGCCGCAAGGGACCGGTACAGTTTTCAAATGTTGCAATATGGTTGCCAGTTTTGGTGTACTTTCTTGAACCATGATTTTCATATATCCGTCACCTCTAAAGTTCGTCCTTTTACCTATTTGCTTTGAGTGGATTCTGAAATGATAATTCTGCGTTTGTCTAGTATAGATTCAAGGTTTATACATGGCTTGCAGATCCACCTCTGAGGTTGTCTGCTCTCTGTTGTTGGTCATGGCATCGATTGGGTCCTCCTCATTGGGGATGTTGGATGCATTCACTTACTATTTAATAAGTGACATTTTGACACGCTAGTGCTTTCATTGATGCTTGGCTAACTGATTTTTTTGTAAGTGTAACTTCTTTTTAGAGTTCGTAGAGTTGGTGCGCTCTCGTCGTTTCCTACCATCCTGGCCTATACGGATGAACCTTCTTCCATATTTTATTTGTCATCATCTCTCTTAGGCGATAAAACGCCTGGACTCGTGAATTTCTAGTTTGTTCTTTTACGATCATCCCGATCCGCCCATCAGACGTTTCGGAATTTCGCCATATTCGGTGGTCGGGCTGAGCTCCGCCGAACGACCGATCCCACTCACTATAATTTGTGTAATTTGCCAAAAACGCGTCAGAAAATGACCAAACTACAGGTTCTTCACCCCGGAGAGCTCAAAAATTCCCACAATCCACAGCTCAACACCATCCACCTCATAAGATATCTTTTCTCCCATCCGAACCTTGTGCATTATTTTTCTGCTGTCCCCTGCCAAGTCTAACCTTCTATAGAGTTTCTTCTTTCTTCCTATCATAATTTCTGCCCGAATTTCTAAGCAACATTGCTAGATCTCTATTAGGGTCATTTTCTCCATCTTTTAATGTGATATAGTTATTACGATTTATATTATGTAATGAGTGGAATTTACAGATGACATGTCAAATAAGGAAAGTTAAAGTTAAGTTAGTATACGCGAGAACTAATCTTCGTTTAGTAGGTCGCGGGCCATCTCCCATTCAAGCTTCTAATGGGATCATAAGGGTGGTTTCTATTGGATAAGGATCGGGCAATTGGGCTGAGTTGGTGGCTGAATGCAGAAAGTGTTTTTGAGATTGGTTTTAGCACGAGAGGATTGTGAGGACATTGTGAAGGGTAGTAAGAATCATTGACAATCTGAGGACTTTGGAAGATAGTTAGATTCGTGTGGCGGTAGTCTGTAGAGTAGTCTGTTAAACGTTTGTTTAATGTCTTTCGTTTTAGTCGTGTATGTAGGTTCCAGGTTAGTCCGAGTCTAAATGAAACCCAAGGTTGAGGAGTGCTTTTGCTTTCGTTAAGCTTTATATGCTAATGATTGCTCCATTAGGCTTTTTTATGTTTGCGGGAAATGTGTCTGAGGTCTTCCGAAGCAATTCCGGGAACGGGATGGTGTCATCTGCAAATGTTGCCAGGATGGTGAGGGTGAAGGTCGCGATATCTGTTGTGTAGAGGAGACAAAGGATCGGTCCAAGTACATAGCCCTGAAGAACCATCGCTCACACGGGAATTGTCCGATATAGGCCGGCCCAATATTTTAATATAAAAACGCAAATCTTTAGAAGGATTGGACTTCTGTCAGCTGTTGACAGCACCATTCCACGCAAGGAGCTTGTCAACTCAGAGATTGTCTACTAAAGTTAATAGTTATTATTATTATGATATATAGTTATATATACAGATGCATTATATCTGTAAATAACTGCATACAAATGGCTGTAAATATACAACACGTATACCTAAACACGACCAATCTATGAATCAATCTGCAACCAGAGTAACGCTTACCAAATGCTATATGTGTATTTTTTCACAATAAAAAAAGTCTATTTGAAAAAAAAAAAGAAAAGTGGTTGTTGTTTAGTTAGTATTTAATAATTATCAGCTAGCTCAAAAATAATTATTTTTTATAAAATGCCGGCTGATTAGTTCGCAAGAGTTGTTGGATAAAAATAAATTAACAAGAGATAATTGGGTGTGATAACGTTAACTAATAAAGCTTCTATTAAAATAACACAGATTGTTTTGTTTATAAGGTTTACATTTCAAAATTTTTTGCCCTTTCGACCGATTTTTCTTTCTTTGAATAAAATATAATCAAAAATTCCAAAAGTTTTATTTATTTATGACGAAATATCAAAAGGCAAACAGGCCGGTGTGGTTTGTTTACATGTAGATAATCGATAAATATTTGTATTGTTTTTTATTTTGGCATTAAATTATTTTCGTATATATTCAACGGCTATGCCATGAATGCAAGGAGATTCGTGAACTACGGTTAAAATAAGATTTTCCGTTTTTGAAAGAATGTTTTTTCCTTGTGGCAATCATTTTATAGATGCTCGCCATCGAATAAGAAAAAAAAAATGAAAACTGGAAAAATCCAGCGTCAGAATTCCACAGCCCAGCATCATAACTGGTGGAACTTTTAAAGGTCGTACCTCATTTTTTTCTTTTTTTTTTTCTTCTTCTAGAACCTATTTCTCAACTCCCACCACAAAAGCGAAAAGGTGGGAGTAGACCATGAACAACTCGCTTCGCGTTATGCAATTACAGCACGGCGGCCGGAAAATTCAAGTTCAAAATTTCCGCCCTTGGATTTTTTCGGAACAAGGTGAGCAGGACAGAGCACGGTTCCTTCTTTCCGTTAGAAAAACCACTTCCAACAGTCGTTCAAACTTCCAGATGAGATTCGCAGAACCACAACACAACATTGCGCGGTTCAGGTTGAAATCCTCATTCATATTTGATTACTGAGTGAAACGTTCTTTTTTTTAATATTAAATTTATCCAACAATACAATTCCCGCCACTTCATCATTAGAACCGTTTAAAGTGCAAATTCTCTTTTTTTGTCACAGGATATGAATATGTGAGAAGATCCTTTGAGGTGTAATATCATTGTGGGAATTCGTGAGGTCTGTGGGTTCAAGGACCTCGCCGAATACGATGATCCGCAAATTCTCGCTGTTTTTTTGACGGGCTATCCCCCCATCTTCATTAGTAATCCTTATGCTCATAATACTTTCGCTCAAATAAATGAAGAAGAGTGAAGACTGTGGTCCATATTCAACAATGGTGGTCGCTTAGATTCTTCAAATATAAAGTTTGACCGTTTCATCCTTGTCTATACCCATTGGTTTAGTTGAGTTTGTAGCCAAAGAGTAAAACATTATTTTCTTTTGTTATAATAATCCAAAAATACTTTTGACGCCACCGCATCGTTAGAACTGTTGAAAGTGCAAATTCTCGCTTTTATTACAGGATATGAATATGTAAGAAGATCCTTTGAATTGTGGGAATTCATGAGATCTGCGGGGTGAAGAACCTGTAATATGTCCGATCATCCGCAGATTCGCGGTGTTTTTGGGCTGTCAGTAGTCGTATTACTTTTATTGGTTTAAAAAAAAATAGGGCGAGAACATGGACAGAATCAGAAGATCCTCGTCCGCCTGAAATTGGCCAGTATTTTCCCTTATTCAGTTGGACTGAGACGTATGTCGAAGAAGTGATTTTTTTCTTCTGATTTCAGACATTTTTAGTCTGTCTTTGACGAGGTTAGGTCTACCATATTCTTTTCGGTATTTCCACATCCGCAGCGATTGAAATATGAAAAAAAGTCCATTTATAAGGGTTAACCTTTACCTTAGTGACGAGAGCCGGTTCAACGCAGTAGCGGCCACCGACGCACATTTTCTTAAGATCATTTAAATATATAGTTTGACAGGTTCATGCTTTTTCTGTACTCGCTAGTTATGGCGAGTTTCCTAAACGGCCAGACTACTTATAAGTCTGATTTTAAAAATTCATAGACCAATAGATCGACTAACACCTCTATCTTACCTAACACCTTCCTTGTTTCGAAACGCCTCCTGGGACAGGAACGTGTTCGTTGTGCCGAGATATTTTTCCCCCGAAGGCTAGCCACGATAAATGCAACACGGTACGCGATGGAATGACGCCCTGCACGAATGCGAAGAACGAGTCCGAGATTTGTTAGATGACAATGGGGCCGTCCCAACAGCCCTTAACGGTTGACGATCCTCGGTACGTGGACTGGACGACGTAGAAAACCATCCAGCGGAGGATGATAAATTGGAAAGTTTATTATTTATTATTAGAAGACAATTATTTACATTTTCCTTTATTTTTGAATATTGATTTAAGATTAGAATCCAAAAGAAACGCCATTAAACTGTACCTAATTTGTTTTTACGTTTATAACTAACGACCTTTCTAAAACACGGTTTATCCGCGGTCATTTTTATTTTGGAAAAACTTCGAATATAAATAAAACTATTTCGCATCAGATGAAAACATCTAATTAAAAATAATATATTGGCGTAATTTAATTAAGAAAAAAAAATAACTGCATTCATGTTAATTACTACAACCGTCATGCCTGGTAATATTTTCATCTCCTACAACCTCACGTTCCGTAAGACCAATTTTATTTGCATTGTATCCGTATAATTATACTTATGCGCATAATAATGCCATTATTGGCGGATAATAATTAAATAATTGTGGAACGTTTGATTTATTTGCTGGAGAGAGAAGGAGCGGGGTGACCGGCGGTGCCTTGTGTCCTGCTAAATCTGTGAGTCATTCGATGTGACCCAGAAGAAGGAAGGGTTTTTTGCGCTTCTAGGAAAGCTACGGAACATTTAAAATTCATCCAGGACAGGAAACACGTTGCACTAAACGGCTCTTTCCCTACTGACTCCTCCGCACTCTCGACACCTTTCCATCCCCACTGCATTAGGGGCATCGGTTGCCGGAAGGTTCCGTCTTTGACACGGCGCTCATCACTGTAAGGTAAAGGTCCCGGGTTCGAATCCTGCGGCCCTGTTCAAAAACACCGGCACCCTGAGGGTTTATATGATCTCTGCTGTTGCGAACCCTCGTCAAAAAAACCACTGCATTGTTTCGCTTTTGACTAAAGTTAAATTTTTTCTTTCTTATTAACTAATCAGCATAATTAATTTAAGGTTTGTACTACTAACAATGTTATAAGATAATGACTGAAACTTCGGGTTAACTTTTAAAGCCTTTAGAAGGAACATGATGTACGATGACATACATACACGAATCCATTAAAGGTCGAACGTGCATATGGATTTATTGATTGATTGATTATTATTGACCATCTTTCGCCTGGCATATTGTAGTTCATTTCAAACAGAAAGAAACATGTGTGATTGAGAAAACCGAAGAAGAGGAGTCGTGAGGCATGACAAAAGTTCACAGGACGACCAATCAAATCGCGCCCTAATCCGATTCCTCGTAGGAAGAAGTCGTGGCTTATTCATTCCTTCCCCCCCCCCCCATGTAAATTTATACGATTTCGGCGGTCCCGAATTGAAATTCAAAGTGTTTTTTTAATGGTAATCCTATCCGGGGATGATGTGCAGCACGGAGCACTTTGGGAAGAGAGGACCGGACGGCTTTTCCGCTGTGCACGTTGACACTCGATTAAAAGAGAGACTCACGCAAACAAGTGGGTAATTGAGCAGGTCGGGACGTGTTTATTCAAAAGTATCCCAGTGGAAGAGGGCCATTGTTTTCATCGGCCTTGAACCTCATTTATAACATATGACCAGACGTCAAATGAATCGGAAAGACGGGTCAATCCAGCCCGGAATTATTTCGGGAGTCGTGCCGGTTAATTAAGTGTCGTTAAAATTTAAAAAATGCAAATGGTTTATGTGTATAGGTTGGTCGTCACCAGGTAATACTTTTATACCTATTCTCACAGCTTTTCCCTGCCAGATCTGAGGCCTTCAAATAACATTTACAGGACCAATTTGCTCTTCTCAGATCTTGTCTGCTTATTCTTGCAGGTTATGCCCGACAGTCAACTCTTACCTAATAATCTCCCAATGATTTAAAAAGGGCATACGGACGAGAAAACGCACAGATCCAACAAATAAACAACCAGTCAGCTCGTCTCGTTCATCCTGGCGTTTTTTTTTCAAAGTAGATTATGTCCATCAGACCCTTGGTCTCCTAATAACATTTCAGGGCTTAAAAAGACCAAACGAACGAGAAAACGCGCAGAACCAGTTTGCCTGTTCAACCTGGACATACGCTCTCTGGTCCGCCAGTCGCGATCGTCTCTCATTTTCCTCAGTCTATTTTCTTATACAACTTGCGCAGAGCTTAAAAGAATGACAAATGCGAATGGCCCTCCTGCCAATCCAAATATGGTTTGATCTGCGAAACCAGGATATTGGATACAATTCCGAATGAAAAACGTTTTTATTTTTGCCTGTTGGGTCCGCCTATTCTCGCTGAATTCTTAGGCCAGAGCGTTTCTACAATTATTTACAAATACGTTTACGCGATATAACAGAAAATTATGAACCTGAACATAAAAAATCAGGGTATGTTTAAACGTCTAAGGTTTACATTTCCTTTTCTTTGCAGGTAAAATTCATTCTTTATAGCGTGACGTTTCCAATCTATATAACAAACAGACATGATTTAAGGGCATATAATAAATTAACTCCATTCGAGGAAACGTGTTACGGATACTAGCCATATTATTAACTCATGGGTACTTGTTGAACGATGTAATATGCAAAGGAGTTTTATGTTTATCATTTCCCAAGATAGAATGTTTTATTCTTAAGAAATTGCTACGTTTATGTTTAAAATACAGGTGAAAGAGAAATACTTGAGGGGTGATGACTGAAGGACCTTAAGACCAGGGCAAACGGGATATATTGGTTTTCCACCGCCAAATTAACGTTTTATAGGAGGACTTATATTTTAAAACGATGTTACAACGTATAATCCAAATTGAAATGGGCTAGGAAGGGCAAAGAAACAGGTGTAGCTGTCCGAAGGGCGAGTGTCTTCCCCGTTTTGTACGGGGGAATGTACAACCTTGGTCTTTTAACTTGCACGCTCACCTGGGACATACCATGGCTACTACCTGTTCGTAAACTGTCGGCCGGGTCGGGCAGACTACTATCCGTCCGGATCTTAGATAACAGACCCGTTGGACCGATCCGTTTGTCAATTTCGATACTTCCAGCTTCCAGGGGCGCGAAGGGCGGTGGAAATGGTGGACTCGCCTGCCTCCACCCGCCCCCTCTACGTTCATCGAGACATGGACAACCACTTCAATTAATATAGGTTTTTTTATTATTTTATAGGAACTGGTTTTTAATTTAGATTTTTTTCTCCTCTGCCCATGCTAGTTTTTCAACTATTATAAACCTGTAATTTTTTTTTCTTCGCCTGGTCATAAATTTAAGAGGAATTTCTTCTATGCAACCAACTGTTTTTATGAAGTTTTAAACTGTTGTAAAACCGCTGAAATACTTAAAATTATGGTCTGAGTTTATTGAATTTCCGCTAAA
This sequence comes from Cimex hemipterus, assembly GCA_039619505.1. Taxonomy (NCBI): domain Eukaryota; kingdom Metazoa; phylum Arthropoda; class Insecta; order Hemiptera; family Cimicidae; genus Cimex; species Cimex hemipterus. The sequence continues at coordinate 13,820,685 of CM077104.1, forward strand.
AGCAAAAGTCAAAATACGATTTTAACCGAAGACTATAGACGGACTCAATGAAGTGAAAATACATCTCGTGAAGTCTCATTCAGTCCAACGCTATCTTAAACTCTAACAAGGGCTTTCAATAATTAATAAGTAAGGTATTGGTGGAAACGAAAGAAATCAGTGTCACGAGCGGGATTCGAACCCACGGTCAACACAGCGCTTGAGCTATCGTGACATCGATCCATTCGGACACCAAGTCCCCACCCTTTGAAAAATGGATCTAAAAGGGACTTTGTGACATAACTTAGCCATGCATTACATATTTTAAATTACAAATAAACAAACACATTAAAAATCTTGATCGAACAAGTATTAAAATAAAAAACAGAGGGTACATTAAAATATGCGTAAGCATAGATGAGTTTTTTTTAACTGAATATAAATACAATATCGTCAAGAGAAATACAATATGATATGAAAATGTAAGTTGCGAGTATGTAAAAATGTGTTTTGTTTCCATTCCTCAGGAATCAAACAAAGTAAAATAAAAAATTACTTAATCTATTATATTTAGTGGTTTATTGATCAAATGACTTTTTTTTTCTCAATTAATCAACCTTTTTGTGTAAGGTTTTGGTTGAAATGAAAAAGTTAGTGTCACGAGTGGGATTCGATTTCGACTGAGAAATGGCAAAAAAAAGAGGGAAAATTCGAAAGGTTGGAGGTATCCGAGTGGATCGAAGTCAAGATAGCTCAAGTGGTTAGAGCAGCGGCGTATTAAGCCGAAGATCAAGGGGTTCGAATCTAACTCCTGAATTTTTTTCATTTAAACGAAAACCTTACTTACAAAGATTAATTAATTGTAAAAAATCATGATGCAAAATGACCTAACGTAAAACATGGTTGCCTGTTGTTATGCCAAGTTACAACTGTTAAAAAAATTGGTTGCGCGAATTTCTTAAAATAGAAGATCATCGGTCAATGAACATCAATTCTTAGTTTTTCATCGATCAAAACGGGCGTTGTCCAGAAGCTAGAAACAGCGACAACAGGCGGACCCGGATTATCAGTCAAGATCTATGGATCTATAATGGAAGTGATCGAATTGGACAATATCGGTCAACTTTCGTCATTTGTTTACATTGAATCAATGATATGAAAACATTATCTTGTTGGAAAATTTTAATAATTTATCTCTTTGGAAAACTAAACAAAATATAAACGATCTTAGCTATACACTTGGACGATATAAATAAACCCATATTTGTATTTAATTCGTAAAAGGAGGAAATAAAAAAAAGTGAAGTTGAAGCCGTAAGTGAGTTTTATCATACAGTTCTAAGTGGATTCGATCAGTACTGATTATCTCAGGGATATACTCTTTGCCTATTATTATTAGGCTTGTCTTTTAAATAAACAAATTTATAATGAGTGGTGAGGGCTCTCGGAACAAGACACGCAACAATGGCATAATTACACAGAAAACAAAGACTTTGAGCGCTGAAGATGATCTCAATAAAGATCGAAACGTTGGCGCGAAAAGAAAATGTTTTTCTGAAAACTACATAATTCTGAGCAACAAGAGTTCTGAATAATCAAATGTATAATGTTCGTCTTTTGAACGAAAGAGAAAAAAAGTTTAAATTTAGTGTTAGGATGTTTAAAACTTAATGTAAAAGGTCAAATTTAAAATCATCTCTCGGGCAGAATTTTAAAAGTGTCTACAGATGATCAAGTAGTACAAATTCTCCGACGAGGGTTCGATATGTATTTACGAAAAGTTTGAATTTAGCCAAATTGAATTTTTCTAACCGTTAGTTTTTACCCCTTAGCCGGATTTACTCGGGGTACAAACAAAGCCGGCAAAGTCGTGGAAAACTTTTCTGGTATGGGGCTCGCCTGTCAGTCAATTTTTCACCACTTCCTTCTACCTGCTTTTTGCCAGTTCGGGGATTAATATTCCACTAGATATTTATTGCCCCTCATCCTCTTTTATGGTCCTGACCCAAATGCGGCTTGAAACGGCGCCGACCATTGTGACCAAGTCTGCAAATTACTCTTTCCTAAAATTTCAAGAGGATTGCAGTTTATAAAAAGAAAATGGCCTTTTTTGAAACCGGCCTAATTAAAAGGACGGCTTCTTTTGAAATTCCGACTTATTTATTGCTTTCGTACGCCATGAAGTCAATTAAAGAATCACTGCCGGCTGAGGAATTTTTTCAAAGGTAAAATTGTAATTATTAATCAGAAATATGTGGTCTGGTGTGATGGAGGTTTCAGAAAAACATTTTCTTTATAGTGCCACGTTTCGAACTTTACTGAAAACATCTTCAGGGCCTGGGAATTACAATATTGTTTCCATTTAACAAAAACATGTAGGATGTGGTAAAAAGTGAATTTATACAATACAAAAAAAAAGTTAATTTTTATTTTCAAAGCATCTGTATTCACTAAACAGCACAATTGCGCGGAAAACGAACACTGAGTAGTATTGTGTAGAGATTAGTGACCGTTAACGGATAATTATTCAAATATCGTGAGATGCGGTCTGGTGTGATGTAGGTATCAGAAAAACATTTTCTTTATCGTGCCAACGTTTCGATCTTTTATTGAGATCATCTTCAGGGCTCAAAGTGTTTGTCTTCTGTGTAATTGTGCCATGGGCACTCTCAACACGACATGGCACAATTACACAGAAGACAAACACTTTGAGCCCTGAAGATGATCTCAATAAAAGATCGAAACGTTGGCACGATAAAGAAAATGTTTTTCTGATACCTACATCACACCAGACCGCATCTCACGATATTTGAATAATTACTGAGTAGTATTTTGATTGAATATAAAAAATTTTTTGTATTGTATAAATTCACTTATTACCGCATCTAACATGTTTTTGTTAAATTTAAACACTAAGTCCCAGGCCTGAAGATGATCCCAATAAAGGTCGAAACATTGATACGATAAAGAAAATGCTTTTATGAAATCTACATCACACCAGACCCCATCTCACGAATGCTGAAAAACGACGAACGGAAACTAATCACAGCGCATTTCTACAGCAGAATTGAATCGAATGAAGACTGAATTTGAAGATTGATCATGAAACAGTAATGCCATCGGCAAAGTGTGAACATGGCTCAGCCGATCGTCGCTAGTTGATGTTTAACCCCCTCAAATTAGGCTTCAGAAATATTTAAAATATCCAATTCAGATATAAAATTACAGTCATTTAGAACTTTAATTTTACGGCGATAAAAGGTAACTTTTCATAAAATGAGACGTTTTAGAATGTGGAAAATTTAGTAAATGACGCCGATTGGTATTTAAATAGTTACTGAGATCATATGAACTATGATCAGTTGTCATTGTTGATGATGCCGATTAGCCTGGCCTGTTTTATCTATCACTCGACGCATTGGGGATTAAGGATTCCGTAGATATAAAAACAAGTCTATATAAAGTACAACATTAGGATTATTACCGTTTTAAAAACTCGTATAATTTTTCTCGCAATATTTTTCTTCTCAAAATTGTGCGGCATGGCACAAGAAAAAAAAAAAGAGTCGAATTCAAAATGATTTATTGCGAAAACGGACCGAAGCATTTGCTCGTCGAATACCTGCCCAGTTTTTGTAGATTGGCGCATCTGTTAACAATTTTCCAAAATGGGAAATTATAACAAGGGCGAAGAATGCTACTTGGAAGGGTCTTCAAATCGTAACTCCTCAGACATTAGCCTGTCATTAAATCCCTCTACTTATACCCGGTAGAATTGAGGCTAAGTGAGAGATAAAGGGACTTTAGGGCTTCCCAGAAGTGAACGGCCCCAAAACTGGCTATCGTACTTTCTAAACCTAGGAGAATAAAAGTCCCTCGAAAGGTAAAGGAGGCTGTTTAGTCACTGTTAAAACCTTCGTAATTTTTTTAAACTTGTCTTTTGACCATTGCGACAAAATTTGAGGCCTGGGGAATGCCAAGGAAAAGCACTTCTTCAAATCATTCAAAAACTTGTCGCAATCTGTCAGTATGGTCTCAATGGTTTTGTCAAAAATACGGGAAAAAATCATTGAATGTTCACCAGAGGTTGAAGTATTTTTTTGAATAGTCGAATAAAAACTTCAAAGAAACGAGATTCGTGATTTGAATTTTTTTAAATTTAAACTACAAAATAAAATTCGTAATTTATTCGATCTCGATTTGAAAAATGATAGACGATTGTTGGGTTGTAATAAATGATACGGCTCGTTACGAACTTAACAGGGGGTGCAAGAGGGGTGCAGGATCGCAGGGTCAGGTGAAATCCCTTCAATCGTAACCGGCACCTGACTTTACGACCTGCACATTGTTTTGTAAACAGTTTACACACTAAGTGGTTCTATAAATATGACGATTTTAAATAGATTTTGTAAAACAAATAAATAAATACATCCTTGCTGTTTTGCTGTGTTCACTCGAAATTTTTTTACCTAGGACCACAACGTTACGTTTTTCCTACTTACAGTTTTTTAAAATATTTTTTTAAATATATTTTCCCTGGAATAAAAAATTATGGGAAAATTGTTTAAACCTGATGGTATGGTTAAATGATTAAACGTCTTCAGAATCTACAAGTAATTAAACAAAAACAAAGGTGATTTCGGAGGACTGGTTGGCCGGTTCGATCGCAACCTGTAATAAGAAATAAAAGAGGAAGCTTTGTCCAAATTTGTCAGCGTTCTCTTTTATTTTATGATTTGGGTTTATGTTTAAGAAAAAATGCTCACCGTTTGATCTGTTGACGATGAGAGGTAGCGGCTCCGGAGAACAAGGAGGGCTCAACTCCTCTCTGTTCTTCTGCGCTTCGAGCAACTTCAGCTGTTGCTGAAGAAGCCTGTTCTTAATGAGGAAGATCTTGGGCATGGTGGCAGTCTCGGGTCCGGGAACCCAGCACGCTAGGTCGTGGCAAACTCCAAAACGGCAACTGCACTTTTTTCAAAACTGTTTTCAATTTTCACAGGCACTGACACAATCCTCTTACACTGGCGGTCGGCGTTTAACTGAGCTCACAGAACCGTTGTTCAAGGTTCCGCTGGTGCCCGTGTACCCGTTGGTGGGAGAGGGCCAGGTACACTCGGACAGGCAAAGTCACGGCCGCCATCTTTTCCACCTCCACCTCAGATTCAACCTCAACCTCCTCTTCACCGCGTCTTCAACGCAGCCCGTGACACTCCTCCGGGTTCCCCCGCGTCACCCGGTGACGGACGCGACGCAGGTGCGCACTTAGCACTTTCGTCCTGCGGCCCAGTTCGAGCAACGGAAGTCGGAAGCGATTCCAGCTCGCCTCCCTCGAAACCGACGCCGGAAATACGACTTGCAAGTCCTCCCATTCATTGCAAGCACCGTTATTTTATCGTTCCCTTTTAACAATGGATTCGCCCTTTAATTTTGATGTTTACACAACTTCGTCAGGGGGAAGGGGCGCTTAATTTTCTTGACCTCATCGAGTACCATGTTTCTTAAATTCCAATGTTTTTTAATTTCTATTCTTTGCAAAAATAATTAATTTATAATCATGTCAAATTGTAAAACAGTATGTCTGATCCCTATTTTACTAAACCGAATATTATTTACTTTGTCGAATAATTATTACCAAAATATGTAGGATTTTAAATTGGTTTATAATTTATAATAATTACGTAAATAAGTAAAATAACTCTCTAATTTGTCTTTTAAAAATCCTTCCTAATAATTAATCCTTACCTTCACTGCGAAACCTGTATTTATTCGTACATGATAAATTACAACTTGTATTTATTTTACATAAAGAAATAAATTTTTTTTCTCGAACATTTATACCCGCTCAAACACGGAGGAAGGCCTTTTTTGGTTAACTGTAATGGCCCTTACAGAATCTCGGAGGGAAAAACAATCCAGACCAAGGTGGTCGATTAGCAATTTTCTCGTATGAGATTGAATACTTCGCCAGTTCTGCAATAAGCGTGACGTCTAGAGATATGATTGAAGAACTGATAGACCTAGAAGATTACTGATTTATTCAAGTTCCAATCTGCTACATGCCGTAAACACATACGCATGTGTACACAGTTGAGCCTGCTTCTCCCAGCTCGGGAATTCCAGGTTTTATAATTTACGATAAATTACCGGCAGGCTTCCAGACTCATCCATACCGTGTGTTGGCAGATCCTCGGTCATATCATTTCACCCACCGACTCCAGGGAATATCAACAGTTCTAGGTATGCTAGGTCTGTTAACCCTCCATCGCAATCAGTTCTTAAAATCAAACCCATTCACAATCTCACTCACCTTTCAATATATTCTTTTTTATTTACGTACCGGTTACTCGATTGGGGTGCCTCCGTCACCCTTTACACATGTTGTACAACTAACCTAATTGATGGTTGTTGTGCACAACAGATTCGAGCTAATAGATTGACAATGTATGTCCCGCATCTAAAATGGAAGCTCAGTGCGTTCTGATTAATTGAAGGATACAACTGCTAGGCGCCATATAGAGATGTAATACTGCCATCCGATATGAGAATTTCGCTTGACCCAATAACTGGGTCCCCTGTTCCGATTAGAGGAAACAGGGCAGCGTATATTGCTTGATAGATATCTCATATTATGTTTCTTATTGTACATTGAGAGTGAATGTATCTATTAGCGTGTGTGTGTGTGGTGTTTAGTGACTGTTAGCCAATGATTATTTGGGGATAGTGAGGTGTGGTCTGGTGTGACAGGTTTTAGAAAAACATTTTCTTTATAGTGAGAACGTTTCGATCTTTATTGAGATCATCTGCAGGGCCTGGGATTTACAACATTGTTTAAATTTTACAAATACATGCAGGATATATAAAATAATAATTTATACAATTTATAGAAATTTTTTCAGATTAAAAAAAATGAATTTATACAATGGTAGAAAATTTTAGATTAAAAAAATGAAATTATACAATGGGAGGAAATTTTAGATAAAAAAATGAATTTATATACTGGTAGAAAATTTTGTATTACAAAAATTAAATTTATACAATTAATTTTAGATTAAAAAAATTTATGCGATGCTAGGAAATTTTATATTAAAAAAATGAATTTCTATAGTGGTAGAAAATTTCATATTAAAAAAATGAATTTACACAATTCTAGAAAATTTTAGTTTAAAAAATTAAATTTATACAATTCTAAAGAATTTTAGATAAAAAAATTAAATTTATACAATTCTAAAGAATTTCAGATAAAAAAATTAAATTTATACAATTCTAGAGAATTTTAGAAAAAGATTTATGCGATGCTACGAAATTTTATATTAAAAAAATGAATTTCTATAGTGGTAGAAAATTTCATATTAAAAAAAGAATTTATACAATTCGAGAAAATTTTAGTTTAAAAAAATTAAATTTATACAATTCTAAAGAACTTTAGATTAAAAAAATTAAATTTATTCGATTCTGAAGAATTTTAGATTAAAAAAATGTATTTATAATGCTAGAAAATTTTAAATTAAAAAATGAATTTATACAATGCTAGAAAACTTTAGATTAAAAAAAATAAATGTATAGAATTCTAGAGATTTTTAGATTAAAAAAATTTATGCGAAGCTAGGAAATTTTTGATTAAAAAAATATCTTTTCTATCATCAATCTTTTCATACAAGACTAAAACGATTACGAACTCATAAGTGATTTTCCAGTTGTATTTAATCAGACAGAAGTACAAGATGATATGCCATAAATATTATTTTCTCAAGGGTTTCACTTTTCATCGTGTCTTGTTTGTTGTCTGTGCATGTATCTTTTTATCGTGTTATCACAGAATTCACAATTCAAACCCAGAGTTCTCCCTTTATTTTGCAAAACATATAATGTCAAATAAAACCAACTCTTAGCCAAAATTATTTATTTTATTGTAAAAACTCTTAAACGACATGATTGCGAAACATGTCAAGAGCAGAATATTTTAACCAAAGTTTCTGCTTTTTTGAACACGTTAAAATTAAATAAATATCGATTTTTAATAATATTACAATAATACAACATGCATGATTATGTGTGTAGGTAAATTGTGAGGTAGTTAAACCTCGTCAATTAGTTAGTTAGAGAACATTAATTTTTTTCAAAGTATAATATAATCGTTGAACTGTATATAATAGAATATTAATTTTTTTCTCGAAATTTTCTTACCCACTGGTCTTTCAATTTTCTCAGTTTAAATTATAATTTTTCTTGCCGAGGTCTGCGAGGTGAAAAAGGTGTTGTTTGAATGGTTCCGAAATCCCATTCGGCCCATCTTCGCTGTTTTGTCTGTCACGCGTAATATTTTGCTCAGTCGTGGGTTTGTTGTTCGCCTGTATGATTTTTCTTCTGTTTGAATGAGACGGGTTGTAAGTCTTAGTCCTTATTATATAGCCGGTAATACTACTTTGTTTATGCAGATCGTCCTAGTTAGCCCAACTTGGGTTTGGTCTATCACACTCACTGCTACGCCATATTTTTCGTGGTCCCCTTGACTACGTAATATCATTTAATAAATTAAAGTTTTAAGTTGAGGTAAAAAAAATCAATGTCACGAGCGGGATTCGAACCCATGACCTTCGGCTTGATACGCCGGTACTCTACCACTGGATAGGAACTTGGTGCCCTGGGGTATCGAAGTCAAGATAGCTCAAGGGGTAGAGTAGCGGCGTATCAAGCCACAGGTCGTGGGTTCGAATCCCACTCGTGTCACTGATTTTTTTTACCTCAACTTAAAACCTTAATTAATAAAATTCACTACAGAGTTGTTGTTAGGATGTATGTACCTGGTCTGCCAGTTCTTGCTGTTTTGTTCTTTTAAGCAAATTATCTCATTCAGTGGTTGGTCTGTGTTTTTGAAATCCGAGAGCTTGTATTCATTGAAACGCTTCTTCACCTTCACTTTAAACCGTTACACTTGTAAAATCTGACGGTACAACCTTCATTTTCAGTACTATGTTTATTGTTTTTAAAATCATAGCATTATTCCCATCATGCCATTTGCACATCGCTCTTAGTTTCAAACCATTCATTATTTATAATTAATGGCTTATTATTAAAGTTTATTGTAAGAGATAATTCAGTTCCAGTTTTACACACGAAATATCAGATAAAGAAAAGAAATAATTATTTTATGTAGGTACAAGTAATTATCTTCATTGTGATCCTTATTTTTATGGTTGTAATAATATGTTTGTGCTGTTAATGACCAGAGAATATTAGTTACCATAAAAAAAATTTAACCCAGGTTCATAAATAGTGTTGTAATAGCTTAGAAATGATAGTATTGGTTATCCGAATAAAATCATTTTAACACTTTTTTGTACCGCTTGTTGGGTCCGAGTATTCTCGCTGTCCTTTTGGGTGCATGCAGGATGATTTATATTCCCGTCCCTTTCTACCCGAACGGAAACGTTCACTCTCTTTAACTATAAATATTGTACACGGAAAGAGAATTTTAGAGGCGGGCGTTTGGGGAAAAACAGTCTCGGGACAGAAATTCTACATCGACTCGGACTCTTGTTGTTTCAAACAGGAATGCGGTTTGGTCGGTTTGATTTTTCGTCAGACAAAACGGAATAATTTATCCTAGAAATCCTTCTGGCTACAAAGGTTACTGTTAGGAATACTATCAAAATACTAAGTGTTACAATCGACTGGTTTGAATACTAATTATGACTCCACGCATGCTGCGACCGCAGATGAATACGGCATTGGTTCGCATTGCGTGGGCTTGAGCGTGTCATCTTTTCAACGGAATAAAAAGAAATCTTGTATAATTTTCTTACAATTTGTTATTGCTTAGCGGCTTCTCTTTTTTTTAAATCTTTGGACCAGGCTGGTCTTATCTTTATCATACCTTTAAATCGTTTGGAAAAATGCAATGTATACTTACATCTTAAATTGTATTTTTTCCAATCAACAATGTGATTTATCTCCAGGCCCTGAAGATGACCCGAATAAAGGTTGAAACGTCGACTTGAAAAAATTATCAAATAACAGAACACTAAGAAACACGTATTAAATAGTAAGTAGTAACAGTTTCACTCCATTTGTTGGATGTAATAAACTTTGTTATTTTTTCATTATTATTTTTAGTTTTTAATTATCTTTGTTATGTTTTTATAGTTTGTAGTTTATCATTGATTTATTATTTTTTTGTCTTACTAGTTTGCCATTGCTAGTAATTGTAATTGAACGTTAAAAAAATTAATTAACTTTTTAAAAATTGTATTCTAAAATAAATAATTGTCTGATGCTAATTTATAATTATGCGTTGATTCCAATTCCCAGAATTATTTTCGTGTTATCAAGTCCGAAGAAGTCTTGCTGTAGAAGACATTTTTATATAATATGAGGAACATTTTTATATGTTTATCTGTTTTATTGATCGACAGTTGTCCGTCTAATACCGTTTCACGCTAGCTTCAGTGAGGAACTCGAGTCACCAAATTGGGCCACACTTTTCAACCATTAACGATAGAAATATATTGGTCTTAATTTATCAGATTTCATATCATCATTTACCGTAACCGTTGCGGTTTTTAGTAATGACGGAATCTTGCGTCTATCTCTCTCTCTCTCTCTCCTCTGAAGACCTGGGTCGGCCCTGTGCTGTCCTGGCCTTCTAGTGTGAAGCTCTTTTAGTCCGAAGCGATGAAGAACCCTCCCTCCTTCACCTGGCGACTTCGAGCTGGCTGTATCCTTTCGCTAATAATGTTATGGCCCTGACCCTCTCTTGGTCACTCAAACGCCTGACTGGAGCCATTGGAAAAGGCTTATGAATAAAAATATCAAATGAAATCAACGAAAGAAAAAGATTAAATGAAAGCGATCTTGAGGCGTAGCAGAATGTAAAGGTATAATGCTACTTTTTGCACAAATGGTATTTTTCAGCTCAAAAGTAAACAAAGGAAGTAAACAAAAAACTGTTTAATTACATTTAACTAATGTAAGAATATAATTTAATTTTACAGTAAATAAATTGAGGGGTGCGTTAAATTTATCCATTTTATGTGTCACGTTTTCATAAATTGCAATGGTTTGTTATATAAGTAAGTGTAGCTAATCTTTTTTTACGTTTCTTTTCCGTTATTGTCCAAGCTACGTCCAATACCTAGGAACACCTTGCGCTTATTGAAGTTTGTGTAAATAATGAGGGCAAGAATCAACGAAGAAAAATGCACTCAGTGCACTTTTACAGTGAAAAAGCAGTCTTGCCCTCCATTGTACATCAGCAACAAAGAGATACCGGATTCGACTCAAGCCAGACACCTGGGACTCTCGACAGCTGACTGACGTGGAATCCCCGCAGAAGTCTTAAAAAACAGCAACTTAATACAAGGACTATTACGAAGACTTCTAAGACCGAAATCGACTGAGAATTAAGATAAAGCTAACACTGTGAAAGACTTTGCCAAGGCTAATATGGACATACGGAGTTGAACTGTGGGGTACTGCCAAGCCTTCTAGTACCCAGCGCATCCAGTCGTTCCAATCGAAATTGCCAAAGCACCTTGTTACGTCACTAACCTAACTATCCGCAAAGACCTCAACATTCCATTTGTCAACGACTAATCCCGTACAGATTACAAACCTTTTGAACCATCCTAACCATACTGCTCGAGGACTGTCCACTCATTCCCATCCTGACAATCCACCACGTCGCCTCAACCGACGATGTCCTCGGAGTGACCTCCTTGACCTCTAATCTTACATACTGAGTGCCAGCAATGGCATGTGTACCGGTGCCGTGCTGGCATTAGTGGTAGAGTTTTGCTGTGTGATATATTAATCATGTGTACATATTCGTATAGTATGTGTGTGTGGTGATTATTGACCGTTAATCGATAATTATTTAGAAATCGTGAGATGCGGTCTGGTGTAATGTAGGTTTCAGAAAAACATTATCTTTATCGTGCCGACGTTTCGATGTTTATTGTGATCATCTTCAGGGCCTGTGGATTTACAAACATTTTTTACTTTTAACAAATGTTGTTTGTAGATCCCAGGCCCTGAAGATGATTTCAATAAAGATCGAAACGTAGGCACGATAAAGATAATGTTTTTCTGAAACATCACACCAGAACGCATCTCACAATTTCTAAATAATTTTGTATAGTATACTATTAATATAGGAAACAAATAAATAAAAAAAAATAAAATATTTTTTCGGTGTTAATTAACTATGTTAATGGTGTTATATTTGCTTAAGTGTATGCATTTAATTATTCATAAATCTTGAGATGCGGTCTGGTGTGATGTAGGTTTCAGAAAAACATTTTCTTTGTCCTGTCACGTTTCGACCTTTATTGAGATCATCTTCAGGGCCTGGGATTTACAAACATTTACAAACAAAAACATGTTGGATGTGGAAAAAAGTAAATTTATACAATGCAAAAATGGTTTTCTGAAACCTACATCTCACAATTTCTGAATAATCATCGACTAACGGGCACCGCACACACGTATGCACTTATTTATTTATTTGTTGTAATTTACATCTCAGCACTTTGTAAATCAATTCATGTCCATTAAGATTAAATATACCTTGTGTTATAATCTTACATGAACTATTTACGTTTTAATAGAGAAAAAACACATGGTCGATTTGAAAATATAAGCGAAATTACTACAAACTGTATAATCTTTACTATTTAATGTTGGTGGAATAAGTTTAGAAAAAACACATTACGATAATAAATATAATTGTGATGCAATTATTTATAATTATTAAAGTGGGCTTTTTTTTTATTAAATCTGCTAAGGCTTTCCTGGCTTTCTTATATGTAATTATTGAAAGAAAATCCGAATTAATTGTTCAGTTTGTATTATATTTCTTAATACTTTCGTTTTAGATAGTTTGTTATTTTATTATCTTTTTTTTTTATATTGTTAAATGATACGGAGAGGATCGGAAATACGACTAAGCTTCACTTCACGCTCTGATGGAATGTCGGTGTCCTCCGGGGTTTGACAGTATAGAAAAAATCTAGTTCATGATCAGCCTGCGGACCATTTTTTTTAAAAAACATTTTTAATCATTTGGGCAATCTTGTGTTTCATTGTCATGGAAAGTTCTCATCCGATTAGATCAAACCAAGTAGAAAACGGTCTAAAGATACGCCGTTTCACCAGTCGGTTAGCATTTAATCTACAGCAAATAATGAAATTTACTCATCTCCTTCCACTATCTCGGTAAAGATTAAACGTGAAGGACGACGATTTCTCTTAGCGATGAAATTAATCGATTAGTCAATGGTCAACGGTTTATAATAAATTATTATTTCGTGAATTTTATTTAAGCATTTTCCCGTATATGTACAAGATCCTCTAATTGGCTCATGATTTTATATCAATGACTCATTGTTTTTGTAAAGATTTCGATACCGATGTTGAGTATTTAGGCTTTTAGGTCAGAGGAAGATTGCAGCGAGAATAGTAGGACCATTCATTTAATTGCCGTGTTAAGCTCGATAAGGATAGTACGAAGCAATGGTATTCCTGAAGCAGTGAAACCTTCTGGCTTGTACTTTTTCTTGTTGGCTACAATTCTTTTTCTTGGCACCCTAGGTTTTCTCTCCATCAAGCGGTTGTTTCGCATGAAATGTTAAGACAGTGTATTCCTCCCAATTGTATAAACTGCAAATGACACCTATGACTATACCCATTGGGTGTTTTCTGAAGCCCGTATAAAGCCAGCAGAATAAAGCACTTCGCTGAGTTTTGCCCTCATTAACAGTAGTGATGTAACAGAGTTAGTTAACACTAGGTGCGCAGAACAAAGTAAGCCTTTGCTGGGTCCCAGGACATATGGGAGTAGAAGGCAATGAAAAAGCGGACACTCCTGCAAGAGAAAGGGCAGCTTCACCGCTTACAGACCCGAATCCGAAAGGAGGTAGGAATAGACTGCGAATTCTAACAGGATTCCTTACTGGACACTGTAAATTAAATGTGCATCTAAAGAAAATTGGAGTAATCCAAGATGGCGCATGCAGATTCTGCAAAGAAGCAGAAGAAACACCAACACATCAACTAACAAACTGTGGAGCAATATTAGCCCGCAGGAGGAGGTGTTTTGGTATGTACAATATGACCATAGAAGAGCTTCGACCAATAAAACCGGGCCTATTAATCAAGTTTCTTGATGAATTAGGACTCGCCGATGTGCTTTAGGAAGAGAACGGGAGATTCAATAGCTCTTAAAAGGCGCAGTATACACACCCTGGAAACTTTCAATCAATTCTGAATGGAAATTCTGTTCGTCCTACTCTAACGCAGTACAATTTCTGGATCTTATACGTTCTTGCAGTTCCTGTGAATCAGTTTGGTTTTTCACTTCTCATAACATATAACCTTTCACTTTGTTAACCTTCATTGGTTTTTACGTGGTAATGCTTTAATAGCTCTTTGGCTATCTGATCATATGAGAATTGTTTTGTCAATGTAACTTCCTTTAAGATTTTCCTATGTTACAAGCATAGCTCCTCCTCTTGTACGGGATCCTTCTGTATACCGTACAATTGTATTTGATTTTTCGATTACCTTGTTTGTCTGCTGAAACAGGATGTAGCAAAGGATGTTTTCTGGACCATATAGTTAAATGGGTATTGAAGAAGAATGAGATATTGCGATTTTAGAAATAAAAAAACACTGCCCTGGAGAAAAAATCTTACATCCACAGATTTTATATAATGCGACGGCATTATACGATAAGCTGTAAATAAAAGGGATATTACGTAGGCGCAGATATTAGATAAAATATTAACTCTGTCTAGCAGAATAAATCATTTTATATTAAAGTTTTCTTGCACATTGAAGATTCAGACATGAGGTTTTTTCTCCTGGTAATGAATGACTTTCCAACATGATCCTGCCATCAGGAGGAGTAAATATAATAAGTAAATGTTCCTCTGTTGCCCAAGGTTAATGATTATCGATGTGTGAATCATCAAAGAAACCAGAAAGTGACGAAGACTTTGGCCAAAACCCATGCGATTAATGTATAATAGGATTTGGATTATGTAATTGTTTTTCTTTCTCGTCAAGCAATAAATAAAGTTAGTTATTGGACTGTTAGAGAGTGGTAGCTACAATTTACGAAACTTAAAAAAAATTATGTCTATACAGAAGAAAATAAGCACAGGCTTATTCAAAGTTTTTGCCAGTTAGAATTGCTAATATTTACTAGAAACGAAATTATGATAGTATTTATTTGTTTTTGCAATCAAAATAATATAGAAGTACCACTGTCAGTTTTAGGTTTAAATTAAATGAGAACTGTGTGAATAATGAGATACGCGTGGCCCTCAGAGAATCTGAGCAGGAGACAAGGGATCGTCCTCGCCCGACTGAGGATTGGCCATACTCGGTTGACACATGGGCACCTGCTTATGGGCCAAAGCCCGCGCAGGTGCCCCTTATGCAGAGAAAGGTTGCTCGATGTGTCCCACATAATAGAGGCGTGTCATGCCTTGGCTCCTTACAGACAGCGTGCAGGCATGCCGCCGAATTTAAGAAGAGTCCTCGAGCACAGTAGCGAGTTTCTGAGTCCCCTGTTCCGCTTTTTAGGGGAAATTGGGGTTTTTTATTGTATATAGTATGTATTATGTGTTATGTGTCTTTGTGTTTTGTCTGTGTGCAAGTATTTATTGGTGCGAATGGCGAGGGGTGAGGGTGAATAGAACGTCACCATCGCCCCTCGAACGATGAAAGCGAGTGAGTGTGTGTGCGGGGTCGATGGCGGAATATTAATAAAAGTTCCTCATCGACCCCAATCTAGCTTAGTTTAATTGTAGGTCGGTGGAGGAATATCAAGTACTCCACCGACCAAACGGAATGAGTGTGCTGTGTGAATGTGTTTAATTGTATGAACGTATTTATTCTTATGAATGATGTGTGTGAACGTGTATAGAATATAGACCTAGTGTGGGGCTGAAATGGCCAAGATGTCGAAAGCCCCAGCAAAAAAAAAAAAAAAATGAGATACGTACCACCATTGGAGTCTTTCAAGGGGAATCCCCACAACCGATGCTTTTTTCCTGTCTTTATTATTTCACATCTTTTTCCTCACGCCGCAACATTGTCGGAGTCAGAATGAACAAAGTCATTTGCATGCTTTTGGCTGATGATATTGTTTTGTTTTCTTCTGAGTGTTGGAGTGAGGTCCAAGGTGTGCGCGATGTTCTAGCCCAATAAAAAATTAAATCCTTCATCACTGAGCCTAGCAAAAAGAAAATGTTTTTTCACGCTTACTTCAGCCTCAGCCACTGCTTCACGGCACACCTAACCACTTTATTCGAGTTGGCTGTGAACTGTTTCACCATGCGTTCAGTTTATTGGTTGGCGGAGGTGCTGAGAAACATATGCGATTTGTTAATCACAATCTTACCAAGATGGGCGGATCTCGAAACTTAAAAATATCTTGGCTCAAATCGGTCCTGACTCACGTTTCCTCACCTCTTGACTGACTTCAGTGTTGAAATGACAGTTTTCCCAAGATGTTCTTATTCTTATCAAAGATTGTTATTAAAACGCAACAAAAACCTTCCCGGCGTCTGAAAAGAAAACAAGTGATAATTATTCTTTCAGGAATATTAGCGAAGGGTGGCGTCAACGGCTGCAACGGTTTAGGCATTGACACGGCGTCCACCACTGTAGGGTAAAGGTCCTGGGTTCGAATCCAGCGGCCCTGCATGGGCTTTTTTTTTAAAGAGAATAGTATTCCTTGGGATTGAATGAAATGTCCAAGAATGTTAAACCTTTTTTATTTGGTTGTTTAAGTATGATTCGATATAAAAATCTAGTTACAAATATATTTGGCAAAAGGAGTTACCCTTTTTTGGAGACTTTATTACAATCATCCAGCAAAATTAGGAAAAATTCAAATTTCATTTTCTTCTAGTTCCTCTTTAAAAGGCCTTCATGAACACAAATTATGCCCCTTCTTCTATTTTATCATTAATATGTGAGGGATGTGGGTAATCATTTCATATGAGGTAATAACATTTAACAATGATAAATTCCACTAATGCCAAAATTAATTTTAAAAAAATATTGATTTATGTGTGATTAAAGAGACCAATTGTATTGACGGCGTGATTACTGTGTAGTAGATTTTGATTGCTTACTCATAAAAAAATACGATACAGTTTTTTCCCCGTAAGATTTCCTCTTGAGGTCTGCGGCGTGATGAACCTATAAGTTGGTGGTTTCCTATTATTTTGGTCTGCCTTCAATCGCCGGTTCGGCCAGACGTGTTTCGGCATATGCAGTCTTCTGATCAATTTTGACAAAATAAGATGCAGTTTAATTTTATGTCCTCTTATGTACTATTCCATACTGTAACAATTATGCACATACCAAGTACTGAATTGAAACCTGTCTCCAATAATCTAGGTCCGGCCTGTACTCAGACAAAATGATAAAAACATGGAGGATAGGCAGGAACGATCAATTTGTTAAGTTAAAAGTTGTTTTAAATTCTTTTTAATTTATTAAGGTTTTGGTTGAGATAAAATAGTCAGTGTCATGAGCGGGATTCGAACCCACGATCTTCGGCTAGGTACGCCGCTGCTCTACACTCGAGCTATCATGACATCGACCAGTCAGACACTAACCTTCCATCTCAACCCCACCTTTTGAATTTTCTCCCCTTTTTGCCATTTTTCAGGTAAAAAGTTGTTATAAATACAAAATGTTATAATTGAATATAATCAAAATTTAACCTTTCTCAACCGAGTGGAAATAAAACCGATAGGTTTTTTTTTCTCGTTTTAGTAATGTTATCTTCCCAAATGCATAGTTAAATAACGGCACTCTCAACACGACACGCGAGAATGGTACAATTACACAGAATACAAACACTTTGAGCCCTGAAGATGATCTCAATAAAAGATCGAAACGTTGGTACTGGTAATGTTTTTCTGAAACCTACGTCACACCGGACCGCATCTCACGATATTTGAATAATAATAGTTTAATAAATTGTTACCAGAGTATTCGGAAGCTATCGCATATCAAGATCCCTGCCGATAGGTGTTCCTCGCTGAACCTGACTCGCAGTACAATTTTTATCCTCACCCGATTAACGACAGGCCATGAGAGGATACTTAACCTTTACGAAAAAGGTAGCGGATGTGCCCCATGTAATTGAAGAGTAATACTCCATGGCACCATGTAGAGGGCGTGTAGGATTTGCATCATATATGAGAATTGAACTTTGAGCATAAAGCATACCTTGGTCCCATGTTTCGATTCCGAAGGAAACAGGACTTATTACTCTATATAGTTCTTGATAGATATCTCGTATTATAGTTTCTTAGTGTATATTGAGAATGAATTTATTAGCGTGAATAGAGAGCATATGCTGGGATATTGATCACCCATCGGCCATCAATTAGGTTAGTTATGTCATAGGTGTAATATCAAGTACTCCACCTCCTCAATTGAGTGAATGATATGTAAATAAGAAAGAATGGATTTAATAGCTAGTGAGAGTGTGAATGGGAGACTGATTTGGTTGGTAATTGAAATGACTTAGCTGTTGACAGCCCCTGAAGCCCAACCTTGGTGGCTGAATCGACAAGACCTACAACTGCAACCCAACCCTCGAGGGGCGGTATTTCTGTAACAAACCTGTTAGTTACTATCCTTGGCAATGTTAAGACCGAGTCGGCCTTCAAAAAAATTGAGATCGTTTGTAAAAACCTTAAACATTTCCATCAATAGACCTATTTATGAGTATTTTTGCCCTGATAATGACCTTAAAATAGGTCGAAATTTTGGCGGTAACAATTGAAATTGTTGTTTTCTTCAAGATCAAACCTTGATCCAGAGTGTTCATGAAACAAACTAAGTTTTATTTAAAATTTGCTGTATGACAAATCTTAGAACGATAAATAAAAACAAAACAGGACTATTTGACTACATTCCATATCATCGAATACTTTAAAGATTAAGTTGATTGCCAAAAAAGTTCCGATTGGTCAAAAACTGGCGGAATCTATTCATCTGATCGTTCTCAGACGACCCGAATCAAGAGCCAATGGGGCCGTTCTTCACTGCTGATAAATTTTCAACAGTGATCTCAGAAAAAGTATTCTCCTGTTGCTTTTTTTTTGCGCCGGTGAACTTATGGTTTCGCCTTCATGTCTTGGAAATGAGCGCTTCGCTGGTCGCTTATTCAATATACAGTTAGCTGCTGTGCAGAGACCGTCAAGTTCTATCGACCTTGCCGATACTTGCGCTGCTAGAGTTCAAAAACCCTCGTGTCGTTCTGCAGTTTCTTTACCCCCCTCGATTTGTAGTTCCCAGACCGGTAAAACGCCATGATTATGGATTATCTGATTGGATATCAAAATGCTAAACATCGACCTTGGTATAGGCCACACGATCTTGCATCTCGTCCTGAACATAAAAGAATTTAAACAATTTGTTTTTAAATTAATAATTTATTAATATATTCTTGCCTAATGCTTTTTGGGTACTTATTATTGTATTGAACTATAAAGTTGTAGAATAACAATAAATTATTACTAATGTACCATTTCAGTGATTGTTTGGTCCTGATGCGAGGAAATCCTTCAATTCAAATAATATGAATATTTCACGGAGTGGTCATTTTATTAATTTCGGCCACTTTTAACAATTTTTGCATTCGCCGTTATAGAAGTAGTTTGGGCCGCAATAGAGCACAGAATTTGCGGACAATGCCCGTTTCCGCGTGTCCCCCAAACCGTGACCAATTCCAAATCGTCTTTAAAGGGAAGGAGGAGATGAAGAAGAGGAAGATGGTGGAAAGAAAAAAAAGCTACGTTTCGCCACGTTATCAGAGTCTCTCAGAAAAGACGTTGACCCTAGCTCTCCTTCCTCGCGAACCTCCCTCCACTTGTTTCTTGACTTCCCTGTTTTTGACAAACTCCATCACATCGGATGTATTTGTAATAAATGGCCCGGGCCTTTTGGAGAATATGAAGATCGGGCTTCAAGGCTTGTGAGGCGGACGGAAAGAAGTCCGCCTGTAGGGTCGCACATAGCACTCCATGTCAACTATGCAGATGATTCCATAATTTCCCTCTGCCTAATATTAATTTCAAAACTTTTAAAAATACAATTTCATATTAATATGTTAAGCATGTTTAAAAAACAATTTAGAAAAATATTTTCTCTGTTGATGTTATTCTTGAGACTTCTGGGGCTTTAAAGGGCGTCCTTAGTGAAATTTTGAAGCTTATTTACAACACAAGGCGCCCAACCAAACAGTTATTGTAAGCCGTCAAGATGTCGTGTAAAAACGTGTCTCGACTCAAAACAAAACCCTTTATTGTCTCGGCTTCTTTTTATTACTAGTTTTATTTTATTAGTTTACAAATACCCATTGGTATGTTAATTCATTTCAATGTTAAGTATTTCTTTTTATTTATGTAGTACTAGAAGGTACTATGTATTTATGTATATGTGGACCATCAGTATTCTGCTGATTACTGGAAGGCAAAAGAAACCGAACCAGAATTCTGGTTGGACTCTTGACTGGGCACTGCGAGTTGAGAAAGCGCATGACAGGATTGTAGTACAGATGGAAGAAACACTGTCCAGATGCTGGCAGAAGAGGACGAGACCGCGGAACATATTTTATGTTTCTGTGAATTTCTATGTAGGTGCAGATTCTTGCAACAAGCAAGATCCTAACTAAGGAGCCGCTGGAAAGGCTATGGATGTTGATTAACAACTTGAAACTGGTCAGTGATCTACTAGATCTACTCAGGCCGATGTGCAGTAGGCATTATGGCCGCCTCTTTTACCCCTTTCCTTATTTTGGGAATAGTACTTCCACAGTGAAGAGGAAGAAATAGACCGTTCTTTTTTGATGGACTGTGTTAAGTTCAATTTGGAGGCAGATGACCTATTTGTTGTTTGTAGTTACTTGGTATTAAGACATAGAGAACTTCCTATTATCTATTTCTGTACATTTAGACTAGATAAATGTTTGCTTGAATATTGACGTAGCTCCTACGCAGTGAGGAGAAAGAAATGGACTGTTAAATTTGGGGTGCACTGGTGAAGTTCAATTTAGAGGCGGAGGACTTTTTCGTTGTATGAAGTTGTTGGTAATAAGGCACGAAAAACATCGTCTGCCGTTATTATCTATTTCATTATTCAGATATCCTGAGATGCTCTCTGGTGTGATGTAGGTTTCAGGAAAACATTACCAGTACCAACGTTTCGATCTTTTATTGAGATCTTCTTCAGGGCTCAAAGTGTTTGTCTTCTGTGAAATTGTGCCATTCTTGCGTGTCGTATTGAGAGTGTCCCCTGGGATTTACAAATATTGTTTAAATTTAACAAAACATATAGGATGTGGTAAAAAGTGAATTTATACAACGCAAAAAAAATTATTTATTTTTTATTAAATCAAAGTATTTCTACTCATTCAATGTGTGTGTTTTCGCGCAATTGTGCCATTTAGTGAATAGAAATATTTTGAATATAAAAATTAACTTTTTTTGTATTGTATAAATTCATATTTTACCACATCCTATATGTTTTTGTTAAATTTAACCAATGTAATTCCCAGGCCCTGAAGATGTTACCAATAAAGATCGAAACGTTGGCACGATAAAGAAAGTGTTTTTCTGAAACCTACATCACACCAGACCGCATCTCACGATATCTATATAATTATCTATCAACGGTAACTAATCTCCACGCAATATCTACTTCTGCGCATTTAGAGTAGATTCATTCTTGCTTGAATATGGGCCCAGCTACTGCGCAGATACGAGAAAGGAATGGACTGTTCTTTTAGGGTGCACTGGTGAAGTTCAATTTCGAAGCGGAGGACGTTTTCTTTGTTTAAAGTTTTGGTATTAAGACAGCAAAAACATCCTGCCTTTATTATGTATTTCTGCACATTTAGAATGGATTCATTCCTGCTTAAATATTGGCAAAGGTACTGCGCAGATAAGAGAAAGAAATGGACCGTTAAATTTAGGGTGCACTAGTGAAGATCAACCTGAAAGAGGAAGAACCTTTTTGTTGTAGTTTGTTTATTAAAATAGGAAGTACGTCCTTTGCCTTTAAAATGCATTTCTGCACATTTAGACTACATGCATTCCTACTTGTACTTCGGCAAAGCTACTGCGCAGATAACACAAAGAAATGGACTGTTCTTTTATAGTGGAGTGTGCGAACTTCAATTTCGAGGAGGAGGACGTTTCGTTGTTTCATGTTAAGACATGCAGAACATCCCCTTGCTTTATTATCCACTTCTGCCACTTTACACTAGAGACATTCCTGCTTGAATATTGGCATACCTACTGCGCAGATAAGAGAAAGAATTGGACTGTTCTTTTAGGGTGGACTAATGAAGTTCAACCTGAAAGAGAAAGAAACTTTTGTTGTAGTTTGTTTTTATTAAAATAGAAAGTACCTCCTTTGTCATTGCTATCTCTTCGTTTGGACTGTTCACATTCTTTCTTAAATATTGGTATGTATAATGTGAAGAAAGGATAAACCAAGATAATAATTGGATGTTATTTTTCAGATTTGAATATGGAACCCGGTTTGTTACTATATGTCTTTATTAAAATTTAATTATTCAGATATCGTGAGATGCGGTGTGGTGTGATGTAGGGGTCAGAAAAACA
Source organism: Cimex hemipterus (assembly GCA_039619505.1). Taxonomy (NCBI): domain Eukaryota; kingdom Metazoa; phylum Arthropoda; class Insecta; order Hemiptera; family Cimicidae; genus Cimex; species Cimex hemipterus. The sequence goes on from CM077104.1 coordinate 13,843,325, forward strand.
TTTTCTTTATCGTGCGGACGTTTCGATCGTTTATTGAGATCATCTTCAGGGCTGAAAGTGTCAGTCTTCTGTGTAATTGTGCCATTCTTGCGTGTGGTGTTGAGGTTGCCAGTCACGATGAAGAAAATGTTTTTCTGACACCGACATCACACCAGACCGCATCTCACGATATCTGAATAATTATCTATTAACGGTCACTAATCTCTACACATTAAAATTTAAAGAAGGACCTCTGCCTTTTTCGTCTATTTCTGCACATCGAAACCACTCCCATTTTCGCAGCAGTACTGGTATTGTTATGGCAAGAGTGAAGATGAAGAAATGGACTGTTCTTTTAAAGTGGATTTGAGTATTTCACTTTGAAGATAGAAGGCATTTTGATGTTGGTGCCAGCATTGAAAGAATATTCAATATATATTCATTCTCAGCTTTTATTGCCTATTTCTGTGCTTCAGACTATTAAAATTCTTTCTTAACATAACTAAGGAGAAGAGAATGGAAAGAAATGTGCTGTTTCATTCAGGTTGAACTGGTGAGTTTAATCTTAAGGCTTTGCTTGTTATTGAGATAGCTCCTCTACTTTTATTATGTGTTTATGCACATCTTTACTGTTCACATTATCCCTTATTTTAATTTTTAATGCACAGAAAGAAGAAAGAAGAGGACATTTTGACCATCAGATTAAACTCTGAAGACTGCAGATCTTTTTTTTTTTGTTATTAAGATTGGAAGAATGTCCTTCGCCTTATCTTCTCTTATATATATTTTGCGCCTTAGATCAATTAGGTGGGATTAAAAATCGAAAAATAAACCGTCTCGTTGCAGAATCCTTCTCGGTGGTCAATCATACGCAGGTTTTTGCTTTAATTTTCAGATGACAAAGAGGGAAAGACTTTTAATCAATTCCACCTTCGGGGGCCGATTTGCGATCTTATGCAATTCCGGTTGGAATCCAGTTAAATAGAAGGTGTGTTACGTTCTTAATCTGGGAAGATACCGTCGAGCGAGTCATGGCCAAGGTCGACCGTTTCGCAACTCGAACAACTTGTGTAGGATCTTCAATTTCATTTTTTCATTTTATTTTTTATATTCGATCCCGGGGATTACGAGGAATGGTGAAGCAAAATCGTTCTGCTCAGAAATGCCGCGTTCGGTAGATCGGTTGAAGTTGATCGAAAGAAGAATTATAAAATTCGACTTCACCAAGTTACACACACAAATCTACAGACAAGTTCACTAATTTAGTGGTCCGCTTGACCAATTGATACATTACAATTAATTACGGTTTTAGTAGAGATGAAAAAAAGTTAATGGCACAAGCGGGATTCGAACCCACGATCTTCGGCTAGATAGGAAATTCAAATGTAGTGTAATCGGATTGGATCGAGGTCACGATAGCTCGAGTGGTAGAGCAGTGGCGTATCTAGCCGAAGATCGTGGGTTCGAATCCCGTTTCTGCAGTTAACTTTTTGTCATCTCAACTAAAAACCTCAATTGATTGTAACCTGTAGACAAATCTCAATTACTCGTTTTTATATAGTCGTGGCCACAAAAAACGAGCCCTCAATTGAATAGCTGAACTTAGAAGCAATTTGGTGGATGTTATACGTTACGAAGATGAGAAAAATAGAAAAACTTGGAAATTTTCATTAAGATAAAGGGTTAAAGCAAGACCTGCTAAGTTTCTACACAAGAAACTTCAATTGAAAGCTAAATCAAACAAAGATTATATATATATACACACACCATGTTACGATTTACCTGAAGCAGCTAAGAATCACCAAACAGATTTCGCAGATCAAGACAGCCTACACTTTTGCGTATGCTTCGTCATTAATATTAAGATTATTTGAGATTTCAAAAATACTTATTGTTAATACTTCGATAATCAATTAGAAAACAATTTTATTACCTTTGTTCATAGGTTCAGAGTGTGTCATATGAACTGGAACTATCCGTCACGCAATCAAATAGCTCCCTTACAAAGGTGGTACGAAGCACTCTGTAGGAAATATTTTTTATATATACTTGTAATAGAAAGTGAGGGTTTTATTTTGATGTAAGTATTAAAAACCAAATACGTGGATGAGTTAATACTTTAACTATCCAATATCGCATATTCAATTTCGTCACAAGACATATTACAAAATGAATTCAAAATGTCGAAGCCAATGTCCCCGTTGCAAACCCCCAGACAACGTAAGACGACTTCCAGGTTGAACTGGGCTTATAACAAACGAGTACTGAAAAAGGTTGTACACAATAAGGACTTTAGTAAATAATTAGTAAACGAATCTGATGTAACGCTGTTAGAGTGAAACTTGCATGACATATTCATCGAAAGAAAACTACGGTTCGCTCCAACTGCTATTCTTGTTACCGCACAAGACATCGTGGAGCTTGAGGATGGATGGATGCAATGGATACCAGGGGCTGGAGGAGTTGTCTCCTGAGCACTGCAGCTGTTCAACTTATTGTACTATACCCTGGCTCCATATTTTTTGGGGGAGGGCTCGCAACACAAAGTGAACTTGAGACCCCGTTGTACCGGTGTTCTTCCATCGAAGAAACTCATTTTTGAAGGGGGTTGGGACCAGATTCAGGGTCGCCGAGAATTGATGAGTGCCGTGTCAATTTCTTTTAATTGCGGCCACTGGTCCCCTTAGGCATCAGAAAAATTCCAGAGGCGACGGTGGGAATCGAACCCACGACCGCGAGGTCTACTAGCCGAGAGTCTGACGCCTTAACCACTCGGCTACCCCCCCCCCGGAGCTTGAGGAACTCTTTATTGCATGAAAAACAACTCACTAAAACCTAATTAGGCTATTATTAAAATATTAATTTTTATAACTTTTACTACATTAGATTATTTTGTGGCTGTAAAAAGACATTTTTCGAACAATGTTGCCTGCATAATACCTATTTACTTACTCCTTTAGGGATCTATTATATAATAAACTGAGAAGTGCTCTATTGATATTGCGTTTAAATGGTAGGGGACTCGAGTGGACTGTTAAACCATGGAGGCCTACAAATACAGGGTGTTCGGCTACTTATGTTACTTTGCCCGTAGATTCTTCATTCAAAAAGGAACCAAAAAGTCCTAATTAACTACGGTCCGAATCTCAGCAGTTTCAGGTTTTTTTTTAAATTTCACTATCTTGCTTCAAGTAAAGAATGATAATTCCAAAACTAAAAAGTTTTAGACAAATCCATTGATACCAATGAAAACTGAGTTAAATTTCCAATAAGATGTCATCAATACTAAACTTGTAAACGTTGGTGAAATAAACGTTGAAAAATATTTTTTTGTTCAATGTTGACAAACTTACTATAGTGATTATAAATTACTATTTCCAAACCTAGAAACCAGCGAAATTCAGAAAACTTACTCTATTTAATACCCTTTTTAGTGGTTTAGTATTTATTTTATAATTACTTTTTTCAGAGATGAAGAAATTGATGGAAGGAAAGAAAAAACCGTGGCTGGCGGGTGGTCAGGTGGAAAATTAATAAAAAACACTTAAGGAAATTTTGGATGAATGTTTAACTTTTTTTTATATTTAGGTTTCTAAACCAAAATAGTGCAAGTGTTTACTTATTTACCAACACGCAACTTTGTTTAAATAATTATTGTATTATTATTCTCCGGAATAAAAGAGTTTTTAGTTATTTATGTGATATTTTTTGACAATATGGCAAATTTTTCTAATGAAGAATATTAGAAGCATTTGGAATTAAAATGACAAAAAACGTAAAAAAATCAGTTAAGCTTTCCTTAAGGTTTTTTTTTTAAATTTTGATAGTTATTAATCTTTCCACTTTACAAATTTTTCAACCACGGTTTTTTCTTTCCATCCATCAATTTCTTCATCTATGAAAAAGTAATTTAAAAAAGTAATTGCATCGCTAAAAAGTTTACTAAATGGAGTACGTTTTCTGAAATTTGTCGGTTTCTAGATCTGGAAATAATAGTTTAGAATAACTGTAGTAAATTGGTCAACATTGAACAAAAATTATTTTCATAGTTCTCGCTGCTAAAAACGCTTATCCTACCAGCGTTTAAAAGTTTACTGTTGATCACATCTTATTGGAAATTGAACTCAGTTTTCAACGGTATCAACGGATTTGTCCAAAACAATTCAGTTTTGGAATTATTTATTCTTTATTTGAAGCAAGGCCGTGGAATAGTAAAAAATTGGAAAATGTGGAACAATCCCGAAACTGCTGAGATTCGGAGATAGTTATTGGGTTGTCCGGAAAATAATGCAGGATTTTGGTATTAAACAAAAAAAAAGAAACTAGTTACTTTAAAGCAATGTTCTTTAATCAAAATAATTTCCCATACTCTCAATACATTTCTCCCAACGTGTTGGTAACTTATTAATTCCGTCTGAGTAGAATTCAGAATTTTTAGAATTGATAAAGTCAATAAATGCATTTTCCAGTTCCGTTTGATTTTTGAATATTATGTGTTGTAAGTAGTGGTCCAGGTGTCTAAAAAAATGGTAGTCAGTAGGCGAGAGGTCCGGAGAGTAGGGTGGGTGAGGCAAAGTTTCATAGCCAAGCTCCAATAATTTTTGTGACGTTACACGTGACACATGTGGTCGAGCGTTGTCATGCAACAAAATGGGCCCTTTCCGATT
>CM077104.1:13848070-13872991 GCA_039619505.1 Cimex hemipterus
TTTTTTCACTTTTCCAATCGCCTTGAGGTGGTCAGCGACGGTCGTTTTACTGACTTTGAGTTGCTCTGCAAGTTCTCGAACAGTTGTTTTGGGGTTTTCTTCCACCACTGATCGCAGAACATCATCATTAAGAGAGGAAGGCCTTCCACGACCTTCTTCATCTTCAAGGCTGAAATCTCCCTCCCGAAATTTTTTAAACCACCTTTGCACAGTGCACTCATTAACACAACCCTCGCCCCAGACTTGGTTAATGTTTCTAGCCGTTTGGGCTCCGCTTCGGCCGAGTTTAAACTCGTAAAAGAAAATCGTACGAAATTCTCGCTTTGACATTATAAGGATGACTGAATTATTTCCAAGTAGCGGAATGCTACAGAGGTAAACAAACAATATCATTTGGAAGAGGATTAATAAGTGTTGACATTCATACAAATGAGTAATCCTGTAAACGTAAACAGAATATTTTATATAGATTTTTTTTAATGAAAACTTAAAATCCTGCATTATTTTCCGGACAACCCAATAATTAGGACTTTTTAAATGTAGAAACTACTGAACGCTTGCACGCGTGTGTTTTTTTTTTTGTTTTTTTAATAGAAGATCGTATGAAAAATGTATTATACAGTGGTTTGACTATTTGAAACCACCCAAAGGGGTAGTTTGACGTTATGCCCTCCTATATAGCTTTGTTTTTAGTATTTTTAAATTTTTAAACTAAACGTGGACAAATTAGGAAGAAGCTTATTCTCAAGGATCTGAGGTTTTCTCTTTTTCATATATAAACGCCCGACACCATTGATACATACTTTCATGCGCTTTAATGATTCAACATTCACAGAAAACATAAGGAAATAAAAATTCTACTAACTCGCAAGTAATATAAATTGTTATTAAGTCATTTCGTTCATTATCAGTTCCAATGTGGCTTGTTTTGAAAAAAATAAAATCCTTTTATGGGCCGAGGTCTTTTGGAAAAACCTGTTATTTCTTAGGTAAAATTAATCATAATTTTCCATATGTTTTGCATATTATTTATTATTAACTATACAAAATATGCAGAAATTTAATTTTGTAGGCATTGTTTTTTTGAAATATTAGTGTTGGGTTATTGTGATAGATGGACCATTTGGTTAGTTGTTATTCATTGATTTATACACATGTATATTGGGTTGTGCAGAACCCATGCCTTCTCGCGAGAATCACCAGGTTAGTAGTCTGTACAAGTAGTTCATAAACTAGTGATACTGAAGGGCTTAACGTCCAAAATAGAAGGTCGGAGTCGTGGACGATGTGCTAAACCACTTTTCAATACGTTTTTCCTATTATTCACATTTTCTTAAAAACTGTTTATTTATTTACAACTGCACTCCGAAGTACGCGTTTCACAACGGAAATTGGAACATAATTGAAAAACAAAAAGGGAGAATTTTATTGTTCCGGGTCAATGCATTTATAATTTCGTCCACCTTTATTCTCAGGTGGCGTTGCTAGGTTCCAAGTTTCTTATAAATTACGTTCCGCTGTAACAGAATCTTTATCGGAGATGATGAGAGATTGCGTATCGGCAAAGTTAAAAATGAAAATGTTTGGGTGAATGGTTACAACGGCTTTGTAAATTGTTTAAACGATGGGAACGAGTATGCCACCAGGAGAAGAATGAAGTGTTTTGGACAGTGTGGAGGTTACGGTTTGTAAGATAACATTTCAGAATAACGTACCCGGGATTCGAACCCAGAACCGCTAGCCTGGAGACTACGAGTCGGACGCCCTAACCACTAGGCGACCGCGGTCCCCAGACCAACAACACCGAAGTTTTAGGTCTAGGGGCTTAAGATAACAAGGTAATTTCAGGCCCCAGCGCAAGCAGTTTGAATCTAAACTCATTCTTAAAAGCGTTTTTTCTTAATTACTTAATAAACAACAATACATACTCTGCCTAGTCTGAGGGCTGATAGGTGCTTGATATTGCATCGACGTTCTTGTACTCACATTTACGCTTATAAATACATTCCCAAGAAACAGTTCACACACTACATCCCAGAACTTGATGTATAAATAAAATTAGATTACCTTGAATAAAAAAAATCAATATATACAGGTGTACCCCAAAAATCCCAATAGGAGACCCAAAGAATTGCTGCTGTATCCGACAAAATTTTCATATCGGATGAATTCCTACGCGCTCTTTACATGTATCCGAGAAATGACACCCTTTAATTAAGTGGGACAAATTGAGAATTTTTCCGCACCGCGTTTACGCGAGGTTTGGCCCAAAAAAAATGCCCTTGTGTCAATCGCTTATGTCTAATTCTTAGTCCGGTTAAGTATTTCTGTGTAATTGAATAGTATCGCTATAATCCATATCTGTTTTTAGTAGTAATAATTGTTTGTATTAATTATTTTAATTGATTGTGCATTTTTATCTAAGGTCTAGGTTGAGATGAAAAGGCTAGTGTGACGAGCGAGATGCTTAAAGTTTTTCATTTCAACCAAGATCTTAGATAAAAAGTCCAATTTATTAAAAAATGTGTATATTGTTTATTTGTTTCGTGTGCAAATCACTTCGATCTATTTTTTTCCTAGGCTATGATTTGTTTACTACGAAAATAATGGTAAATTTCGAAGATCAATTTGTAATAAGTGATTCCTCAGGGATCACAACGCGAAGCAAGACATATTATTCAAGGGGTGTCCGCCTGATTGAAAACCTGATTAAAAAAGTCAACTTACCTCTCCCTAAATATACATCAGACTACCAGAAACAGGTTATGAGAGGTGGGGCCCGTATAATAATTTTATCTGAGGCCAGAATCGACAGAACATTACAGCCAAGTGCTGAAGACAAAACGAATGTCTCGAAAATCAAAGTGTCTGCATAAAGCATAATGTTGCAAAATATGGGAGGGATTCGCACAATTGGCCGTTCTGACTGTATAGTTAGGATGAGTTGGTGTTATTATTTTACCTGGAGGTCATAACGTCATTGAATGGAGCCTCATAAATGCATGTTACGTTGAGGATATCATTGATAAACATCTCTCAACGACTTTGCATCTCATAGAAGCAGTATTCCGTTTCCTAGACGATAATTTCAGGCCTCGCGTGATTATTCAGCACTGGCCGAAATTATCGACTCGTTTTTCTTTTCGACTTCAACCCTAATGAGAAAACAGGATAGAATCGCTTTTGAAACCTACACTTCAATTTGGTTTAGTTTCTTGTATTAATTTAATTTTTTGTTTAACGTACCTCAATAAATTAAAAATTGGATTGAATGAAGTAGTAGGTTTGAAGCCTGAACAACATTCAATTATTTTGTTCAAGCAGAGCCGGAGCAGCATGTAGACTAACCACAACTTGTCTTACGGCTCAAAACCATCCAGGATAGGCGTACCAGGTTTGTAAAAAAACAGCACACTACATACAAATTCTTGATTTCTTAAATAGATACATAAATAGAATTGTCTAGCTTTGGAGTATATTGATCGGTCAAATCTACTTCGATGAAATAAATATTTGTACAGAAAAACCGATTTAAGACAAACGACCCACCATTTAAGGTGCCGAGAAATTATAACACGTTTGACAGACCAAAATAGTCGATAAAACTGAACATAATTTATAAAAAAAATTACTAAGTGCATTGATCATAAACATATCTTCTGGTAGGGGCGGTTGGTCTCCGAGGTGGAACGGGCGTATCCTGAAAAGGTTAGTTTGCAGGCTTCGGGGACTACCGGGTCCGGACCTTGGCTGGGTGATTACTTCTTGGAGGATCTCGTTGTAGACATGCCGCAAAAGAGGAGAAGATCATTCTCGTGAAGCTATAAATATAGAGAAGAGTACTGAACGAACGGGTGGGGATTGTGTATGGTAAGCGCATCTCAAAAATTTTGTCTCCGTTCAATTCCTGGGGATGTGCAGAGGGTGCTCCTAGGAGACTCCACCAGGCCCTTCACAACCAATGCAAGGGAGGTTTCTAGGCACAAAATAGTGGTATAGCCTTGATAGCGAGACAAACTCTTTTAGGCACAAGAAGCACTAGTTTCTTGGCGCGAATGATTGCCTCAAGGGTCTCTGCATGCATTTGGATGTTAGGACCAAGGAAGCGTAAATCACGCGACGATGCCAAGGCTACGCCTAGCTAGTCCCTCGTTAAGGGAGTTGCTGGCTTGAGAGGTGACCTTGGACGGTGGGTGCTGCATCAGAGACACACGCGGATTAGGGTACCAGATCCTGTCTACATACGGACGGGGGAGGGTGCCATCTACACTGCGGGGCAGCGAAGTTTCGTTCAAGTTCAAGCTCAGCTGCTTGAGTAAGAACACGCCGCAGCTTAGTTAGCTCGACCCCTAGCGGTACCTCGACTTCTCAAGGTTGTGCTTCATCCGTGGCCGTGAACCAGCCCTTTCGTATGACCTCTTTGTAATCTCCCGACATCGAGGGATCGGCGATCGGACTGCCAAAGCGTACATCATACGAGGAGGCTAAGACTGCGCTAACGGAGTCCCTCGAATGTGTGTGGAATGGTGGACGAGGCGGATATTTTTCGGTGGTTACTGAAAGCAGAAGGCATGGTCTCCTTTAGGGGGTGATTACAGATTCCACTTAAATCGAAACCGGAGCGAGGCCCTACATCTTGGGAAATAAGTTTATCTTCTCTAGGTAGTGCGTGGGAAACTTGGTCGACGCATTTCGACCCTTTTGGGTATCCCTTTACGCGCCCCACACGGTCACACAATATTATTCCACCTCCTCGGAAAGGGCATTTCATTAGTCTGTGGGCTTCTACACCAACCTCTGCGACCAACCGTTCACGGAAGTGAGTCGCTCCTAACTTGAGAAACTAACCTTGTAAGAAGGCTTACATGCCAAATCCGCAAGATGTAGAACCTCAATGTTATAAGATATTGCAACGCCAGTGGGAAAGGTGTCTTCTGGTCACAAGGTTTTAAGAACATCAATTTTAAGTAAATGAAGAGATTTGAGGATAATAAAAGAAGACCGACGAACTTTCGTTGGTATGTAAGTGTTCACCCAAATTAGAACACTAGAAAACAATGGAAGAACAACCACTTAATATTGTTACATTTCGACTCGCCACTGGGACAGCGAGGATACGAACCAAGATGATCGGAAATGACCCAACGACAGGTCCATCATTCCTCAACTATGAATATGTCACTTTTGAGCAACATCCGGACAAGATTCAGTGATTGGTCTGTGCGTTATTTTGTCAAAACGGAACAAAAAACTACAAAAGTAGGCATACATACTTATTATAATGCCAGACGTATCCGAAGGCAACAAAACCAGCGAGGATGGACCAGCTTATCGGAAACGGCCTAACTAAACAGATTCATGATTCCTCAACTGGAAATATCCCATTGATGAGCATATTGGTCTGTATGGAATTTTTGTCTAAATGGAACTGAAAAATCATTGCAAGACTTCTGAAAATGGCGAGAAGATGAAACACATTAGTGAGATCAAACTAGGCAAAAAAATCGGAAACGATAGAAATGAAAGTCGTTGTTTATTAAACAAATGTGTAAAAAAGATACTATTAAAGTAGTTTATAGGACTATTTAAATTTAACTGAAAGTTTTCAAATCTAACTTAGAGATGATCGGAAACTACTAAAATTCATATTTACTACGATCTACTAAAAATTTACTATGACCATAGAATACGGTTAAGTGCATCAAATTTAAGTAAATGAAGAAAAAAATTCAAAATAACATCCGAATTTCTCACATTGTTAAAGTTCAATGGTTGATCTGTGTTTTGTCCGAATGGTAGAAGTAAAGCAGATTAAAAGAGGACATACTATCCACTGAAAAATTGCGCAAGCCAAGCGAGAAAAGACGGACGAGGAAGATCGGAAATGATCAAACTACAAATTCATCAATCAGAAACCTCACCATTTAAGAGTATGTGTAGAGATTATTAATATAACGTTAATCGATAATTATTCAGAAATCGTGAGATGCGGTCTGGTGTGATGTAGGCGTCAGAAAAACATTTTCTTTATCGTGCGGACGTTTCGATCTTTATTGAGATCATCTTCAGGGCTCAAAGAGTTTGTTTTCTGCGTAATTGTACCATTCTTGCGTGTCGTGTTGAGAGTGCCAGTGAGATTTTGCTATTTTAAAACTCTCAATACGACACGCAATAATGGCACAATTACACAGAAGACAAACACTTTCAGTGAGTAGAAATAATTTGATTGAATATAAAATATATTTCGCATTGTATAAATTCACTTTTCCACATCCTACACGTATCGTTAAATTTAAACAATGTTTGTAAATCCCAGGCCTCGAAGATGATCTCAATACAGATTGAAACGTTGGCACGATAAAGGAAAAGTTTTTTCTGAAACCTACATCACACCAGACCGCATCTCACGATTTAAGAATATTGTTTTGTTGGCGTTTAGCTACATTTACATGAACTAGATGTGGGCGGCAAGATATAATTGAGAAAGAAAAAGGTTGTTTCTTTTATTTTTATTAATGTATAATTTCGTATTTTCCGAACCAGCGAGGATAGACGGACCATAACTACAGGTTCATCACCCCGCAGACCTCCGCGAAATGCTTCTCAACCTAATCAATAACGCTCTAAGCCCATATTATTAAAAAACAATTTATTATCAAATTTTTAATTGTATATTTTAAATTACAGACGAATCGCGGATGCCGTTATAACAAAATTACGTGCGTAATTTGCGATTCTACGCAACTCCGGCAGGGTTCCAGTTAAATAGAAAGAGATTCGTGAGTAATTGTCGACAGACGGGCAGGTAGTTTTGCCCCTTTGTCATACCGATTCGACCGCAGACCTTTTTCCAAAGTATAAAATCTGGACAAATCCTTACAAAACCGGCTGATCCCACAACGGTATCGACAGTAGAAATGCCAGAGAATTGGACGTTCTATTGCAGGTAGTTTAATTTTGATCTATCAGTTCGAAAATTCTTATTCAATGAATGAAGAAAAATGTACGACAGTTCGTTAAGATAAAATCAGCTAGGGTTTATTTATTTTACTCCTTGCTCAGTTGAATAACTAATCGCATCGGTACCCCCCCCCCTAAGAAAGTTTTTATTTATTTGCAATCCGTTATGATGAGCAAATCGGCAAATCGTCGTTTCCTGGTCTGGAGGCGAAGGACAAGCAGAAGCGTGTGAAGAAGATAATATAAAGAGCAGAAATAAATTGCTTCGACTCTGTGGGTGATGTCACGCTCCCTCGAGCAATTGCTCCATAATTTCATTGCAAATTTACTCCGAACGGTAGTGTTTTTTTTTCCACGACAGAGTGGAAATAGCTTAATGGCAGTGTGTATCTAAGGACGGATTACACGCTATTGCTTATTCCGAATCGCATTAAATTTCGAATCGTAGACCGGCAAGTCACGGGCTTCATGCTTCTGTCACCTGTTCCTTCCCGTGTCACATGCGCCCTGTTACATCATGCATGCCGGACACTCGTGTATCGATTTCAACAAACGACGTACATTCTTATGTAATGAGAAGACATTTTCATAATGGAAATTTTAAAAAATTGTCAGTTTTCTTTTTTAATTGTTAGTTGGACCTGTGCCAAAGGAAACAAATGAGAACTGGATTGACCTTCTTCTGTCTATCCATCTCGGGCCACACCCTTACATTGGCGTTTATTCTAGCGCTTATACTAGCATTATTGAATTCTTCTAAGAAATAGTAGCTATGGAGAAAAATTCTTTCATTGATCTATCAAATTTCGAAGTATTAAATAGTTTCTTATTTAAATTGTATCACACATATTCATATTTTTCAACTCGTTTAGAAGGTATTATAAGCAAAATAATGACGGCATTCGCAACTTATTTAAGAAATGATTAATTGAAGATCTGTGATGCGATCCGGTGTGACGTAGATTTAGAACATTTTCTGTATAGCGCTATGTTTCGATCTGTATTGAGATCATCATCAGGGCTCAAACTATAGATGTGTTTACGGTTGTGTGTCGAGTTATGAGTGCTTTATATTATATTTTTTACGTCCTTTTTACTATGAAGGTGAAATAAATTTTTGAAATATCTGCTACAATAAAAACGGCCTAAGAAAAAAATTCACAATGGAATTAAGAAGAACGATAAATAAAAGTAAAATAAATCATAACGTATTATATTTCGTGGTCCGATCGACCAAATTATTTCTTTCTTTCAATCAATGAATCCTTTTTTTGTAAGGTATTGGGTGAAACGAAAATGTTAGTGCCAGAAGCGGGATTCGAACCGCACGATCTTCGGCTAAATACGCAGCTACTCTACCACTTGAGCTTGACTTCGATCCTTTCGAACACCAACTCTCCGTCCCAACCAAGACCTTACATAGAAAGAATAATTAATTGAAAAAACTTGGTGAATTGAATTCGAAAAACGTTAATGGAATAATACTTAATGTAAAAAAAACGGTAATACATTACGTTGTGATTTTCTGATCAACTCTATATTATAAATTATTAGATAACTTACTGCAGAATTTAATAGATGGATGATGTGTGAACCATTAAAAAGTGTTTAGGATGCTCAGAGTCCATAATCGTTTACCTTTCTTTTTTTATAGTTAAAGAAAGTTTTTAGCTGAGATAAAAAGTCAGCGTGACGAGCGGGATTCGAACCAACGACGCTGTGACTCAACAACGCGACTTCGACCCACGCGAGCGCTAACATCCCATCCCAACCCCACCTTTTTGAATTTTCCCTCCTTTGGCCGTTTCATTTGTCGCGAAGAATCAAATAGATTACATGACATTTGAAAAATGGCAAAAACAAGGGAAACTTCAAAAGGTGGGGTGACGATGGGAAGTTATGCCAGAGTTGATCCAAGTCACGATAGCTAAGTGGTTAGAGCAGCGGCCTGTTTAGCCGACGTTCGTGGGTTCGAATCCCGCTCGTGACACTAGCTTTTTCATCACCTCACATAAAGACTAATTAATTGAAAGCAATTATTACAAGCCCCTTCGATCCATTCGGACACCTACTCTCACCTACACATCTCAACCTACCTTTCGAATTTTCCCTCCTTTTTGCCATTTTTAAATAACGAATCCCGCTCGTGGCACTAGTTTTATCATTTCAGCCGATACCTTACATAAAGATTAATTAATTGAAAGAAGTTATTTGATCAACCGGACCCCGAAATATAATGGATTTAATTAGTAAAACGAGGCTTCACTAAGAGCTCTCCGTGGCCTTTTCATTTGACGCCGAGAATCGAACCCTGAACACACAGCATTTGAAGAATGGCAAAATGGAGGGAAAATTGGAAAGGTTGTAGGTGTCTGGATGGATTGAAGTTTCGATAGCTCAAGTATCAGAGCAGCGACATGTTTAGCCGAAGGTCGTGGGTTCGAATCCCGCTCGTGACACTACGTTTTTCATTTCAACTATTATTAATTGATATCAAACGGACCAAGAAATGTATTCGACAATTAACACGTTTGGCTTAATAAGGGTGAATAGCTTTAGTTTAATTTCTAACAGGACGGATTCCTCAATTTTCATTTTTTTGTCTCGTTAGACAAGGATTATTTTGGAGATCAAACCCGACTGAAAACGTCCCCCAAGAATCCAAATAAAAACGTAATTTTTTTTGTTTACCAGTCAAATTCACCTGATTTTTCTAAATCACGCGTGTCCTTTTGTCGTCCTATTTAATGTCCTGGTTGGCCTAGAATATCCAATTGTATACCTAGGAGGACGGTTACAGCTGTGGATTATGCTCGTGCGGAACATGACCGTTTTACTTTTCTTAAATCATGCGACTTCAGCTAACTGGCACAAGGTCTGTGTTACAAAAACATTTTCTAAATTCACCTTTTGTAAGATCCTTTTTGGATAGGCATCCCATTGATATGCAAGAATTGATGCGATTGGACGGTTTCTAAGTTTTTCTTCCTTTTACCGTGAATATCTTTAAATCTTGACTTGTAACAATCAATAGAATAACAGGATGGCAAAAGACTAGAAGATAATTTCAAAACGGTGTTTGATTTTTTATTCAATACGAAAATGGAAAACGTGGTAAAAAGACATGAGTTATTGCTTGAAGTTGAGCGTATGAATAGAATACGGATAGGCCAGGCACAATAGTTTATTCAAACCTTTCTTTTTCATTCCTTTTTATTTTTAATTTCTACGGTGAAAAGTACGGTAAATGTAGCGCATGGGTGAGGGCGGAAGGAAACGCCTTCATGTGGGCATTCCCGTCGATATTTATTATTGAAAATGTCGTACTGTTTAATATACGGATAAAAGAAAAAAAACTGTTTGAAATAATAAAATCAACGTTAGAAATATTCATTTCTTAGCCATTCAAGTATATTGCGGTTTGTCCGTTTCCGATAGTCTTCGCAAGAATAAACCAGCGAGAATGGGCGGACCAGGAAGTTCGGAGGCGGCCGAACTTAAAGGTCCATCACCCCCCA
Organism: Cimex hemipterus; assembly: GCA_039619505.1. Classification (NCBI taxonomy): domain Eukaryota; kingdom Metazoa; phylum Arthropoda; class Insecta; order Hemiptera; family Cimicidae; genus Cimex; species Cimex hemipterus. The sequence continues at coordinate 13,858,549 of CM077104.1, forward strand.
GACCTCACGTACAAATTTCAAAGATTAAAGTGAACGACTGAAATGCTGAAACGTCTCCGAATAAAAATGTTCGAATAATCCTTAGTCCAGGATTATCACATTTGATCCAGCTAATAAAATTTCACATTTCATTAGAATTGTAGTTTTTCCCCATTCTTTTAAAGAAAACTAATTATTAAATCCGTTATATTTCGTGGTCTGATTGACAAAATAACTTCTTTCAATTAATTAATCTTTATGTAAGGTATGGGTTGAAATGAAAAAGTCAGTGTCACGAGCGGGATTCGAACCCACGACCATCGTCTCTACAACTTGAGCTATAGTGTCTTCGATCCACTCGGTCACCATCGCAACCCAAACTTTCGGATTTTCTCTCCTTTTTACCATTTTCAGGTTGGATTAAGATGGGAATTTGGTGTCCGAGTAGGAAGTTACGTTAACTCAAGTGGTAGAGCATCGGTGTATTGGGCCAAAGGTCCTGGGTTCGAATCCCGCTCGTGACACTGATGTTTTAATTTCAACCAATGCCTTACATAATGATTAATTAATTGAAATTAATTATTTAGTACTTCAAGTGATAATCTTATAAAACAGTAAATATGTTTGAAGTTTTTTTAAGTACGAAAAATATGGCTAGTTGGACGTTAAGCCCTATTTTATTCGCCATATTGACTTTCAGAACAAACTTTTCTGTTTTAGTAAGCAAGGCGTCTTTCGGTATCATTGTTTTTTTTGGAGCATTGGTGAAACATTGCGACCAGGAAGATTGAAAATAATCGAAATAAAAGTTCACCCCCTCAGATATCTAGAAGTTTTAAATTTTAGATCGCTGAATTCCAGGGGAACAGGATGCAGTCCAGGATGATCGGCGATGATTCAACTAATAAAAAAAGTGGAATTCACTTCTACCTAAGGACAAAGTAAATTGTCTGATGAAATGCTTTACGTTTAATCGTTTTCAACGAAAGCACGATCATCCTGAGACGCTTAGCCTTGCTGTTTCCGTCTGTCACGCGCGTTACGGCATTTTACCATCTTACGTTGTCGTTGTGTGTAAAACAGCGAACGTAGGTGGACAGGGATGACCTGGAAGACCGAACTAAAGGTCAGACTTCTATAACAGATCTCATAAAACATTTTTACGTCCAATAAAATGACCAACTTAGTCTCCTGCCTCAGTCTCATAAAACCTTCGCAAAACTTAAAAAGGACAAACGCGAGAGTAACCGGACATACTATGTCACTGGACTTTTTGCTTGGTCGTCTCCGATCGCCGTGGAATCGGAATATTTTTATCTTAGTTTTGATATAATTGGGTTTTTCGCCTTTTCAGTGACGAAAATATGCGAATTAGATTGATCATTGTTATTATTTTCATACTTTCTCAGAACTGAAAAAAGGACGAAAGAGAGAGTAACTGTACTTGTAGCTTGATGGCCTCAGATTATCCTGGTATGCCTATTGTTGCAGTTTATTTCTAACATACACGTTTCGGCACTTCTTCAGTTAAAGCGATCTCTTTTTTTCTGTTTTGACCAAGTTTGGCAAACCAGAAATACCAAAAATACGTTTGTATGAACAAACTAGAGAAATTGGGATTAAGATGATCAGATATGACCAAACTAAATTCACGCTGAAGACCTCAGGGATTTCATAAAGAGATTTTTCACCCAACTTTGGCAGAAATTGAAAAAATAAATAAATAAAAACGCTGGAATATGTAATTTATCCTATTCCTTGATCGGTACAACACGTGGGGTATGCGTAGTATGCGGATTCTTGCTGTATTCTCTTTTCGTCCGAATTCAGCGACTATATAAAGAAGATGGATATTTTAACATGAATGATGATGACCGGAATGAGCAATATACAAGCTCGCCGAATCGAACAAGAAATCTCACTAACTATAAGTTGGGTATTTGGCTGTCTCCTGTCTACTTTTCATACGGGCTTCTCGAAAAGGGCAAAAAGGAGAATAGCTGAACCTGTAGATTCATTGCCCTTAATCATTCTTGGTATGCCTATTACTTCTGTTTGTGGTCTGCCTGACGCTTCTTCACCTCCCCTGAGTTACTTTTGTTTTCTGTACATGACAAAATAAAGCCGTCTAAAGTGGAAGTCACCCCACACACCTCAACAGTAAACCTGAAACAAATATGATAGATGATCAGTAACGATAATACTAAAGGTTCATAATCATGCAAAGCTCAAATCATCTCACATATTTGTTTTTGAATTGTTAATATTCTTCATATATTTATTATAAAGATGTTTCATGGTAAAGGGCAGTTGAATGAAAAAGAAAGTTCGGTTGGCCAAACTGAAAAATCATTTTTTTATTAATATAATTTAATGTTTGGTGTTTAATGACTCTTAATTAATGATTATTTCGTGAGATGCGATCTGATGTGATGGAGGTGGGCTTTTTTAAAGCGAGGGCTCGCAACTGTCAAAAATAATTGTATGCCAGGTTCAAATGCAGGGCCGCTGGATTCGAACCCGGGACCTTTTACCTCACAGTGATGAGCGCCCTATCAACCCCAACCGTTGCATCCACCGACGTCCTCTAACTTGCTCATTTTGATGCCGGTGAAGCCTTTGCTCATGATTCACAACAGAGCGTTGAATTGTAGCACCAAAATTTCCACCCGGAGGGCCCGAAGTAGATCGTGATTGCGAATGTACCACGGCGCATTCCAATGGCCCGTAACACTTTGTTTTGAACCGCCTGTAACATCTTCACATTAGTTTCCTTGGTACAGCTCCATACTGGCTTTGGAACTTACTGGTAAAGGAGCTCCTCTCTGAGTATCCAATTCTGAATATGAACCAAGGAGCCAGTACGTTTTCCGAAATTTGATTTTGAGTTCTTGACATTTTTTCTTAACAAGCACTTTCCACTTGAATTCGGCATCTAAGGTCATATCGAAATACTTCGCTGTATGCATTCAATTCTAACGGAATAGTGACAAACTTTCTATTGGTGATTTTTGTCTCGTTTAATTGAATGGGCCACTTTGCTGTTGTTTCCTCATCACTGCCTCCAGTAGCCAAGATAGCGGTATCATCCATAAACATAGCCATTGAAGTCGAATCTTCTTTAGGCAAGTCACTCGTGAATAGGAAGTACAGGAGTGGATCAAGGATACTGCTGTGTGGCTCTCCCGCTGATATGACTCTTAGCGTGTAGTGCCCATCATCAGGTTTATTTCTGAACCTCCTGTCAGCCAGCTATGATCGCAGAATCAAAAAGGTCAGCCGTGTGAGTTGAACAGCAACCCCTTGTGCCACACTTTACCAAAGGCTTGAGCGACATACAGTAAGCGTACTTTCTGTTCTTCCAATGCTTTTTAAATTACACTATGGACCTGGTCTACAGTTGAGTGTTTCTCGCGAAATCCAAAATTTTAGGCACTTAATCTGCAATAATAGACTTCAATCTTCTTAGTAGAAGCTTTTGGAACACCTTTGACACTACAAGAATCAATGAAATAGGTCTGTATGACATTTTACCAGTGGGCTCCTCCCCTGTTTTAAAAATAAGTATAACCTCAGTATAAAATCCAGGAGCACGGTACATACAGCAACCTGAATGCAGCATGAATAATATATTGGGCCTGAAGATGATAATAAAGTTCGAAACGTGGCACGATAAAGAAAATATTTTTCTAAAACTACGCCTCACCAGACTGGACCTCATCATCTCCAATTAATCATTGTAATTTAAAGAGGACGAATTTTTTCTTGGAGACATCTCGATTCCCAGCAATTTAAAATAAACTTTGAATGATGTATTTAATAACAATGATTGTTTTATTCCAATTTAAACATTAAAAAATGTAGTTTAATTTTAACCGTGACAATAGACCCAAAGGATTTTCGGTTTACTTTATAGGTTTAAACTCGGTCATTTTACTCTCCATGCTGAATGGAATACTAATCCGGTTTGTGACGAAGGGATTTATAACGAAAGCACCAGTCGCCGTTGTTCTGGAAAGTTTTTCGTCCTGTGAAGGACCTATGAAAAACCAACCGATATCCACTGACCTTCTTAAGAAAGAAATGAAAGAATGTCGTCTGGGTAATTGAAGCGCGTCTTCACACTTCTGAGGCGACATTTTACCGACACAATAATTACGTAGTTTTAAAAGTTAAAATTTGATTATGAGACGACATGAGCGCAAATACCGCAATTAGATAAAACTTCAGTTTATACCTGAAAAAAAAAAGGTTCCTTTATTACCCCGATCTAATATTTTATTACAGATTTTAGACCTTGGCCTGGAAATGCTAGCTTGAAAATTTAAATTAACAGGTTTTAGTTAGATGTTTGACAATTTTATTGAAGATAAGAAATTTGTAAAAAAAGCTTATGACCAAGTAAAAAAATATTTTTATGTGATATACTAAACTTGGATAGAATAAGCTAAAAAGGTGTATGAATAAAATAAAATATATTTCATTTGTTAGCATATTGGGAAATAAAATAACTGATAAAAATGTATGTTGTGATTATCATAGAGTCAACTTGAAAGCTAATAGTGAACTAGATTTAAACCAAATGTTTCAAATTTCAAATACATTTTGTACTGTTGTAGAATCACGTTCAATATTTTTTGGCTTAATTTAGCGAATGGCTACTTTCTCAGGATTAATAATTTCATTTGAACAATGGCTCCTATAACGGTGACTCCGAACAGCTCTGAGACTTGTGGTGTTGATGCCGTGAGAATGCTGAGGCATAAGTGATTATCAACGCTACATTCCGCGATGCGCGGTACAGTTAAACTAGCCTTGGGAAGGTTCACATTGTCTTTTTTTTTATCTTTTTTTCTTTTTTGCCCGCACTGGCAGAACATACGAAAAACCAATTATATAACACAGTCTTTGAATCCGGGCGTTAGGCGTTACCGAACGGAATGTTAATGCTATAGAGAAAAAGTGTCTGGTAGATTAAAACACCAGGATAGGCGTACCAGGATGATCGGAGACACACGGCTGATTTAGTTTCTGAGACTGTCCTTTCCTCTCTCTATTGTTCTTTTTAAAGTTCTAAGAAAGATTTATCAAAAAGAGACAAGAGGTTAATAAACTAAGCCACAAAATAGTTAATAGCTGCAGGAAAATGAAGTGCTGCAAGACGCCTTTTGTGAGAATTCTTGTTCGGGCGTATTATCGTTTGTTCCGTTAGCCACTGAAATTGGGAGAACTTTCAAAACATAGCAAAACGATAAAGGTCCACCTCAGCTATCAACCAATTTGATCGTTTACTCTCGCATTTAACATTTTTTTAGTTCTGCGAAAGTGATTATGAGTGGCGTCACAAGACTAAGCTATAGGCAGGTGTATTGATGTGATTAATGCGATTCCGAATCCATTATATTTCGTCCGATTGACCAAATAACATCTTTCAATTAATCAATCTTTGTAAGTTATTGATTGAGGTAAAATAGTCACTGTCACGAGCTGGATTCGAACCCATGATCTTCGGCTAGATACGCGGCTGCTCTTCCACTTGAGCTATCGTGACTTCGATCCAATCATCACCCTACTTTTTTAATTTCCCCTCCATTTTTCAAATGCCGTGTAATCAGGTCGATGACCACGGATTTCGTTATTCACCATTTCTTATTTCAATTAATTAATCTTTTTTATGTGAGGTTTTGGTTGGCATGAAAAAATGGCAAAAAGGAAGGAAAAGTCGTAAATTATGTTGAGATGGCGGGGGAGTATCCAAGTGGATCGGAAGTAACGACAGCTTATTTAGCCGAAGGTCTTGAGTTCGAATCCCGTTCGTGGCACTTGCTTGATGACACCAACTTCCCATCTCAACCCGACTTTTTGAATTTTCCCTCCTTTTTAGCCATTTTTCCAATATATAATCCATTAGATTTTTTGAGCCTATGAACTTGCCCTGCAATGAAAGGCATACCAGGATTTTCGGAGGCGCTGAAGCTGTTCAATTACTAAAAATTCAGTTACTATTTTTCTCCCTATTTAAATTCTAAGAATGATAAATTGCAATGAAGTAAGTTAAGTAAATACTAGGTCGAGCCAGAATAGTTAAAACATAGTTAATGTAGCTAGATAAAAAGTCTTTTACGACAATTGTTGTTTGGTTCTGCATAGTGATTTGCTTCTATTTTGCTCATCATTCATATTATTCTAATTAGGATATTTTCGTCCTTACACTGCCCAGCCATGGGAAACGGGCAAAAAGCAGAACCTAATAGCAAAACAGTAAGGATGGGCGTGGGTGCGCAGCCGATCGAGCAATGGGTTCCTTTTGCTGAGCCTGTCTGTTTACTCTCGCGTTTCTCTTTCTTTTAAGTTCTGCGAAAATGATGATGAGAAAGTGACAAGAATAAGTTATTTTTAATCCATTACATTTCGTGATCCGATTGAGTAAATAATTACTTTCAATTAATTAATCTTTATGTAAGGTGATGAAAAAGCTAGTGTCACGAGCGGGATTCGAACCCACGAACTTCGGCTAAACAGGCGGCTGCTCTAACCAGTTGAGCTATCGTAACATCAATCCACTCTGGCATAACTTCCCATCGTCACCCCACCTTTTGAATTTTCCCTCGTTTTTGCCATTTTTCAAATGTCATCTAATCTATTTGATTCTTCGCGACAAATGAAACGGCCAAAGGAGGGAAAATCCAAAAAGGTGGGGTTGGGATGGGAAGCTTGTGCCCGAGTGGGTCGATGTCACGACAGCTCAAGTGGTAGAGCAGCGGCGTATTTAACCGAAGGTCGAGGGTTCGAATCCCGCCCGTGACTTTTTATCTCATTGAAAAACGTAAATTTTTTGTTTAACATTGATTTGTTTAACTATTGTATAAAAAAGAGAGGTAAACGATTTTTGGGCTCTGAGCATCCTAAACACTTTTTAATGGTTCAAACATCATCAATCTATTAAATTCTCCAGTAAGTTATCTAATAATTTATAATATAGTGTTGATCAGAAAATCACAACGTAATGTATTACCGTTTTTTTTATATTAAGTATTATTCCATTAACGTTTTTCGAGTTCAATTCACCAAGTTTTTTCAATTAATTATTCTTTCTATGTAAGGTCTTGGTTGGGACGGAGAGTTGGTGTTCGAAAGGATCGAAGTCAAGCTGAAGTGGTAGAGTAGCTGCGTATTTAGCCGAAGATCGTGCGGTTCGAATCCCGCTCCTGGCACTAACATTTTCGTTACCTCATATAAAGATTAATTAATTGAAAGATATTTATATTTAATCTTCTTAATGCGTGAAAAGCTCTTTTATGAAATCTCCAGTGATTCCACTGCAGTTTTTTCAAATTAACCTAAAATTTTATATTTAATATTCTTAATGCGCGAAAAACTCTTTCATAAAATCTCGTGTTTGCAGGCCTATGTGAAAATGAGCATTGTAGGACTGTAGTTTTTTAAATTAACCTAAAATCTTTAATTTGAAATAAAAATAACATTGTTAATAAATAGAGCATTAACAGTTTATTTAAGTTTGCTGGGAATAAATTTGGTATCCTAGAGAAATTTAATCCAATAGCGATACGAGAGGCAGGACTTCGTGACTGCCGTGGGGGGAAAGATACTGTTTAATTTGAAAACAGGGTGCCACAATTTGTCAATTACCTCTGTGGCATCTAGAAAAATTGAGTAGCAATGCTTAGTTTTTAGACCAGAGGGTATTGTGTCAACTACTCGTAACTCAGGGAGAACGGGCCTAAAACCAAATTATAATCTGTTTTGGGATGTTATTGTGTATGTGGTCCTTCATTGGATCATACACTGTGTTATACAGTTGCCCTGTGCAATGCAGTGTACGGATTCATTGAAGGAGGCGTTATGTGAGTTGAATATGGGGATTAATTTTTGAGGATGAGGCGTTCTAAATTTGTATCTAGTATTGGGAGAAGGATTTTTGGCCTATCTGGGGATGGGTCGCTGGGGGGGAATACAGTAATCTGTAAACCTTCCTGATAATTTGGTCATTTCCGATCATCTTGGCCTGCCATCCTCCCTAGATGCTAATGTAAGTTTTCGAATCACAGAAAAATTAGGCTAACCGCGATGACCAAAAACTTACTATACTAACAGCCAATACGGTATCTGATCGAAATAGATTTTTATTATGTTTAGTGGCCATTAGTTATGGATTATTTAGAGATGGTGAGATACGGTCTGGTGTGATGTAAGTTTAGAAAAGCATTATCTTTATCACACCAACGTTTCGATCTTTATGCAGATCATCTTCAGGGCGCAAAGTGTTTGTTTTCTGTGTAGATGTGTCATTGTCGTGTGTCATGGTGGGGACTGCCAGTGAGATACTGATGTTTTATGCCTTATGTTTATGCTGAAACAACGTTGTCAATGAAAATGTTTACGTTATGCAACAATAATTTCCCTAAGTCTAGAATGACCTGTTTTTCATCGAAGAAAGGTCATTTGTCAAAGGCCTAGTATCCTAAATATCATGGCATCTTTTATCACCATCACGACACAAAACAACAATTCAAACTAATAAGCAGTGACTCAATCGTTAGAAACTTTTATGCGGCTTATTTAACTTTCATAATGTTATAATCTAAGATTCTCTTAAGTGAAGGTAGAAAAGTTTATTAAATAAACTACGTTGTATGATGGATAGTTTATTTAATTAGAATTGACAACACCGGTGTAGTTTGTATATTCCTGATGACCTGACCACGTGTGGCGGTTTTTTCAAACTTCCACTTTGTTCAGACCGGAATCGCAGGTACACGAGCACCAGTTCCGGTGTTGTGCATTATGCACCGGCAATGAAACCCGTTTGCGAGTCGAAGGATTCGCAAAGCAGGTGAAGATAGGCCGATGGAGGCACCGTCATGGGGGTTATTACCGACAGAAATCAATGTCTTCTTGTTCCACTTGTCTTTCCCTTCTCAGGAGGTCGACGAACTCTTCACCTTTCTTCTTTCTCGTCTACTCCTATTCTGCGCCATCCTCCATCTTTCTCCCCTTCACCTTCGGGATCGACCGATCGGGCCTATCCGCACACGAAGGAATCATCTTTCTCGACTTCCAGGGCTCCTTTGATATTTGTAATTCTTAAAAATCTTCCAATAGAAACCGACAAACTAGCCTGTTTCTTTAATTTCTTGAATTATCAAAGCTTGAGAATCAACTGGCGACTTGGTTTGAATGAAATACACCTGGCTAGCATTGAAACTACGCCAAATTTAATTCTTTAGCAAGAAAACATTTAAAATAAACATAATTTTGTTTTATTCGATTTTTCAAGGGTTGTTTTTCAGTTATATCGTTTGGGAAATTACTAGCCATAAATTAATCTGAAACGTTCAAGGTTTTTTTTTTTTACATTTACCAATATACCCGATTTTGAAAAAGATAAAAAATCTATAAAATTTAAAATAGTTCCTTATCCAATGTGATTTACAACTTAATTAATATAAAAATAAATTACTCTTGAGTAAATCCTACTATAAAACTCAATGCTTTTCAGGGCTCAAGTTTATTGCATTTTTCAAGGCGTTTTTTAATCCATCCCATGAAGAAATTCCGCCCATTTTCTTGGGGTTAACGAGGTTTCAAAAGGTCACGTTGAAAGATCAAACGTTTAACGTAAAATAAACAAATTACAAAACTTACCTAAGGGACTTACACACCTTGACTTAAAAAACTTCCTTTAATGTTTACATGAAGAGGTACTTTTTTGGTCTTCAAAACAAAGAACTTTGAAATGATTATAAGAACATTTGAACAACTAGCACAAAACAATTCAATGGATTCTCGTACATTTTTGTCTGTACGAACTGTCTGAGGAAACAGAGTTGTTCCGCCATTTTGTTAAGAAAGGTTAAGTCATAATCACAGATTCATGTTAAGTCAGAAATTCACAGACTGCATATAAGACTAGTTTTTTTTTCAAATATGTACTAATTTAACTATTTTATCAATAAAAATAATACGAAGTAAGCTAAAATAATAAAAAAGAAGGAAAAGCAATATAATTTATTTTTAATTTTTAAAAACTTTCATGAAAATTGTATAGCATTTAGTTTCTTGAAAAAACGTTTCATTAAAACAAATTATTTTCTGCACCAACATGCTGCCATTTTATCATAGGACATAAATAACAGTACACGTTCGAAAACATCTCCATAATTCTTCAGTACACGTCGTCTCATCGTGATTTATTGAAGAGAATTTGAAGAAAAAAAAACTTCCTATGACACAAATCACATTATATAAGCTGATCAAACACTACTATTTTTTTTTAAATGCTAGAAACCGTTGTAAATTGAATGTTAATGCAACAAGTATAAAAAGTCCATTACCGGGGTTACTTGGGTAATGGATTTGCGATGAACGCAACATCTTCCGTATATATTTTCTTTATTGATTTGAATCGATGAAAGTAGCCGTTAAAAGGTTGTTCAATCAGCCACTACGAGGTCACTTCCCCAGTTTAAAAGCAATTCAAACTAAAGTTGAACCATTTGGCGTTCGTGGTTAATTACTGGACGGTTATTTTACTCACCTTTAGATCGCAAATAGTCAATGCGAATTTTTTATAAATAAAAATAAATTTTCATCACTTCGGTAGTTCGGTAGGATCTCGTTTAGGACCACTACTTTTTAATATTTTGTTTAATTAAGTAAACTCTCTATTTATGTGTCGTGTTTAGCCAATGATTATTCAGAGTTCGCCTACAAGGAAAAGAAACACTTTGAACCTGAAGATGATCTCAATAAAGGTCGAAACGTTGGCAGGATAAAGAAAGTGTTTTTCTGAAACCTACATCACACCAGGCCGCATCTCACGATATCTGAATAATTATTAATTAACTGTCACTAATCTCCAAACATTAAATACAGATGTGTGGTGTTTAGTGACCGTCAGTTAATGATTATTTGGAGATCATGAGATGCGGTCTGGTGTGAAGTAGGGTTTAAAAAAACCTTTTCCTTATCATACTGACGTTTCGATATTTATTGAGATCATCTTCAGAGCCTGGGATTTATGAATATTGTTTAAATTTTACAAATACATGTAGGATGTGAGAAAAAAAATTGAATTTATACAATGCTAGAAAATTTTAGATTAAGGAAACAATGAATTTATAGAATGCTAGACAATTTTTTTTAGATTCAAAAATTTTGAGAAATTTTTTTCTAGCATTGTATAAACGTTTTTCTTAATCTAAAATTTTTTGGCGTACAACTTACTTTAACAGTTATTCACAAAGCATGAGGTGTGGTTTGGTGTGATGTAGGCTTCAGGAAAACGTTTTCTTTATCGTGCCAACGTTTCGATCTTTACTGAGATCATCTTCAGGGCTCAAAGTGTTTGTTTACCTTGCAGATATGTCACTCATGTCTGTCGTGGTGAGAGTCACTGGAATGATACATTTACACGGAAAACAAACACATTGAGCCCTGAAGATGATCTCAATAAAGCTCGGAACGAACATGATAAAGGAAATTTAAAAAAATAAAGAAAAAATGAGACCACACCTCACGATCTCCAAATAATAAATAATAATCTCTGTTATCATGTAGAAAAATTGATCAGTTGGCAATTTAGTGAGAAAACAGCACTTAGGTCATTCATTGCGGTTTCGAGTATGTTACCTTTATCATGAGATCATGATATTTTAAATATATCAATTATAAGATTAAAAAAACCATCTAATAACTTAACTTAGGTGTACTTACATGGACCTGTATATTATTACATTATTTTAAAAAAAACTGTGTCCCATCTACATAACTAGGTTAAACTATGGTTTACCTTTCCTATTGCGTAGTCTGATGACGGTTCCCCCATTTCAAAAACCCTTTGCACCATTTAATTTAGTGTCAAAAATATTTTTAAAAAATTACATTGTTGAAAACCTTCTTATTGTAAATTGTTATTTCCTATGCCTATCCCTTTATCCTGGAGGGTTAGATATAAACTTTATGGCTTTTGAGAAATTAGGCAAAAAATAAAAATTCACGTATTCTCAAGGGTATTACGAACACCCCAATAAAAAAATAAAAACAAAACATAGGGGGAAACAGAAGTTAAACTCGTACTGTATATTTTTTAACTATTTTGTTGTGTTCTTTTCACTTGTTTCATTGTTTTTCTTTTTTAAATTACCCATGCTAGGATATATTGATCTGAATATACATAAATAAAATATAACCGTAACTGGAAAGGAGAAACTTAAACAAAAATCTCTTCTAATCATCCATGTCTGTCTATCACTGCAGGACTTTTCGTGGCCCTTCTGTTCCTTCATTGACCAAATACCACTTAGTGATATGTTTTGGTCTTCTTAATAAATTTTTTGATTCCAGTCTCGAAAAGTTCATAGATCACATACCGGCTGTAACTAAAACCACTAAAATCACTTTAAATGAAGTGTGGGCAGAGTCTCTGGAAATTCTACATAATCTGCATCGAGGCGATGATAATCTTTAAGTTTTTTCGGCCTTCAGCCATCATCTAATACCGGTCCTATTTATTAATCATATCTGACAATTTTTTTCCTTTAGCGAGCCAATAGGCATACAGTGTTGAGCCTCAATCTGATCAATAATCATTGTGAGATTTCCTGGGTGGGGTGGGGCGGTGGGAGTTAAATCAGCATTTTAGTCGGTTCTGTTCAGTTTGGTATGGCTATCCTCACTGCTTTGGTTTGTCAGGGGCGTAGCTTTGGTTGTGGCACTACAGGCTGTCAAAATAGTCTGCACACTACCAAGATATATTTGTTTATGTCGTTTTTCAGTAATCTACTTTCTTCATTGATAACTCAAATACAATATTTAAACGCAAGAAACAACTGAAGATTGTGACAAGCCTTAATATTATTGTCAGGCCGAAACAGTGAAGATAAGCAGACCAGAATGATCAGAAACGACCGATCTCCAGAATAAATAATTAGTAAAAAAGTCCCCTTGTCGGTTTTTATAGATTTTAGCACTTAGAAAACACCTGTTGACAATTGACTTGGTGAAATACAGAATTAGGATAGGAGTCAACCGCAAGGAACCCATTGACCCGGTTTGAAAGGAATCCTTTTAATGCAAATGATCAATGAGTCATTTTTTTTATCACTTCAAACGTTTATAATACAAGCGTTGGCCGCATAAAATAGGAGATGATTCGGGAATCCTCCCGTGGCGACACACCCAAAATTCGCCAAGGCTAAGTGTACAAAATGCGACGCAAAACACGAGAGGGGGACAAAAACGAGTCAATGCCCCGGGAGCGTGGGACATGCGAAATAGTGTAGGCCACCTCTTAATATTCAAGGGAATGAGAATGACTAAAATAGAGACGAGACTGATGGATCCGAATTACATTTGATAAATTTGACTTTTGGGCTATTCTCTCGGTTAAAGGTGATTTAGAAGAAGAACCTTGAAGAACCTGCTAAGCCTCTACCTGAAGAAGTCTTAAAAAGAAATAATGTTTTTAATACTTGCCGGAAATCTTTCATCTCTCATTAACCAGCATTTTCATTATTTTTTTTAAATACAAATTGAATCGATCGGAAAGTTCAACACCCGAGATTCATGAACTTGATCCTTTTATCTTGGAATCCATCTTTTCTCTTAAGAGTTCGAGGAAAGAAGGGAAAAGTGTTATCTTTTTTTCCTCCCAACCGGTCCAGGAGAGGCTGTTTCGTTTTCTCTGTTAAGGCTTCATTAATTATGTGGTCACGGGCAACAAAGAGAGTGGAAGGCATGGAGGCAGTCAGGCCACGGGGTCACTCCGCTAACAATAGCCGCTTATAACAATAACTAATTAACGTCTCGAATGGTTTCTTTGATGCCGTTGTCGTTTGCCCGTTCGGCCTAGAGCAGCCAATATACAAAAAGGACCCACCCATTTCTAAAAGGGACCTAATTGCATAAAGCTTCGACGGTAGGTGTTTTCCTGTTCCTAGATGGTAAAGAAGAAAAACTGGGCAATTAAAATGAGTCAGTAAGGTGTACTTAAAATATAGTTATTCCGAGATCGTGAGATGCGGTCTGGCGTGACATAGGTTTTAGAAGAACATTTTCTTTATAGTGCCAACGTTTCGATTTTTATTGAGATCATCATCAAGGCATGGGATTTATAAACATTGTTCAAATTTTATAAATACATTTAGGGTGTGGAAAAAAATGAATTTATACAGTGCGATAAAATTTTAGATGAAAAAAATGGATTTATACAATTGTAGAAAATTTTAAAAATAAAAAAATGAATTTATACAATGCTAGAAAATTTTAGATGAAAAAAAAAGAATTTATAGAATGCTAGGAAATTTTAGATGAAAAAGAAATGAATTTATACAATGCTAGAAAATTTTAGATGAAAAAAAATGAATTTATAGAATGCTAGGAAATTTTAGATGAAAAAAAATGAATTTATACAATGCTAGAAAATTTTAGATTAAAGAAAAAC
>CM077104.1:13887797-13903007 GCA_039619505.1 Cimex hemipterus
TTTTTGATTTATAAAAGAATGAATTTATACAATGCTTGAAAATTTTAGAATAAAGAAAAACGAATTTATACAATGTTAGAAAATTTTAGATAAAGGAAAAATGAATGTTTACGATGCTAGAAAATTTTTGATTTATAAAAGAATGAATTTATAAAATGTTAGAAAATTTTAGATTAAGAAAAAATGAATTTATACAATGTTAGAGTTTTTTTTAATACAAAAATTTTAAGAAATTTTTTTCTAGCATTTTATAAAATCTATTTTTTCATAATCTAAAAGTTTTGGAATTAATCGTTCCCTAAATAACCTAATTGAAAATGGCACAGGATGCTTAAAAAGCAAATTTCTTTAACCATCTTCAAAAAAGGCCTAAAAATAAGAAAAATTAAGCCAACTCTAAAAAGTAGAGAGAAGTACTCTACCACTCAAGTACACTATTTACAAAAACACTACCAACTACTAAAAAGGAATAGACGATACTATGTGCTAGGGAAATCAATGAGAACAAAGATGTATTAAATTATAAAAACTAGGAAATATTCTTAATAATTTTTATATTAAAAACCTAACAGGTTAAGCTCTTAATATTTATTTAAAAAAAGCTTTATAAAGCACTTTAAAAGCTTATTTCCGAAGGATAAAACCAGAAGGATTGTGAAACCGTTAATGGCTAATAGGAAGCAAATTTTCCAGTTCGTTCCCCTTGTATTGAAAATCTAGATTGTTTCCTTCTGACCGATGTTGTTTTATTGCAAATTGTTGGTCTGAGTTCATCCGCCTGGGGTTGTTAAAGAAGCAATTCTTCTGATAACTCATCTAACATTTACTATTCATATCTGACTTCTACAATTATTACCAATTGTTTAAGCATATGTATTTATCAGTTGGCTGAGTTCATTTTATAAAATATGAATAATGCAGTAATATATCTTTGGTGTATCTTTAAGGAAAAAGCCAGTCCTGAGAAACCCGAGAAAGGTTGAGTAAGCTCACAAGCTCGATCCAAGGATTACTATCTTTAAATGCGACAGAATCCTACTTATTAAGGAGTATTTTTCATAGATGGAGGCCCAAAAGGGGCGAATTCCAGCTCGAAATGGTTTTTAATTGTAACAGTGATTTGCCTAAAGTGGAAAAAATGCCTTGAACGGTCTAACGAAGAGGAAGTAATAAGAACTAGATAATTGTGGATAACAATTGACCGATTATTTGGTTTTCAGATCAATGATTTTATATTAACATATTAACCAACAAACTAATAGTTCTAGGCACGTTGAAATTTATTGGAGTACTGCTACGTCTGTCAGGTCGTCAAATATGAGGAAATGCGGATGAAAACCAGCGAGGATAGGCGGACCAGGATGATCGGAAGAACACAAACGTCCGTTTAAGTATTCAGGGTTTTATTTTTTACTTCTGGGAAATAAGAAGGGGTTTATTCATATTTTAATAATGCAATATTTGCATATTGTATGTTTTTACATAGTATAACGTATATAAATCTAGAAATATAACATAAAATAGTCAAATAAGAAATAAGTTTTAAAAAAAGAAATAACATTAAATTTGAAACGTCAATGGCACGAGCGGGATTCGAACCCACGATTTTCGGCTACGTACGCCGCTGCTCTACAACTTGAGCAATCGTGACCTCGATCCACTCGGATAACTCCCACCTTTTCAATTGTCCCTCCTCCATTTTTCACTAAAAACCTTAATTAATTGAAAAATATTAATTGGTCAAGCGGGCCAAGGAAACTAAGTGAATTTTATAAGTTAAATGAAGTATATCTTCGCTAAAGCTTTCCGTGGCCATTTCATTTGTCGCCGAGAATGAAATAGCCACGATAGACAAGTGGTAGAGCAACGGCGAATCTAGCCGAAGGTCGTGGGTTCGAATCCCGCTCGTGCCATTGACTTTTTTATCTAAACTAAAAACCTTAATTAATTGTAACACATTTTACAAATTATATGCACAATAAAGTATTTAAATTTCACATTTTTTATTTATGTTAGCACAATAAAATATTAAAATCAATTGCTGAAGAAATCTGAAATTAATAATTTTTTTCCATTCATGTTTAGTGGTCTAATTGACCAAATTAATGATTTCAATTAATTAATCGTTTCATGCAAGATAAAAAAGTTAATGTTACGAGCAGGATTGGAACCCACTCAGAGATTAGAACAGCGGTGTATATAGCCGGAGGTCGTGGGTTCGAATCCCGCTCGTGACACTAACTTTTTCACCTGAATCAAGACTTTACATAAAAAGAATAAATTTTATGTACAGAACAAATAAATCAATGGCAGAATCAATAATACTTAAGAAACAAGTTGCACACGTTATTACCCTAATTTCGGTAACTACTGTAAAACTTCCGAACCTACGCGAAAAATTCTTAAAAAAGATTTTAAAAAATGTAAAAATTAAAAAAAAAAACAATAAACCAAAAACTTATTTCAGAAACCAACGAAACCTCTAAAACCTAGGCTTTATAAAATTTAAAAAAAATTGATCAAACCGGACTAAAATTAAGGAAGTTTTATAATCCAAGGAAGGGGGGAGTGGAAATCTTCCGTGGGACACCGTGTATGTTGAACACCTGGAGTGAGTAAAGTAATTCCCGAATACTTGCTCCCCATATTATCCACAATTAATCCATGGGCTATGCCGGAATTCGAAATTCCCACCCAGTACCTGGCGAATATGATTCGTAACTCGGTCTCTAATAAAATAATATAAATTGGGGAGAAACAAGGAAGATTTAACAAATAAAATACATTCGTTCAATTAATTAATCTTATTAATCTTTATGTAAGGTATTGGTTGAAATAAAAAATTCGAACCACGACTTGGGTTGGTGTCCGAGAGGATCGAAGTCATAGCTCAAGTGGCGGAGCAGCGGCCTATTCAGCCGAAGGTCGTGGGATCGAATCCCGCTCGTGACACGAACTTTTTTATCTCAACCTTACATAAAGATCAATTAAATGAATCAAATCATCTTAAAACTGCAATTTAAGTTTAAGTGCATGTTAAATGTTCTACTCGCAGAAAGAAACCAATACTGTATTTTACATTTCACTGGAAAATGCTTAGCAATCTTGTTAAAAATTTGTCACCAGACCGCATCTCACGATTTCTGAATAAATAATTGTTCGCAATGTGTAAAAATACTTTCTAAAACTAAGGAAATATCAAAGGTCTAAAAAAAACGTTGAAAAACTATGTTTTTCTATTAGTTTTTCGAGGCTGTCGTTTATTTTTAAATAAGACTTTGTTGAAAGGTTGAAAGCTCCAGTTAATATGTATTGACTTTTGACGACAATACAGTCGAATCTTCATTATTCGAACACCGAAGCCCAAGGGACTATAAAAATAATTCCAATTATCAAGAGAGGAAAGAAAAAATAAAAGTTTATATACATTTTCTCCAAGTTTTTACTTAAATTACACACCAAAGTTACACAGATGTACAGTAAAAATAATGAAAAATCGGAAATAGTTCCACTGTAAAATAGAACATTGTTACGCATTATTAAAAAAAATCGTGAACTGGTTTTCATCTCAAAAAGGTCTGGCGCTGTTTACATGAATTTCCGAATGCTGAGAACACAGTGACATAACATTGACTGCAGAACATAAAAAATAGATAAAATTTAAAGAAACTTTACGAAAGAAAGAAGCAAAACTTGGAAATTTAAAGAAATATAACAAAGAAAAGTGCAAATTATAAAGATGGGAATTTTTTTAATTAATACCATGTTTTTTCTCTTCGTATTATGAACAATATTTCGTATTACCAGTGTATCAAAATGCACAGAATTTTTCCGATTTAGCGCAGTGACCAGCTGAGGAGTTCGTATTTTCATGAAATTCAAATTATCAAGTTTCAAATTAACAACAGTCGACTGTATTTCTCATGGTATGCTTTTTAAGTATGCATTTTCCAACCAGTGGTTTTTGCAGCAAATCCTGCAGTTAAAATTTAGGGCCAGGTAGAAAGTTATTCTTACCTGTTGTTAATTGCTCATGTATTTTGACTTTCGGTTAGTGGGATAAAAAAACGGCAAAACGCGACCTTCACCTGAACTTGCCTTTTCAAAAAGCCGTTATCGGCCCGGTTGAACTTTCATTGGGTCAGGATTTTTATTATTGTCGACGAGCAAGTCGCCTGGGGGCCTCCAGGAGGGAGAGGTCAATCCCCGCCTGAGCTGATGGCGAGAATACTTTCGTTACGTCTCGGCCAGTCATCATTTTTGGCCAATTCCAGGCATTAAAAGAAGGGACTGGGAAAGGAAGGTTCAATGACTCGCGGGCATCCCCTCTAAAGTGCCGGGTCCCTGGAGGAGGGGCGGGATAGCGGAACCGTCCGCCGAAGAACAGGCAACCCTTTTTTTGTCACAACAGCCACTCCGCGGAACTTCCAGGGAAAAATCACCCGACCGAGCATGCATCATTGGGAATCGTTTTTGCAATTATTCTTTCTCGTTCCTTCTCAAAAAATCTCAATAACATTTTGATATTAGAGGAGGGAGAAGAATCTCGATGAGTTCTCTTAAGGAAGGAAAGATTATGGAGAAACCCTGGAAAAAGGGACAAAAAGCTAAGCTGCGCTCAAAGCACTTGTAAGACCAAGTTCAGCGAGTGGCTGTGCGTGTGCACTGGATAAAATACGATTCGAGAATAAATTGTTTCGAGTGCACACAAAAAATGGGTAACGATCACAGCTGATAGCCAGAAAGTACCGAAAAGCTTCTGGGTCTTTATGCTCAATTTAATGGTCTGTTTGCCTAATACAGCTCTGAAAATCACTAGACGATTAACTAAACTAAGCGTGGAGAGCCAAAGTTCAGCTTTTCGTTTTCTCCTTCAGTAGTTCCAGTTTTCTCTGACATCAATGGTAATGTGCGGCTAAAAGTGCATGAATTGCAACAAAACGTTAGCATTTGGCCTCTTGGCGGCTGTTTTAACACTGGAGGAGGAGGAAAAAAGTTAATCGACCATGAAAAGCGGATAGTAGTATATCTGGTGATGTAAACCTTTTGGAAGAAGTGGGTAACATGGAAGTCAGTTCAATAGATGAGGGATATTGTCGGTTTTCGATGTGGCAAGAGCTAAATCTTTCAAAATTGACATGCTCGAACGATTATCTGAAAAAAATTGTCAGTTTACCAGAGTTCCAAAGTGAAGCCAAAAACCGGATTTTACACCGAAGTTCTCTCAGTTAACAATGTACGGTCAATGAAGTGGTGTGAAGTTTAACAACTCCTCCAGAGCCGCGGTGGCGTAGTGTTCATAGCTCCAGTGGCACTGAGACAAGCTTATCTTCGCGTGACACAACTCATCGCCTTGACCTGCAGAGTCTTGGTCCATTAAACCACCGACCCATATGTCATCGTTGGTCTTAGTACGCAAGTGTGTAGCCATAGGGGCTGCTGTTTTAGTTCGATCCCTAGATATTTTGCCTCCTTGGAAAATGGATTGGGGTCTTGTTTAGACTTGAAATTTTTGGGCTTCCTATTGTTTTGTGAGGGTTGACATGCAGGACAAAGCTCCTCCTTTTTGCACCACCTGTCAGCCAAATTGAAGGCTCGTTCTGTATGACCCATCAAGATGTCTTCATGGTGGCCTTTACTTACTACGTCAAGATATCCGCATAACCTACCTTGTTCCACCGTTTCTAGGTGTTCCGGCGGTGTCTACAGTAGAGATGAAAGAACCCCCTCTTATGAGTATCTCCTGCATGCCTTAGCTCAGGTGATCGCACCGCCCAAGGAGCACATGATTACCCTACTGATAGCTCCTCCCTTTTGCACCACCTGCCAACTAGATATCCTCATGGAGGTTCTTTAATACTACCCCAAGGTCTCAGCAGAACCTATCTAGTTCCAGCTTTCTAGGAGTTCCAGCGTCGCTTACAGTAGAGATGAGAGAACCCCCTATTGTGGGTGTCTCCTGGATGCCTTAGCCCAGGTGAACGCACCGTCCAAGGATCATGTGTTTACCCCGATCCTTAGGCCTTCTTCCACTCATTGGCATAGGTTTTCCGAGACTCCTCTGTTTTCAATTACTCTGCTAGTCTTATTTGAAAGATGTGAAGTGTGTAATGCCATTCTGCCACTTCAACAAATCTAATCTAACGGATGCGTCATTGTGAATCTTTTTGCAATTATTCTTTCCCATTACTATACTTTTATTTTTGAACTAGCAGGAAAAGTCCTTAACTGGACGGCTCTGAAGAGCTCTTAAAAATAAATAAAACAGTATAAAACTAAAAACCAACGGTTCTTAGTCGTAACAAAATAATGGGTGATATAAACGTTGCCATGTTGATTTTAACAGCTTCAAGTATTGAATTAAAGGGAAAATAACGTGGTACAAGAATTCGTGGTTTTTACTCGTGTTTTCTTATTTGGCGGATATCGGTCTTACCGGTGGTTATTCACGTTTGGCTCAAACACGACAAACAGTCCCATAAGTCTTTCCTGTCGATAATTAACAAGATACTTTTAAAATATAGATTTTTTCTTTGCCAGAAGCGACTTCGAGATCTAACTTACAACGCAAAAGCTTAGTAATTAATCTTGTAACGGTCGTTCTGAAGGTGAAGTTATGTCGTGTTCGATCATTTCTGGGTTCGCCTTATCTCGATCGTTTTAAACAAGAGAATATCTATATCGAATATCTACTTAAGTGAATGAGAACATTTATGAACATATTTCCTTACATTTCAACACCTTAGAATCGATAGCAATCTCACGGAATATCCATATATACGATTTCTTCAGGTTGTACATAAGGGGGAAAGTTACTTTTTACACTTTTTTTAACGACTTTTAACGCGAGGTGGAATTGGCTATTTTCAATAAAGGTTTTTTTTTCTAAAATGTTATGAAATTTCTATTTGCAAATATAACTGTTTTTAAAAAAAATATATTTTACAAGCTTTAACGAAGAATTTCAAGTTGAGAAAACGTCGCCTAGGCCTTGGACTTTTCTTGTTTTTTGTATGTCTTTCTACTATTTAATATCCACTACACTCCTCTTAATCTCTCACCATCACTTTCTTTCTCTTTGTGAATGCTCTGGTACTTATAATAAAAACTTGGAGTTGCTTCGTTTGCTTGTTTTTTGATAAATAATCTCTCTCTCTCTCTCTATCTATCTATCTATCTATCTATCTGTCTGTCTATCTGTCTATCTATCTATCTACCTACCCAGCTACCTATCTATCTCCATATTTCGCCCTCTCCTTCTTTAAGTCATAATTTAACCTTATTTGCGGATTACGGACAAAAGACAATTTGTCGTCTATATCTCTCTTGTCTCTAACCGCCTATCAATCTATATATCTATTTGTTTATCTATCTATCTTCCCATTCTCTTTTAACGCGTGTAAATTTATCTATTAGACAAGGTCGTATTGCTCGGTGTACCTGTTTATCCGCAAAATATTCAATCTGGTCCGCTTGTTCTCGCTTTTATGTAACTATAGTCACATACTCATTTGACTAGTTTCTGCGTTGCACCACCTTCTCCACAAAATTATGAATGGCTCTTTTTTGTTATTTTTTTCTTATTTTTAAAAATTTTATTTATTTATTTTTATTTTTTAAATTTTTTTTAAATGAAATTGAAGGCTGCAACCTTACTGGTTATTAAGCCTTGAGACTGTGTATGGCTCTTAAAGAACTGTATAACTCAAAAAGTTTTGAACAAACTATCTGCCAGTTGTTGAGAATTAGATCAGTTTAGTACAATCATTATCGATAAATTGTGTGTAAAATGGACTAAAAAGCAATATTTACAAATATTTTTTCGACTTGACAATTTGAATAAAAATATTTGTTCTTATAAAATCATGCCCTACTTCTCACACTTTTTTGCCAATATATGTAATTAAACTTAAATTAAACCGTTTTATACTTATCATTTGATAATATTAAAGAACATTATTGTATTTTTCTGTAATTTTGACTGGAGATTGAACGAACGAAGCAACTGTTTTTTTCGACTTAATAAACATTAGTAAAAATTCAATTAATTAAAGTTTTTAGTTGAGATAAAAAAGTCGATGTCAAGAGCGGGATTCGAACCCACGATCTTCGGATTGATACGGCGCTACTCTACACCTTGAGTTATCGTGATTTCGAAGTCAAGTAGGTAGAGTAGCGGCGTATCAAGCCGCAGGTCCTGGGTTCGAATCCGCTACTGACACTGACGTTTTTATCTCAACTAAAAACCTTAATTAATTAATCATAAGAATTGGTCAAGGGGACCACGAAAACTAGTGAATTTAAGTATTAAAAATCTAAAAAAAAACGTTTTTGTGCTGAAATAAATTGTTCAGATAAAAACGTCAAAATCATTTCCAAGCTGTAACTGTTTGAAATATTGTCTAATATTGAGTAAGTTTCCTCAGTATTATTCAAAATGTAACGTTTGAAGTTAAAGTAACGACAATTTTTGATTTGTTCGTTACTTACTGTCCAAGCAGACATATGATTATAATTATATTATTTCTCTTTTTTTTTCTCTCTCTCACAGGTTTAAATTTATTGTGTTTTATTTTACATTATTATTTATTATTTATATCTATGCGTGGTGATTAGTGACCGTTAGTGTACGATTACTCGGCAATCGTAAGATGCGCTCTGGGGTAAGTTTCAGACAAATATTTTCTTTACCGTGCCAACGTTTCGAGCTTTATTGAGATCATCTTCAGGACCTTGGATTTACAAACATTGTTTAAATTTAACAAATACATGTAGGATGTGGGAAAAAGTGAATTTATACTATGCAAAAAAAAATTCTTTGATTGAATGTAAAAAATTTTTTTGTTGTTGCATTGTATCAATTCACTTTTTTTCACACCCTGTGTGTTAAATTTAAATAATGTGTGTTTCGTTTGGCGTTTCGAGAACCTACGGTTTGGTCGTTTAATCTTTCCTGCCCGCCAAGTCTTACTCTTTTTTTCTTCTTTTTTTAATACTAGATGCGTTTTGACTATCCCGCCTACTTGTATCGTAAGACTTTTTTTGGAACACTAGAAAACCCCAGTAGCCGCCTTTCACTCAGGGGTAGTTTATTTTGAGCCCCTGGACGATTACTTTTACTTTAAGGGGGCAACTTTCGCTTGAGTTTAGAAGGGATGAAAGGAGAAGTGAGGAAAAAATAGCCACATGTCCAAATTGGAGAACGGTCATGGAAATATTTTCGTCCCTTTTACCCGAATAGAAATTAGAAACCAGACCAAGTTCAGACCAAGGGGCAAATTTTAATTTAAGAGCTGCAAAGGTATTTCTTTCAATCTGAACCCTTACATCATACTAAACTAAATAAATATATAAAAACGGAGATCTTAATTACTATATTTTAATAATAATGAATTTACTTATTTATCAAAAAACAGTACTTTTCTTATAATATATAATTTATACAATCTGCTAACAATTTGTATAGGTCATATCCAGACGGATTTATAACAGATCTAAAATATGTGTAATCGTTGAAATTCTATGTAAGCTTGTACGTATTGTTGGCATGAATAACGGAGACGATTCATGACAGAAAACACGCAAAACGTTTCCATAATTAAATTTGGACCTTTAACCAAGTAGATAAACAGAAGTAAAAAAAGTCCAAGAATTTATGACACCTACTTTTCAGCAGGCATTGAAATCACTTTCCATTCGGTGTTCTTTCCGTACGGTCTCTACTCAGCTGCACTTAAAGGGAGTAAATTAGTTTATTACAATAATTGTTAACACAAATAAATAATTATTAGTTAGGTCTGAAATATTTAAACGGATGACCTTTATTTTTTCATAGTCTAATAAGGTTATGTAAAGGTTTTAAAATTTGTCTAAATTTTTACTTTGAGTTGAGGAAGATGAACAAACGGCCGAAGAGTACAGTTACATTGCCGGCTTAAATATTCAAAAAAATATTTTTTTTCTGCATAAAATATTAATGCTTGGAAACATCAATGTAGCAGGCCTAATTTAAAAGTATTCATGTCAACATTTCGGTTTTTGCCGGTCAACTCCGTCTTGTTTTCTTTTTCTCATTAAGAACAGTTTCCGCTTCGTAGGCCTCAATGAATCAAGATGATGTCAACAGTTATCTCGTTGGAAATTACAGACAATTTTAACAAACCCGTGCACATTTAAAAAACAAATGGGATATTCAGATTTACTAAAGTCTGTCTCTCAAAAAGTACAAACATGCTAGAAAACAATTATTTAGAAATCGTGAGATGCGGTCTGGTATGATGTAGGTTTCAGAAAAAAACATTTTATTTATCGTGCCAAAGTTTCGATGTCTATTGAGATCATCTTCAGAGTTCAAAATGTTTGTTTTCTGTGTAGATTACAAATGTTGTTTGATTCAAAGAGAGAAACTTCTAATTTTCCTTCAATTTATGCATAGAAACAAATTTAGCCTTTTGTGTAGTAATTGTCAGCAGAAGTTAGCCATATCAAGCCTCTGGGTGTTTGCGTTTTTGAAAAAAAAGCCCATTTGTAAGTATGTCGGTTTCGAATGGAGGGCCGCTGGATTCGAACCTGGGACCATTACCTTGCAGTGATGAGCGCTATGTCTTCGTCTGTCTTGCCTTGCTGTTCAGCAGAGTTTGAACATTGCCTTCTTCAGTGGTAGATTTGTTATTCACTTAAATTTCTTCCATATAAAATGTAAGAGGAACGTAAAGCATAATCATCGATTAACGGACACTAATCACGACACGTTATTCGGAGATCGTGAGACGTTGTTTGGTGTGGCGTAGGTTTTAGAAAAACAATTTCTTTATCCAGCCAACGTTTCGATCTCTATTGAGATCATCTTCAGGGCTCAAAGCGTTTGGTTTCCATGTAGATGTGTCATTCTTGTCTGATCTGTTGATATTGCCCAATACCTTGTGTTGTCTCAACAAAAAAAAGTTCTCTGATTGATAGTCGATGAAAATTTCTTCTCATTGTTGGCGATGTCCTTCAGAATATTCTTTGCTCGGTGTCCATGGCGTAGTTAGTAATTTTGTTCATAGAATCCCATGTTCGTCGTTCTTCTATTTTTTAATTCAGTGGTAAGCTTGTAGGGTCGTTTCTGATCATTCAGGTCCTCATGTTCTCGCTACATCAGATTGCTGGTCTTGCCACGCTACTTATATTTATTTAGTTGAAGAGAAAATAATGACAAAAACGCTCGAAAGCACACAAACCCATCCAATAAACATGTAGTTTGGTAATTACCGATCATTCAGGTATCCTCGCTAGTTTGGCGTCCGACAGCGTACACGACAATCTCTTCAGTTTTCTTCTCCTACATCTTTAATAAATACGATAAAAGGACAAACGCGTTAGAAAATGCTCAGGGCTGGTTGTAGGACTGTTTCGGATCATTCATGTCTTTCTATCTTTGGTTCTTTTCTTCTCTTGCGCTCCTTCCCACAGTACACTCTTTAGTAGAACTAAAAATGGTAAAACAGTAGAAAACGCACAGAGTAAGTAAAGAGTGATCAGGAGGAAACAGTTTCCTTTTCCGAGGATCTTAGTCCGCCAATTCTCGCTGGCTTGGCTTGTGAAATTATCTCGGCCCTCTTTCAGTTTCCTTCTCCTATTTCTTTACAAGAGCTTAAGAAAGTTCAAAGATTTTTTTTTATAAAGCCCTACCCCTCAAGAGTACAAAATGTCCTCGTTAACCGAACGATAGATATAGCGAGAACTGGCGGACCAGGATGAAACGGAAAAAATGTACAATATTTGGCAGAACCAAGGAGGATGTTAGAATTTTATTATTTCCAAGAACTGTTTTATTCCAACTTACACTAGTGGTTTAGTTGATGGACATCTTAAAAGAACAGATTTCTATAATCAGACTAAAAAAATAAATAAAAAGATAAAAATAAAATCGCAGCTAAATTTATTGCATAAATAAATTAAGTATGGGGAAGCGTTGGAGCATATCCAACATTAAATTTGAAAATAGTTTTAAAAAAATAGAAAAAAAAATTTGAAACCTTCATTTCTATAAGCTTAAATATGCAAAGCAAAGTATGCGTAAATATTTTATTTTATTCCAGCAGGTTAGCACTATTCTAAAACTAATAAAAAATGTCACTTTGCCTTGCAAACGTCTTTGAAAAAAATTTCAAATTGCTTTTTAAGTTCAATGAATATTTAAAAATCAAGTTAGAATAAGTATTTAAACCGGATTTTAAAAAAATAAGTAGCCTAATCTTATGAAAAACTTTATTTGAATAAACATTATACCAAACAATACACCGGTTTCCATGAGAATATAGGGCAAGGTGCACTGGAATGTCGCGGTCGAGGACGGCTTTCCTCTCGAATTGGTGTATCACACTCGTTACGGGGCCAGGGATCTATTTATCTCTAATATATTCCTAAGTATAAGCCAAAGAAAATAACATAAGCGTACATTCTACAACAATTGTAATTATTGCAAATTAAACGAATTCTCGTTACGCTGTTTTGCTCATGATTTACGACCTGTGTGAACGCCACGTCAGCCGGTCAACATTCCTATCTTTAAAGTACGAAAAATGAAAATTTAGTCAGGCTTTCCTTTCTTTAAAGCAAAGTGCTATGAACTCGTGGCTGTTAAGCACGAGCTGTCATTATCATCCGGTTCAAGGAATGGAACAATTAAACGAGCTGTAATTTTTCACCTCGATTCTTTCCACAACAATTGTTTAATTCGCCCTTATAAACAAAAAAAAAATCACTGTTTGGATTATTTCGACGCCGATGTTAAAAAAAATATCTATATTAATCGGAATACTGAATCGGCATTGGATCAATTATTGTCATTATTGTTTTCATTCGGGGGTTTCCTGAACTGCTCAAATGCGTTTCAGCATTGCGCCATCTTCAGTGAGGTAACGGACTCAGCCCAATTGCGCGTAAAGCGATTAGCAGATGAACATCCAATATCAACTCTAAATCACAAGAGTTAGCACTACGGCTAAATTATGATTATAATAACAATTAACCTAGGTGTGTTAAGCTCTTCTTCATTAAGAAGAATTCTTGGTCTAGCTATTTTCTTTTTCTACGTTCCGTGAACGAAAGTCATTGAACTTTATTAACAAGTAATTACATTTTTGTCAGATTTTTCCATGTGTCTGACGGGTGATGGACCTGTAATTCGGTCACATGTCATGTTTAATTACAATCTCCTCCTCATTATTTCGCAGTTTTTGTTAAAAATTTTCATTTTTTTCTTTGATCCATCCTTCTATGTTTATGTATTTCCATTCTGTGATGAAAAATACTGCTAACGACCAGGAAGAACTCTAGATTAATCTGCGGGTCTAAAACCAAAAATGGTCATACGGAAGTAATAAGACCCCAAAGAATCCAATGGCTCACTAATCATGTTTAACAAAAACAAGCAACCAAAACATTAGGCAGCCTTCAAAGACAGGCAAGCTAGCAGGGCCAATGAAACCAACCAACTCAATAACACTGGAAACAAACACTCCAGGCACACAACAATAATTAATAAAATCAGATACTAATTGTTAGAAATGGGGACTGTCTAAATGATCCTGGAGAGACATCATATCAAACCTCAAAAGATTATGAAGGAGAAGAAGGATTGAGATACAATTGTGTGGTATATAGATGGCTCTAAAACAAATAAAGGAACCGGATCAGGCGTTTTCAGTACAGCACCAAAATATGAACAAACTCATTAAGGAAGTACACCACGTCAATGAAGCTGAAATATAAGACATCAACGGTTGCACCTTAAAAAAATTTTAAAAGAAGTTACACTTACAAAGAATCAAAGCAGCCATTAAAGTCAAAATTGGTCAGTGAATGCATACAAAATCTCAAAAACCTGAATTGACACTACAATCTGATGATATGCTGGGTACAGAAACACGGAGGAATTTTGGATAACAAAAAGGCAACTGGCCAGAGGAGGATCTGCAGGACACATCTGCACCAGCTGGGATTACAGAAACAAACGTAGAATCGACCTTAATAGAATGGACTCAAAGGCAACAAGAAACGGATGAACACAAGAAGTAATAATGAAGCACTATTAGGTTGGGTTAAAAACAACCTCACCAATACTGGCAAACTCACTGCTACAATTTATTAGAGACGGCTAAACTAAGAAGAGTGATGGGACTATTAGCCTGTTCACTGGCATCTGAGAAAAACATCCACATGAGTATATTCTATGACGACCCTATTTGTATTTTATCCATGAGCAGGAAGAACAGCCATGCTATCTTCTTCGAATTTGTTCCATGGTGTTATAACTTGGGATTGCAAGAAACTACAGGAAAAGGAATTGTAACAACAGTAAAGGCTAGCTCTCCAAAGGAGAAGAATCGAATCGCTTGCACAGACCTAAAAACTAGGAAAGTACAAGCCACAAGGCTGCAGTAGTTGAGGAACAAATAAAAAACCCTAATTATATCCAGATTCATCAACATCTTGATTTCCTACTGAAATTTACAAATGTATTTTAAAGGATATAATTTTATATAATATCCGCTTACTGTATAATTAAGGTTTTTAGTTGAGATAAAAAAGACAATGGCATGGGCGGGATTCGAACCCACAACCTTCGGCTAGATACGCCGTTACTCTACAACTTGAGCCATCGTGCTCACTCGGACAACTCCCACCTTTTCAATTTTCCCTCCTTTTCTCCTTTTTTCACGAAAAACCTGAATCAATTGAAAAATTAACCAGTGATTTTTATAAGTTAAATTAAGTATATCTTCACTAAAACATTCCGTGGCCATTTCATTTGTCGCCGCGAATCGAATCCAGATTACACATTTGAAAAATGGCAAAAAGGAGGGAAGATTCAAAAAGTGAGGTTGGGATGGGAAGTTGCTGTCCCAGTGGGCCGAGGTCACGATAGCTCATGTGGCAGCGTATTTTGCCGAAGGTCGTGGGTTCGGATCCCGCTCGTGACACTGACTTTTTTATCTCAGCTAAAAACCTTAATTAATTGGTCAAGCTGACCACGAAAACTAGTGAATTACTGCATAATATCAAATGTGTATAAAATAGAAATTGTAGGAAATTTGCAGATGGATTATTTTAGGAGAGCCAGTTTGAATATAAAAACTTGAATAGAAACTATATGCAATTTTGAACATTTTTTTCAGATTTCTCTCTCTCTCTCTCTCTCTCTCTCTCTCTCTCTCTCTCTCT
>CM077104.1:13903407-13916197 GCA_039619505.1 Cimex hemipterus
TCTCTCTCTCTCTCTCTCTAAATAAATAAATAAATAAATAAATAAATAAATAAATAAATAAATAAATAAATAAATAAATAAATAAATAAATAAATAAATGAGAATTGTTAATAGAAATATGATCCAATTACAAAAATCTGGGTGTTTGAAAAATACTGGATTACGCACTGTTGGAACATCAAAAAAATTAAAGCTAATTTAATATTTCCTAGTTGATAATCTAGTATAAACTTATCTTTTACAGCCCTTAACTTTAGATATAAATGGGTACTGAAATATTTCTGAGACTCCTCGTGGAACAAACAAACAAATGGTTTTCGGTACATTTTATCGAGCTGTTTCGAAATCTAAGTCCGCCGGGAAAGAATCGCGCTAGAATTTGAAACATGTTCCACACGTTTTTTTTTTCTTTTTCTCTTTCTGCGTGTATTACAGCAATGAAAGGAGTCGAATTAAACACATACAGCGCGACAAAAGAGTCGAGTCCCGTTACGCACTCGGTCAGAAAGGAGCGAGGGTTTCCGAGGCGATTCACCGACTCCTGGTGGAATGTAGCGTTCCGAGAACGAAACCTGTTCCGTGGGCAGTTGGAAATCAAGTACCGTTCCTCCTTGATACGAAAACTGGT
The DNA here is from genome assembly GCA_039619505.1 of Cimex hemipterus. Taxonomy (NCBI): domain Eukaryota; kingdom Metazoa; phylum Arthropoda; class Insecta; order Hemiptera; family Cimicidae; genus Cimex; species Cimex hemipterus. The sequence continues at coordinate 13,904,036 of CM077104.1, forward strand.
TGTATAAAAACAAAAGGCAACTCGCTTCAGAGCATCTACCAGCCGCTGACCTGGATCATTTATCAACACGCATTGAGAACTATTTTAACATAGACAAAAGACAAGTGTGGCACACTGACATAACGACTCTCATCAATGATGCCTCGGACTAAAATGGGACTTGACACAACACGATAGTTTTTGATATATTTTTTATACGTGAATTCTCAAATTTGGTTATTCACATAAAGAAATACTAATAAGTAATGACATGTTTTTTGGCAGCAATCTTTTATAAAATTCAATGAAATTTTTGAATATACTTTCTGGATATTGCTTTTTTAACTCAGCTTAAGGACAGTGATAATCATTCTTATCAAGAACTTGTTTAATAATGGGACTTCTTTCATGCAGGACACTAGTAGATCATAATTTGTATAAAGGTGTGTAGAGATTAGTGACCGTTAATCGATAATTATTCAGATATCGTGTGATGCGATCTGGTGTGATGTAGATGTCAAAAAAGCATTTTCCATTCCAACGTTTCGATCTTTATTGAGAACTTCTTCAGGGCCTGGAATTTATTAGACCACTTGCAATTTTAGCATATTATTTTTAGCATGTGTTGTTGTCAAAAGCTTGTTGATGGCGATACTTCCAAGATTAAGCTCAATCTATATCATTGATTTTCAACAAAAGTTTGTTAAACATTTGTTAAATGTAAACTGGGTTTGTAAATCCCAGGCCTTGAAGTTGATCTCAATAAAAGATCGAACCGTTGGCAGCGAAAATTCTGTAAATATAATGAAAATCTTTTAAAAGAGTCCAACAATTTTAACAAAAAATGTCTCATGAAGAACCTTAAATTTCTATCTAATAATCTTTAAATAAACATTGTGCTCCAAGTTAAAAAATAAAGTTTGCAGTGCCAAAACTAGTTCATAAAATATCCCTTCTGTCTATGTTAATTTACTTAATTTTCATAAGTCCAAATTATTGTTAAAATTTATTGCACGATAAAAAAATGTTTTTCTGAAACCAACGTCACACCACACAGCATCTCACGATCGCCAAATAAGCAGTGAAAATTCTGTAAATATAATGAAAATCTTTTAAAAGAGTCCAACAATTTTAACAAAAAATGTCTCATGAAGAACCTTAAATTTCTATCTAATAATCCTTAAATAAACATTGTGCTCCACGTTAAAAAATAAAGTTTGCAGTGCCAAAACTAGTTCATAAAATATCCCTTCTGTCTATGTTAATTTACTTAATTTTCATAAGTCCAAATTATTGTTAAAATTTATTGCACGATAAAAAAATGTTTTTCTGAAACCAACGTCACACCACACAGCAACTCACGATATCTGATTAATTATTTTTATAAAGCATACATCATTAAGAAAATTCTGAATGAACTTATTAAACATTTTTTAATTTTGATTGGAAATGCTCTCCAGCCTCCGCAACGGTTATCCGCATTATCCTGTTTTTCCTTTCCTTTATCAATTTCGTCATCCTCGAAAAAAAGTAATTAAAAAAGCAATTACACAACTAAAAAGGATATTAAAGGAAGTTATTTTTCTGAAATTTCCTGGTCTCTAGGGTTGAAATAGTCGTTTTGTATCACTACATTAAGATTTTCAAGTTTGAGAAAAAAGAAAAGTTCTGCCTGATAAAACTCTTTTTTAACCGACGTTTATAAATTTAGTATTGTCTATATCTTATTGAAAATTTAACTTAGTTTTCAATCGTATCAACGGATTTGTTAAAAATATTTTAGTTTGTGAGTTATCATTTTTTATTTGAAGCAACGTCCTGAAAACCTAAGAAATCATAAAACTGGGTTTAGCTCGGAAAGTTTTGAGGTTCGTACCATAGTTAATTACGGCTTTTTGGTTCCTTTTTGAGTATAGAGTATACTGGCAAAGTTTGCAACAGTAGTAGCCGAAGTATTTTTTAAATTATTTTTAAAGTACATTAACAATATTCAAAAGAAACGGTGTAATTACAATGACGACATATAATTATGATTGATTAATTATTATAGTGAAAATGATATATAAATGTATTTTAACATTTTAACCTTTACGTTTTTCCATCACAGCCAAAGATATTAGTAAAAGAGTATAATTAATTAAAATTATATATAAAGTCAATGTAGATTCCACTATGGAGCAAAAAAAATCTTCAACACATTTGCAAGACGGCCGAGTATATTCCTCCGGAGGCAAAAAAAAATTATCAGGCCCACTATAAAACTGTGTAGGAAGTAATCGGGAAAAATAACAGAATTCATAGAATAATTAGCACCAACAGGAGTAAGAGAAACTCTGAAGGCTCTATTTGACCCCTAGTATTTTACATACATTCCGTGCAGAAGGTCGAAATGTACCTTGATGGCAATAAATCGTTTGGAAAATTGTCTTTCTTTAACCGATTGAAACGTACGACAGCATTTCCGATATATTTACTACCGTCGCCTTCACTCTTCCTTTTACTTAAATTTTGAGGGCGTTGAACTCGAAGTTTACCACACGCCCATCAGTCATACGAGGAAGGTTCACGGCCCTTGCGGCTCCCAATTTACGCAATAGTTCCGGGTCCGTAGACACAAAAAGGCCAGTATCCACATTTCCTATATGTATATCGTTTCGGCCATCCGAGGGATGCAATAAAAGTCACCCCTTGTTTACGGATGGGTTCTGGGGTACAAAAGGGTGGGCACTCCTCGGCCCTACCTCGTTGTAAAACGTGACAATCGGATTCTTAAGAAGCCGCCGTCCTTCCGACAAATACATATGTATAACTATGGTAAAGTTGTTTTAAAACAACAATTTGAACCAAGGGAATTTTGATTCCATTGAAGCTTTAGGGGATTTATTAACAGAGAATAATTTTTACTATGATTTGTCCCTTCCGTAACACAATGATGTGAATGAAGAGCTAAGATTTTTGAACAGCGTATCAACACCTTTCTCAGCGATAATGGAATTAAAAAACTAATTGCGAAACTAATTACACAATGAAATATTTAAAGGATAAATAAAATGAAATTATAATTTAAACAATAAATTTTAACAATAAGTTTGATTTATGAAAATTAAGTAAATTAGCATAGACTGAAGTGAGATTGTATAACTAGTTTTGGCACTGCAAACTTTATTTTTTAAGATTGATTACAATGTTTATTTAAGTACTATTAGATAGAAATTTGAGTTTATTCATGAGATATTTTTTTTGTTAAGGGTCTCTTTCAAAAGATTTTCATTCTTTTTTTCATTTGTCTGGGAGGACGCAGGTTTTAGAAAAAAAATTCTTTTATCGTTTCGAGCATTATTGAGATCATCTTCAGGAATGAAAGTGTTTGTTTTACGTGTGTGTATATGTGTCGTTCTTGTCTTTCGTGTCAACAACGAGTTAATCTCTCAACCCGACAGACAGGAATGGCACATCTACACGCAAAACAAACACTTTCATCTCTGAAGATGATCTCAATAAAGATCGAAACGTTGGGACGATAAAGAAAATATTTCTTTAAAAACCTACATCACACCAGAACGCATCTCGCGCTTTGTGAATAATTGTTATAGTAAGTTGTACGTCCAAAAATTTTAGATTAAGAATTAAGATAAAGAATGACTTTATACAATACTAGAAAAAAAGTCTTAAAATTTTTGAAAGTAAAAAAAAATTTCTAACATTGTATAAATTCATCCTTTTATAAATCAAAAAATTTCTAGCATTGTATAAATTCAATTTTTTGTCTCACATCCTCACATTCATTTGTAAAATTTAATCAATATTTATAAATCCTAGGATCTGAAGATGATCTTAATAAAGGTCGAAACGTTGGCACGATAAAGAAAATATTTTTCTAAAGCCGATGTCACACCAGACAGTATGTCGCGATCTCAGAAAAAGCAATTTATACTAAAAATAAATAAAAATTCTAGGGAAACACTACAAATACTGTGTGATGATTAGTGGCCGTTATTGATAATTATTCAGATATCGTGAGATGCGGTGTGGTGAGATGCAGGTTTCAGAAAAACGTTTTCTTTATCGTGCCAACGTTTCGATCTATATTGAGATCATCTTCAGAGCCTGGGATCTACAAACAAACATTTGTTAATTGTAAACTATATTTGTAAATCCCAGGCCCTGAAGATGATCTCAATAAAGATCGAAACGTTGGCAAGATAGAGAAAACGTTTTTCTAAAACCTGCATCACACCTGACCGCATCTCACGATTTGCGAATAATTTTGAAAGTCAATTGTACGCGTAATATCTCTAGGACAATGCATGACCTCATATTCGTCGGTGAGCAAACAAAATTGTCGTACTTGTCACGTGCTACCCAACCGACCATATTTGCCGGACATTGCGCCTTAAGATTGCCATCTGTTCCGGCCAATGCAAATATGTTCTTTTAAAAGTTCTCCTGCTAAGGGAAGAAGAATAAGTAGAAATATGTTTAAATAAAATTTAATCGACTGGGAAATCTCTTATGACTATGGTACTCCTTTTGACTGGGAGGGCTTTCATTAAGTTCATGTTGATACAAAAAGTAACATGCTACTATTTTTTGGATATTCTGGTGACCAGAATTCTTAGTGATATCAGAATCATTGTGACTCATGGGATAGTGATCTATATATTGTGTTTCATTCAGCCTATTGAATTATACAATTTTACCAGCCTTCTACATAAATTTAATTATTCTTTTTGCGTAAGGTCTTGGTTGAGATTAAAAAGTCAGCGTCTCCAGCGGGATTCGAACCCACGACCTTCGGCTAAATACATCGCTGCTCTATCTCTTGAGCAATCGCGATTTCAATCCTCTCGAACACCAACTCTCCATCTCAACCTAAAACCGACAATTTGAAAATGGCAAAAAGAGGGAAAATTCGGACGATGGAAGGTTGAGACGGTGAGGTTAGCAGAATGTCGTGGGTTCGTATCCCGCTCGTGACGCTGACTTTTTTATCTCAACCAAGACCTTACGCAAAAAGAAGTATCTTGTTTTTACCACTAAAACATAAGTGGATTAATAATTTAAATTCATAAATGTATTATTTACAGGAGTTATATTATTTGTTGTACGTTTGTCTACTGTAGATCAATTTTTTCCATGAGAACAAATTCACACTCGGCCAAGGATCTTTTGCTCCATCTTGAGATGTCACACGGTGCGAGAAAACCTGAGACCAATCGGCCCATTCAACGTTCACAATCGACAATTGTTTGATGTATGATTATCCCTGCCAGGGATGCCATGGTACGACATCATAGCTATATCACGACAGTGTATTTTATTGTCCCCTTTTGTCCTGTACTTCTATTCTGTATATTTTAATTAATGATTAAGCTTAAAAATACATGTTCCGTAGATGTAGATAGGGGGTGCTAATAATTTTATGAATTTAAAATTGTATACTGTTCAATTATATTTGTATTAACAAGAAACAGAATGGCACTTATAAAAAAAAAGGTGGCGTTTTTTAACGTAAGAAATGATGCAATATGCTTCCTATGGTCGAAGCTCCCCATCTGTCGGGATTTCACACAGAAAAACGAAAGTGTAGGTGTAAAATCTGTTGGAGGAAGTGGGTGGGAAGGGTGAGTCAATATGTTTAAAGACCTGAAATCATCGTAGAAAGGAAAAGGGCTGAAAGAGGGCCATTAAGGTCCTCCTGTCAGGTGGTGCATCGATGGGAAAGGAAGCCAACTGTTGCTTCTGCCTATTTATCATCATATGCTATCGACCAGGAAGCGGGGCGCACGGAGGGGGAAAAAAACACAATATACATACGTAAATCTTTGTAATAATCTATAACCAAGCACGTATTGCGGTCGGAACAACCCCTATTTATATTAGTTGGCAGCGACCTCCTTTGTTGTGGTCTCTATCCGCTAGACATATGTTATAAATCATCGTACAGTCTGTGAAAATTATATTTAAAGAAGCTTTAATCTCGGTGTCGAAGAAGGTACAGGATTTGAAAGGAAATATTTAATAGGGCGATGATTTTTTGGCCCCAGTTGGTCACGATATCTGTAACGAAATAAAAAACCACAAATGACAACTATTTTGTATAATTCATCATGAACTAAAACTTATAAATTATGTAGGGTTTCAATCTTCGTAGAGACTATTGGGCAGATGAATACAGACTTAATGCTGGGTTCACCGTGCTTTCGGCACCTTGTGCCATCATCAGAGCATATTTTATTACAAATAAACCGGCAAAATTTATTAAGCTGGCCACTGGTCCATAGGCTTAAACTCAAAACACTTGTACAATATTTTTTTTCGTATTAATCGTTTTCTTCATATTTGGGAAAATAAGTGTACCATTTTATTACATTAATTGTTCATTGTATGTTACTGTGAACCTATTTGAATTTGTTTCCTGCATTTTGTCTTTTTCGCCCGTCTAATGACCTCTAGGAAGATGTAACCCTACTAAAAAAAATTGTTAACCACCCTTACGTATCAAACCTGTGGTTTCTTGCAAAAAGTAGGATATGCAAAAAACTCAATTTTAAGTCGAATTTAGGAATGTCGGTTGCAATCATTCTAGTTGTTCGTTTCTGTTTTCCCTGGTTGCCAGTTTTCACTGGGTTTCTATGCCCAGGATGACCATTTTCTAGCGAAGTTAGAGGCTCTTCAGGGATCTTACTCCTTATCACAATATTTCATAATATCTCGTGAAAACTGCATACAAATACTATGTCACATTCTTTAAATGACAAAAAATATATAATTCAGAGAGGTAAAATACACAGGTGTAGGGTTGATGGAATGTAATTTTAAATATTTTTTTCAAGGTATTTTAATGGGTTTTTACAGGACGGTCTCAAACTGTGCCATTTTGAAATGATTAATTGTATTGTCTTTAATTTTATTATAATTTATAACATGTTCGTTGATCGACCTGCAGAGTCTCTTCACCGAGGTTTCGGCACGTTATAGTTCCATCATAACAGCTAATTTTTTTAATTTATTACAAATTCAAATAAATGCACTGTAACATACAATTAAAATAATAAAATGATACCCATACTTTCCCAAGGTTGAAGGACACCATTCACATAAAAATCTACTGTACAAGTGTTTAGGTTTTAAGGCTATGGAGCACATGGACAGCATAATATATTTTGACGGTGAAAACAGACATCTGCATAAATTTATAAATAATTGTTAACACCTAATATTTTTATTTGTCATTGAAAACAATAGTTTGTTGTAAAGTAAAACAATACTTCCATAAAAATACATAGGACTAAAGGTCCAACTATTTTCTTTTCTTTTTTTTTTTTTTTGACTAGCAATTTATTTCAGATACTTTTGCGATCACAATGTATCATTACAAAAATTGTTTTTGAAATCTTGAAAACTAAATTACAGCATTTACAGAAACTATGTACAAAGGATAAAAAATTAATGAGAGAGAGAGAGAGAGAGAGAGAGAGAGAGAGAGAGATAGATAGATAGATAGATAGAGATAGATAGATAGAGAGAGAGAGAGAGATAGAGATAGATAGATAGATAGATAGATAGAGATAGATAGATAGATAGAGGTAGATAGATAGATAGATAGAGAGAGAGAGAGACGAACCCATGAACCCATCTCCTCCAGAGGGACTCTTATGATTAGTGAAGGTTACGAAGGCTTTTTGTTTTCAATGTCAAATAAAAAATATTATGCATAAATAATTACTTATGTAATTAATTAATTGAAAAAAGTAATGTCTATAGATTGGTGACCGTTAATAGATAATTATTCAGATATCGTGAGATGCGGTCTGGTGTGATGTAGGTATCAGAAAAACATTTTCTTTATCGTACCAACGTTTCGATCTTTTATTGAGATCATCTTCAGGGCCTGGGATTTACAAACATAATCACTTTTCCAAATTCTATATGTATTTTCTAAATGTAAATTATGTTTGTAAATCCCAGGCCCTGAAGATGATCTCAATAAAAGATCGAAACGTTGGCACGATAAAGAAAATGTTTTTCTGATACCTACATCACACCAGACCGCATCTCACGATATTTGAATAATTATAATTTTATGTAGATGTTTTTTTGCACCGTCGTAATGTATTATGCTGGCCATGTGCTACATAGCCTTAAACCAAGACACTTGTACAATAGTTTTTCATGTTAATCGTTTTCTTCATCCTTGGGAAAGTATGTATATCATTTTATTACATTCATTCTTTATTGTATGTTACTGTGTATTTATTTGAATTTGTAATAAAATAGGCTCTGAAGATGGCATTCAAAGGTGCAGAAAGCTAAGCGAAACCAGTATTTAATCTTTTTTACCCCGTCTAATGACCCTTACGAACATTATAATAAAATGAAAGACAATACAATTAATCCTTCTTTCAGAATGGCACAATTTAAGTCTGTCCTATTAAAAATTGTATTAAAGAAAATACTTACATTCCATCACCCCTACATCTGCGGGAGTTTACCTCTCTGAATTATTAGTTATTCGGAGATCGTGAACGTCGTCAAGTGTGATGTAGATTTCAGAGAAACATTTTCTTTATCGTGCACACGTTTCGATATTTTATTGAGATCAACTTCAGGGCCTGGGATTTACAAACATTGTTTACATTTAACAAATACACTATGATGGAAAAAAGTTAATTTCTCTTAATTAAATTTTTTTTTCTTTTGCGACGTAGTGTTTTTATGTAGTTTTCACAGATATTATGAAATATTGTGATATGGAGTAAGATCCCTGAAGAGCCTCTAACTTTGCTATAAAATGTTCATCCTGGTCGTAGAAACCCAGTGAAAATTGGCAACCAAGGAAAACAGAAACGAATAATTACAATGATTGCAACGGTATTCCTAAATTCTACTTAAAATTGAGTTTTTTACGTAACCACCTTTTTGCAAGAAACCACAGATGCGTGTGACATGTGAGTGGGCGTGCGTGTGTTCGGCTGATTAACTCCATAAGGCGAGATGGTCCGTATCCCATGTCAAACCTCTTGAAATAGACACGGCTAGGTTGAAAAAAAACCCCGAAACATCAACGGCGTGGGTGAAATGTGGCATCTAGGAAATGTAGATGGAAACTAGTAATATGAAACTAGTAGTAAATAATGTAGAATTAGCTGGTAAAAGCTACCTTGTGTGGAATGAACCCGTAAAAGTTGGTTAAACCTATTACAGAATATTATAGAAATAAAAAAATATAATTAAAGAATTTATACGCAAAATTGGATGAGCCTTATTGCAGAATTGACTAGCGCCCTATTGTGAAATAAGCTGGTAAATGTTGGAATAACTATTACAGAATGAGCTGGTAATACTTCATAAACCTAAGTGAACTTAGTAAAAGTCGATACAACTAATATAACCAAACCCTATTGTAGATATTTACTAAACCTTGTAGAATTAGTAAGCACAAGTTGGTAAACCTTATGGTGAAATTAGGTGGTAAGATTTGCTTTACATAATGAGCTGACTAAAGTTGATGAATCCATTGTACAAATTTTGTAAATCCTATTACGGAATAAGCTAGGAAGGGTCAGTAGAAGTAGGTGGTAAGCTTTGGTCAATCGTACTGCAGAAAGATGGTGAAATTTGATAAATTTAACTACTATAGAACAAATAGTAAAAGAAAATTTAGTCAACTTTATTGTAGACTTACTACGAAAGAGTTTTGTAAACCTGAAATTAGATGGCAAAATTTGGTAAGACTTATTAAAAAATTAACTAGGAAATGTTGGCAAACCTTGTTGCAGAAGTAGGTGACAAATATTGAACAATTTTATAATATAATTAGCTTATAGATGTGATTAACTTATTGAGGAATTAGCTGGTAAATGTTGATATAACTTATTGTAGAATGAGCTGCCAAATGTTGATCAATCTTCTAAAAGAATTAGCTTATAGATGAGATCAACTTAGTGAGGGATAAGCTGGAAAACGTTGATAATCCTTATTGCAGAATGAGCTGACGTATGTCTGTAATAAGGTTTATCAACTCAATATTTATCAATCTTATAATAGAATTAGCTTATAGATGTGATAAACTTATTGAAGAATTAGCTTGTAAAGGTTATAAACCTTATTGTGCAATAACCTGTGAAATATTGATCAATCTTACAATAGAAGTAGCTTATAGATGTGAGTAACTTATTGAAGAATTAGCTGTTAAATGTTGATAAACCTTATTGTAGAATGGGCTAACAAATGTTGATCAATCGTACAAAAGAATTAGCTTATAGATGTGATAAACTTATTGAAGTGTTAGCTTGTAAAGGTTGGTACACCTTATTGTGCAATAACCTGTCAAATATTGATCAATCTTACAATAGATGTAGCTAATAAATGTGAGTAACTTATTGAGGAATTGGCTGGTAAAAATGATAAACGTTATTGCAGAAGTGGCTCACAAAAGCTGATCAATCTTAGAATAGAAATACCTTGTAAAATTGGTAAAACATATTGAGGAAACAGGTGGTAAATGCTGACAAACCTTATTGTAGAATGGGCTGACAAATGTTGATCAATCGTACAAAAGAAGGTGAGATGAACTTATAGGAGAATTAACTGACGACGGACAAACGTTATTGCAGAAGTAGCTGACAAAGGTTGATCAATCTTATTATAATAGAAATACCTTGTAAAATTTGGTAAAACCTATTGAGGAATTAGATGTTAAATGTTAATAACATTATCGCATATTTACGTTAACGTTTTGCACATAATCTGGTAACAAGTTGGTAAATCCTATTGTAAAATTTGTTAGTAAAAGTACTTTACAGTATTATTAGTGGGTGAAAGTTAGTGAAGCTTATTGTTGAATTAGGTGGTAAAATTTGGTAAAACTAATTGTAGAATTGTGTGGCCTATATTCGGAAAATCTTTTCTCGGGTCCAAAGGGGTTGTTTAATCAACATCACACACTTTAAAGTTATAAAACTTAATTCGTAAAATAACCAAAGTTTACAATTTTAACAGACTTTGACAGTATGGAAGATAACCTTTCCCGCCAAATGACTTTTACATAAATTACACCATCACTATTCGAGGATCTCTGGTTACATAATTGTTATTTCATTCCCGTATGCAAATTTTTTCCAATCTATTCTTTAAGATATAAGGAAATTTATAAATAAGACGAAAGGCTGTTAGAAGCCTGTATGAGATGACGTTATATCTTATTCCTGAAATTCCCGTTCAGAAAATAAATTGTGTACGTTTTTTTGTTATATTTGGTTCATACTATTAAGTAATATTATAATTTACAAATTATCCCTTCGCCCTAGATCCTTAGATGAAAATGTTTTTTTTTTTCAAATTCCGGTGAAAAATTTTGATTTATGATGATTACTGAAATATTGGATGGTCAGAAGGACGTGAGCCACCAGACATATTGCTCTACCTTTTAGTTCCGTAGAAAAAGGAAGGGGTTTATTTTTTTACGTCGAGAGCGAAAGTCAAGCTGCCCCTAGTAAAAAGGGTCATCAACCCTCAAGTTTTATTGTATACAGGAAAAAAATCTGGTAGGATTTCCTCTCTTTCCCAGACTCGATAGTTTTTTCCCCTCCGTGTCAGGTATAAACCTTTACCATTTAGTGTTGTAGTATTACGAACGGCATGTGTGGAACTGATTTGAGGGAAAATTAACAATCTAAACTTACAATTTTGGCGATGACTTGTACGTGTTTTGACTTATGGAGAAAATAGAGATAGAACAATACAAACAGAGAGGTTGATAAAAAGGAAATTAATACGGAGAGAGAGAGGGGGAGAGGGAGAGAGACAAAGAAAAAAAAACATTTTAATAAAGAAATTTCAGTAAATTGAAGGGTACAAAATTATGCAAAAATGATTGTGCAAAATATACAAAAAGAAAATTAGATAAATACAATAGAAAAAGAGTGAGCTATATAGATAAACATAGAAAGAGAGGGGGAGAGAGAGAGAGAGATAGAGAGAGAGAGAGAGAGAGAGAAACAAAGACAAAACATTTTAATAAAGAAATTTCAGTAAATTGAAGGGTACAAAATTATGCAAAAATGATTGTGAAAAATATATTTTAAAAAAATTAGATAAATAGCAAAAGAGTGAGCTATATAGACAGAGATAGAAAAGAGAGAAATCGGAGAGATGGAATAGATAAAAAGGGAGGGAGAG
>CM077104.1:13922194-13969110 GCA_039619505.1 Cimex hemipterus
GAGAGAGAGAGAGAGAGAGAGAGAGAGAGAGAGAGAGAGAGAGAGAGCATTTAACCCAAGGGCAGCACAGGGCTTTGAAAGTACGAATGCATGTTAAAAAAAGAAAACTAAAAACAAAAAAAAACACAATAGAAGAATTGAAATATTACAAGACGTTGCAAAAATGTATCGCTGAGCTTGAGTGGAAATGAACTGGACACATGTTCCAAACCGCATAAATCTCGTTCTGCCAGTTTATACGTGCAACAGTTTGAATCCCATGCCAAAATGACAAATGAAACATGAAAAGAAAAGGAATCAAAAGTACAGGTGGGCAGATGACATCATCAGAGTAGCGCAAGACAAGGATAAATGGGAAGAGACGATGGAAGACCTTACCTCGATTTTTTTTTAAATAACAAAAGCATACAATAAACATTTAAGTTTCTTGTTCAAGTTCGAAGATATAACACGAATTTTTCTTTATTACGAACATACACTATCTTTACTGGCTTCTTTTCGTTCAATTGAAATATTACTTTATACTTTCTTGTTTTTCATTTTTGTTCCATATTAAAAATAGAGAAATTTTTGTACCCTACAAATCTGAAAGTTCACTGATTTATAATAAATACTGCAACTTATTTATATTAGCTCAAATTTGCATATGCGTGTTCAGAGCTAGGCATAACACTCCTTGCAGTTCGCTGGAAATGCTTGATTTTTTTGATTTAACGATAAATTACCATCACATCTCAAAAATCACACACTTTGAGGTTGAGTTCCGAGGGTTACCAGCAGCTAGGTCAATTCAACCAACGCACGCAGTTCCAAAATTCAAACCCATTCACAACTTTAAATCGCTCAACATGTTCTACTCGAGTACTCGACGATCCACCTTACCCTTTAGACTTGATATATACTATTCTAATTGAGAATCTATGGGGTACTCAATTTTACGCAATCACGCTAATAAATACATTCACTCTTAACACCGCCAGGGACACAAGACTATAGCTTCGAAAAAGGGCACCCAGATACTAGCCGTCATGTTCAATCATGATTTTTCATATCAGTGGTATTCTTATATGGAGCCAAGGAATTTTACCTAGGTGGCACCAACTTACCAAACAGCCTTTCCCCACAGGCTGGACGTGGGCTGTGCCCACAAGTAAGTGCTCGTGTGTCAACCCAGTATTCTTAGGTAGGCCGTCCACTGGAGCCGTTTTCAGCCGAACTTGAATAGGGCCGGAAGATCCAAAAGGGACGAAACGAATGAACACACGTCCATTAGAACCAATTCGTTCGGTCGTATAGGGCCGTGTACAGCCGAAGCACTTTCCTATCCAAATAAATTTGTATTTTCCAGTCCAATTTGGATAGTTACTTCAACTGTCAACCAAGTGACATCAGACATTCACCAGTTTAACGCTGTTCTTTGCTTTTTTCTTACCTCTTTATTTCGAGGGATTGCGATAATAAGTGCGATTCAGGAGTAGGCATGCGTGATCCACTCTATCATCGGAGAGATGTCCAGCGTAAGCTGTGGTAAAGGATAGCTTTAGAAATGAAACTTCCAATATTTTTGTTTATTTCTTTCATTCCAGTTGTATGTAAATTAAGAATTTTCGAGCAGCACCGAATCGTCTACATCCATTTGGGCTGTGTCGTGAAATGACGAAAATCGGCTACAGTGGAAGACGGCGTTTGGCTATATTGCCGGTCGTCCGTTTGTTTAAATAGTTCGGCTGTTGAACTGCCGTCCGAGTTCGGTTCCAATGGACGAGCAGCTTTAATCGAATAAGGATGACCATTCTTCTACGAGTCAGGTCCTCCGAGAGTCACTTATATGACAGTGCATTTTCTATATGAGAGATTCTGTGTTCTTCCATCACACCTACTTGGCAATATTCTTTTATATTTTCATTGCACTTTTGACGACAGAGAATCGATGGTTATGTCCGTAGGTTGGGACGGAACTGCCTTGTTCACCTTTTCATTACTGTCCAGATTTAAGCGTTCGGGTATCCGGACAACGATCACCGGTTTGCTTAGAAGCGGTTCATGGTCTTGTATTCTACATCTAAAGCAGTTTAGGAAATAAAGTTCGCACGTTACGATCAACATTAAAAAAAATCCATTGTATACAACAAATTTAACCTTTTTTCTATAGAATGCAGAAATGACGATTAGTACTTGGCACAATGGCAGGTTACGGTCGGTTGGGCGAAAGTTCCCATTGCAGCTACCCTCTTAATGTTCTTCACAGTTACCAATATTTTTTTTTTTATATAGAATTCGATTAGCGGTTCAAAAGGTCGCGCGGCCACCCGCGTTTCGACCGTTTCGGGGGGTTGCCAAAATGGGCAATTTGGGACGTTCTTTCAATAAAAGAGTTCGGCCGGTACGACCTTTTAAGTATTTCAGTGAAAGACAAAAAGTATTGTCTAAGTGTTTAAGTTGAGTGGGAACATACTAAAGACTTAGAAGGCTTTTGTATAAAGTCAATGTAGACCGACTGTCAAGTTGACTGGGTTTGTGACGTGTATTCACGTCTTCTTTAAGGCGGTTCCAAATAAGTCTTTTGTCAATGTACAAGCGGAGGCCCGTAGAAATAACACGATCTCCTTTTCTACAATTTTTTTAAAGTAACAGTTTCTACAAAGCTATCAGTATTCGAAAGTCAACTATGATTTAAATTCGTTGTTTTTTTTTTACAAACTCTTCGACCAAGGGAAACACCATTTTATCTGTTTTAGGTTAATACAATTTCTGGAAAAGAAGGTGATAAAAATAGCAAGGCTTCGGATTTTATAGTATGATAAAATGTGACGAACCTATTTCAGAACTGGTTTGATTCTCTTAAGAACTCGAAAACACCCGGCTCTTCAACGTATTCGGTCGAAAATGTAAATGCATCTACACACTGGTTTTCTGAGGATAAAGGTCCGAATATTCATAAAACCTTCACAACGATTCTACGATTCTGGATTTTAACACTAACTACGAACATTTCAGTCTGGGTTACGTACTTTTCTCAGCGAATTCGGCTGTTTTAGAAATATCTACCTTTTGTTCAGATGGTTATGGATCAAGGTAAACTTACTAGTCTTGTCCTTGTTTATTTTTCTAAAGCTTTTGATATCATAAACCATTCTCCTATTCTTTCTAAACACAATTTCCTTTCTTTCTCAGGCAGGGTTCTTTGTTGGTTTGATGACCAAATAGTCCTCACCCTTCCAATTCCTCTCCCCTGCCCGTCACTTCTGGTTTTCCTCTTGAGCCTTGGACCCAGTATATCAACCTCCCTATTGTTGTGTCAACTGCACTTATCTAGCTTTATGGTTATGAAAATACATTAATTTTTTAAAAGTAATTATTCATTAAATCAACCCTGATCATCAGGAGCATACTTTTAAAGGATAGAATGTTATAAGCACCATTTTCCTCACAAAAAATTTAATTTTATCATAAAACTATGATTTTTTTATTGTGTCGATAAGTGAATTAAAAATGTATTTACTCTAAGAACCGAAGTTTCATTAACCATCAGTTAAAATATCATCCATTTTTTCAGCAATTGTTCAAATAGTTAGTATTTCGTATTGGTTTATGCCAAAGAATCATAAAAATTCCGTTTTTCTAATCGAAACTAGAGCTCAGCTAACTTTTGTTTTTTTGAGAAAGACTCCGGTTGAATTTGTTCTCGAAAAACCGTTCCAATCAAAAAAGAAAACAGAAGAAAGTGGAATTTTTTAACACGGTAAGATTCGTAAATTTCCATTTATTGGAATTTTAATGTTCATCCTTTTAAGGGGAGATTTAAAATTTGAATAAGTTCTGCAAAGTAGCTAGAAATTTTTTAATGAAAAAAAAATGTTTCTTTTTAAATTCTTAATTCACTAATTTCGTGGTCCGCTTGACCAATTAATAAAATGATAATTAATTAAGGTTTTTAGTTGAGACGAAAATAGTTAGTTAATGGCACGAGGGGGATTCGAACCCACGACCTTCGGCTAGATACGCCGCTGCTCTACCACCTAAGGCACCGCTCAGGTACAAGACTGATCCAGGCCAGCCTCCCTCAAGGGGACATTCTTGGCCCGATCTTTATATTCGATTTATACTGGTGACCTGGTGAAACATGTAAACAGGATTCTTAAGACTTTCGCGACAGAAACAGCCACTATATCTCATAAAATCCTACCCAAGCCACCTCCAATAACCAGGAACATCTTGAGCTCAATGAAGAATGGTACAGAACGATGAAGACGATACTTGACGATGACAAATGCGTTCATGTTAGGTTGTGAAACTAAGCAACCAAAGCAAGACAACCAATTGGTCGACACATTGGCCATCCTTAGCTTAACCTCATTAAACAAATGTGTTGGACCCCAGGAAATATGGAATCGGAGTTGGCTCTTAACAAACAAACTTTGTAAAGTTCATCAGCACCAAACAGTTTTGTTTTTTCTCTTTATCTTTCATGACCTAAAGTTATCGAATAAAGATTCCATTTTTTTTTAATCATTCGCACTACCTTCTAAGTTCACTTCCCTCCAAGCGTCTAATCTTTTCAATATATTGTCATATTGCAAATAAATATTTTTTTATATTCAATCAAAATATTTCTACTTACTTAATTAAATTCACTTTATACCACATCCAAAATGTATTTGCTAAATGTAAACAATGTTTGTAAATCCCAGGCCCTGAAGATGATCTCAATAAAGATCGAAACGTAGGCACGATAAATAATATGTTTTTCGGAAACCTACATCACACGAGACAGCATCTCACGATTTCTGAATAATTATTATTATATCCATGGGATTTATGACCGGTTATGTTACCACGATATCAGTTAAAAAGTTTCAGATTTATGTCTCGATACCCATCATACTAGTATGTAGATCATGTTATTTAAGATCTGACGTAATATTTGTTTACATTTTGTCATTAATCTTGATTTTGGAGTGGAAGAAATGATGTCCTTTTTTTAAAGGTTGTCATAAGAAATTTTATTGTCGTAACGTGCCTTCGTGTCGTCGATCGTGCTAGCAGGGAATTTCAACCCATTTGTCCCTAATGGATGTGAATGTTAAAGGAGGTTAACCTGGGACGTCTTGGGATTTGGTAGTGGGGAGGGTTTTCTGCAGGGAATAAGAAGTGGACATTGGGAAGGCCTGGCGTACGTTGAACCCCGCAGAATTGGGTCACCTGTTCCCAGGTCCTACAGCCCCTCGCCCATTTGAAATTCAATCAATCCCTTTTCCCATCTGCAAAAGGTGACGTTAGGAATTACAATTTTTTCTCGAGCCGGGTTTGTTTTTGATGTAATAAAACCCAACAATGATTCAATCAAACGTATGATTGTAGAAATACAGTAAGATGAAGATTAATGGACGATGATCAATAATTAAAAAAAAAAAATATGCCTATTTGTACAATGTTATTTTGAAGTTTTTGCAGTGTATAGAAATTTTTCATTCAATTTTCTGACCTCCACTCATTTTTCTCTTTAGAATTCTTTAGAACTATGTCCTGGCAGATTTGATCCTCCAGGATAGTGGTGGACCAAATGACCCCGTGACCAAAATGATCATAATCGACTGGATTTAAAGTGCAGTTTTATATTCTGTGGTAGATACACAAGAAGAGGACTGACGATAATGACGAGCAACGATTAACTCGGAGAAAACCCGAAAACAACATCAACTGCGATTCCAAGTGGATCAGGTGTTGATGGGAAACGGTAAGATTTTAAGAAAAACAAGTGAAAACCACTTATGTATTGTTTACCATTATTCTGGTCCGGCTATCTCCGCAGTTAAGGTTTGTCAAACGCGTTTTGGATTTTCGTCTGTTTCAATAGTAAATCCTTTTGTCTTGTGTTTGTCTTCCGTTATTTCTATTTTGTAAAGATAACACACAAACCCACCACTGAAGTTGGCAAAATGACAAAACGTGTTTGACAGGCCAAACCAGCGAGGATAGGCGGTCCTAACACGTTTATCACTCCACAGACCCCAAAAAGAAAAATCATTCTTGCAGGCAGATCTTAGCTGTTTCGGTGCGTTTTGGCATTTGGTGTCTTCAGTGGGTTTCTGTATTATTTTTAAGAATAAGAATGTGTTGCGTTTTTAACAACTATAAGGTCATCAAAAAGCGATTTCAAGCAGGAATCTTACAATTTCCGAACGTAATAACCCTACCGTCCGCAAGAAGAAATATAATAATTTCCAATCAAGTTCGCTCGCCTATCCTCAGTCTTTCGTGTACATTACGCGTTTGTCAGCTTCAGTGCGGGAACGGATCAAAACAATGAGGATAGGCCAAACTACGACGTCATCACGCGACATACCGCAAGCAGAAATCTTAAGTTTCTGCTGTCTTCGTCCGCTTAATACAGTTCGGTTGGGTATTTATGGCGCGTTTCGGCATTCCGCCTGAGCTTGAAGAGATCAAAACATCGAGGAAAGAAGGCCAGACTAGTCGGAAACGATCAAAGTACAAGGTCATCAACCCAGAGAATTCATGCAGAAATTTTCATTTTCCGAACAGTTTGGTCCGCTCGTTCGCGCTTGGTGTCTTTCTGCCGCCTTGTTCCCACGGCGTGTGGCTTGACTAGCGTACTCACAGACGTCATACTACCCGTAAGATTTTCCCATGGAAAGTTGTCCCTGGCGAATATCGAGTCGCCCATTAGAGAAAAAATTTTTGATGGGAAGTTTGGGAGTTTCGAGTTGCAGAATGCTCTTTCTCCCCAACTTACGAAAGATATTTCTGTTTCTATTTGAGTGTATCTAAAAACACAGAAATTTACAAAACACTGGAAAAGCCGATCCAACTCGCGCAATAACAAGTCTTTACTTTCATATGACATGAGGATTGACAAACTTCAGACCAATCTCACCAAACCTCATGCCGTTCGAACAAAGCTTGTCCTGTTCGGCATTTTCCATCTTCAGTGCAGGAAAAGATCAAAATTGAGAATCGTCAGGCTAAAATGTTAGAAAACGGTTAAACTGCATCATAGCATCAAGCAGAAATCTATTTTCCGATCGTCTTCGATTCCCTTATCTCTCTGATTTTGGCCTTTCCGACCCGTTTCGACATTTTGCCTTCTTAAGTGGCTGAACGAATCAAAACACCAAGGATAGATCAGGTAGAGTTGGTGGAAATGACCAAACTACAAGGTACCCAGGGACTCCAATAAGAAAAATAATAGTTCCCGATTATTCTGATCCGCCTATGCTTGCCGTTTTGGTCTGCAAAACTTACATTTACCATCAGCGGTGGTGCCCCCGCCCAAAAAAAAGAATGATTAGACAGGCAAGAGTGACCGAAAACGCCCAAACCGCTTAAGACTGAATACTAGACGACACGAAAACCATAGTGTTGCTGAAAAATTTATATGTAAGTAGTGAAAACATGAATGAATACAAGTTAAGAATAAAACAAGACGGCTTAAATTTCAAATAAAATTACCAAAAAAGATATATAGAATCAGACATACATACAGAATACAACTCAGGAATTTTTAAAACATTCATGACGAATTTTTAAGTGATTTTCATGGAATATATTTGAAAAATTGTCGGTTTATTTTCTTCTTCAGTCTGTATCCGTTTTAAGTAGAAGGTTCCCAACAGAGCCACACTATTTATTACGCCTATCAATTTACAATTACTTGGTAGTGTTACCTGCCTCCTTCATTCCGTTCCCTCTCCATTTCTTTACAAGACTTAGCACTTGATGTCCTGTTATTCCATCATCAATGGACCATTCGGTGGAGTAATTTTGTATTAGAGTATTGTTGTTTATTAAAAAAAAAAAAAGAAAAAAGGTTTTGGTAGCGACATATTAGTAAGTAAAGAAACCTTGCACCCCTAGTCTCAAAGAAGTTTCTCATTCATTCAATAAAAAAGCTCATTAATATAAAAAAATCAATTGAACTGATTTTCCATCAGTTTCACAACGTTTCACAACTTTTGAACATCACGTTTGCAAAATTACAGTATTGCTCGTCAAGTAACCTTGAAATTTTGACACACCCTCTACCAAATTTGCGTATATTTGTCATTCCCTTATACTTATTATAGTCAATAATTGGCTCCGATAGTCAATTGTGAATTATTACGTCATTACGTATAGTGAGGCGTTCGAGGACAGTGACCCTTACCCAAACCATGGTACCGTTAGATCTCTTCGCATTCCCTCGCTAGCAAGCGCCACCGACCAACGCAACCTGGTTTGTTTAGCCCAGAAATCCATTAATCAATCAATACTTATTAATGGCGCCGTAGAAAAAATAAACATGTGCATACATCATCCTTAAGGCGTTGTTCAAGAATCCAATGAATATTGGGTTAACCAACTCTATCAAGCTTGGGATCGGCAGGTCGACCAATTGAGACATTTCTCCAGGTTTTTTCTATTTCTTCTTTGCTCCAAAACAAAACTACTCAATTTTAAAGTCCGATTTTGGTTCAAAATAAAACAAGCGTACTTAAAACTGTTGAGCTTTTGATAGTTTGATTAATGACCTCTCGGCCCGCACACCACGTGCGTAATTCCGCTTGAATTTCAAAGCCAACATTTATTCCTTACGATAATAAATCAATTGCTACATACAACACAGAAATAAAACGTAAATAAATAATATCTTTCAATTAATTAAGGTTTTTAGTTGAGATAAAAAAGTCAGTGTCACGAGCGGGATTCGAACTCATGACCTTCGGTTCAATACGCCGCTGCTATAACCAATTGAGCTATCGTGACATCGATCCTCTCGGACACCAACTTCCTTTCGAATTTTCCTCATTTTCGTGAAATCAGGAATCTATTCTCGGCAACAAATAAAATGGCCATGGAGAGCTTTAGTGAAGATATACTTCGTTTTACTAGTTCAGTAATAATAATTAAAACCAAATTATTTATCAAATAAAAATGAAATTATTATTTAATTATCAATAATAACTATATCAATAATAAATAAGAATAATTCTTTATATTTTGATCCACTCGGAGATTAACTTCCCATCTGACCCTACGTTTTCAATTTTCCCTCTTTTTTGCCATTTTCCTCTTTTTTTTAACTCAACTAAATACCTGAATTAATTGAAAGATATTAATTGATCAAGCGGACCACGAAATCTAGTGAACTTAAAATGATATTTACAACGTGGGGGGGGGGCAAATGTTTAGGTGTTGACAAGGCGATCATCACTGTCAAATGTAAGGTAAAGGTTCCGAGTTCGAATCCAATGGCAAGCAAAATCAAAAGCACCGATACTCCAAGAGTTTATATGATCTCTGCTGATGCGGAACCTCGTCAAATTATTTTAAAAAAAATTACAACAGACGTTTTTCATTTAGAAATTCATTACACATTACACACAAATTTTATGAGTTATGGGAAGAAAGAAACATATTTTCAATTAATTTTCCTGGATTATTTATACCATATGTAGGGAATTGAATAAAAAAAATAAATAGCTATTTCTTCAACATAATTTATAGATAAAACATCATAAAAGCGATGTGTGTTTTAAACGCAGCAATCCCATTTTGCACAAAATAAATATACATAGCTTTAATTTGGGCAATGATTTTTTGTAAAAGTACATGAACATTTCTACCATAAGAATTCATTTCAATTAATCAGGGTTTGGGTTGAGATAAAATTGAAAATAATTTATTTGGCCAAGCAAGCCGTGAAACGTAATAAAATGTAATAAGAATTCACTTGCTTAAATCCAAACAATAAAAAAATGGGAATTTGGCATATTTTTATTGACATTCCTGAGTGTATTTTTTATTTAGATTTATTACCTATTTGTTATTGGGTGTTTGCATCAGTGGAGGTTCAGCTCCCGAGAGTCCGGAGTGTTTGAAATAAAAATTCAAAATTCAGGGCAAACGAGATTCGACCCTGGGTCTATTCTCTGTGACCGTTGTAGTCAAAAATACGCCCATACAAGTTATATATAAAACACATTCTATTATTATAAAATAATGCAATTAGAGTAATTAAAGCTTTAATTATTCATAAGTAGCATTACAACACAATCAACATGAATAAAATCTTGTTTTTAACTTTAGTTTGGTCCTGGTCCGCTTATTTAAGACGGTTTTGGTGAGTTGCAGGTGGATTGTCATATTTTCATATCAGTAACCACTGTAAAAATTTTCGAATTTAAAAAATACTGTGTGACCGTTAATCGTTAATTATTCAGATATCGTGAGATGGGTCTGGTGTGAAGTAGGTTTCAGAAAAACATTTTCTTTGTCGCGCCAACGTTTCTATCTTTTATTGAGATCATCTTCAGGGCTCAAAGTGTTAGTCTTCTGTGTACTTCTGTTGAGAGTGCCAACGACACGCAAGAATGGCACAAGTACAAACACTTAGAGCCCTGAAGATGATCTCAATAAAGATCGAAACGTTGGCGCGACAAAGAAAATGTTTTTCTGAAACCTACATCACACTAGACCGCATCGCACGATATCTCAATAAATTAAAAACTACACTTCACGCAAGTCAATGTGACGTTCATTCTGGTCCGCCTGGTCTAGCTGTTTCGAGTGTAACTGTACAAAAATAGAATCAATAAAGGCAAAAGACTCATACGTTCTTAGTTGTACTTTTTCATATGTTTATCATATTTATCATAACATTTTGGTTATCCTGAAATTCTGCGAAGTGATCTGCAAAAACGTAGATGACCAAAAAACTCACATACTGAAGATGGCGACCAGCAGAAACGCATCTGAGAGACAGAACAAGAGAGAAGAAGCGGACCAGGATGATCCGAAATGTCAAGAATAGAAATTATTACCCTATCCTCGCTTTTCGTCTGTCAAACGTGTTTTTTTGGTACTTTTCTTATTAGTCCTTGCCTCTTAGTTCGTCTTCTAATATTTCTCGTTTGAAAAATTACACGCTGAACATAGCGAAATGTCAAAACGTGTCTGAGGAGCCTAGCTATCAAAAATTGGCGGTCGATACTACATTTTCAGTATTAAAAGTAAAGGACACTTACGATTTTTCACTTACTCAGGATCAAGGTAGGGTCTTGTAAAAGAGTGTTCAAAACTATATTCCATCGCACTACTCTCCTGAAGAAGAAATATCAGTTTCCAGTCATTCTAATTCGCTAACCCTCGCGTGTTCAGCCTTTCTGACTCTTTTGGGCATTCTTCCACTCTCAATATCGGAACGGATCAAAACAGCAAAGTTAGGCGAGCTAGAATGTCGCAAACTATAAACAAGGTCATCAACCCAGAGACCTCAAGCAGAAATATTACAGTTTCAGAACATCCTGGTCCGCGTTGGTTTTAGTCCTTCTGACGCATTTGGCATTCTGCCATCTTTTTTATTGAAACATATCGACCGAGGGTTGACAGTCTGATCGGAAACTTTCAAACAAGGACACCATGTAGACCGTCAGAAGCAAGAAGCAACCAAATTTGAGGTCCGCCAATCCTCGCTGCTTTGGTCTGACAGACGCGTTTTATTGTAACGCCATATTTAGTGATGGGACGCAAAAAGTGTAGTTGACAGACCAAACAAACCTAAACAGGGAGGATCGGTAAACGATAAACATCTGAAAGCACCAAGCTGTATTAATTGTGTGATTAAATAGTCACATATTTAGAAATTATTATCGATTTGTTAGTGTGACTTTTCTTTTTGAAGGATATGTGGTCTGTAGTGACCATTATTTGGAGGTCGTGAAATGCGGTCTGATGTGATGTCAGTTTTAGAAAAACGTGTGTGGTGTTTAGTGTGACACTCTCAACAAGATAGACAAGAATGACACCTTGCACGAAAAATAAACATGCTTTGAACTCTGAAGATGATTTCAATAATGATCGAAACGTAGCACGATAAAGAAAATGTTTGTTTTAAACCTACGCCACACCAGACCGCATCTCACGATCTTCGAATAATTTATAAAAACATTTTCTTTATTGTGCCACTTTTCGATCTTTATTGATAACATATTCATGGCTCAAAGTGTTTGTTTTCCATGTGGTTGTGTCATTCTTGTCTGTCAACAAGGAGTTAATCTCTCAATACGACAGACAAGATGACATAACTACACGGAAAACAAACACTTTGAGCCCCGAAGATGATCTCAATGAAGATCGAAACGTTGGCACGGTAAAGAAAATGTTTTTTAAACCCTACGCCACACCAGACCGCGTCTCACGATCTTCGAATAATTTATAAAAACATTTTTTTATCGTGCCAACGTTTCGATGTTTATTGAGATCATCTTCAGAGTTCAAAGTGCTTGTTTTCCGTGTGTCATTCTTGTCCGTCTTGTTGAGAGTGCCAGTGGTTTGGAAGTATGTAGGATGAAGTTGGTAGTTGATGGTATTTCGTCTTGGATTACCCTAGTAGAATAGGATTTCAGCGGACGACCTGGGTTGCGCCGTTAACAACAGAGAAAAAGTTTTCTCATTCCTGAAAATCTTCATTCAGTTCATTCGCCATTTCATCAAGGACTTTGCCCTTCACCTCTTAGCAAATGCTTAACAGGAGAGGAAATAATCTTTGGACTGTGACGGTGGATTATGTGTTTGTCGGTATAAGGAAAGTGTGTCATTCGCGTCGGCGTCATTATGAAGAGGTTTGTTTGCCCTTTCCGGATCGGTTCAGTTCTCCCTTTTCTCATTTTTATTTATTTACCGTCTATGGCGACAAGTTGCGGTTATGTTTACGGCCATCGGCTGTTTTATACTCGTCCGCATAATTTTATATCGCAGCGTCAACTTCGACGTATACCTTGTACGTTGTACCCGTAGGTGTATATGCTGACCTATATTTCATTGATACTTCTATTTCTTATAATTTTTTTCCTGTTAAATGTCTTTAGAAACGGTCAAAAAGCGGGAGTAAAGTCATTTCTGAAACAGCCGCACAAATCGTTTCATGAAAAATGTACTTGTTCATTTAACACCATTGTCGCGTAGCTAGGTGAGAAAAGGTTGTTAGAAAATGTTAAATGCTCGAAGATTAATGCGCGGAAACCTTTTGACAAAACAAGTGCGAATGCCTTTTCCACCGGAATGTTGTACTCCTTGAATAAAACCGGAAATTATGATATACTCTAACAGGAATTGTTGCCGAGGCGTGACTATTACTGCACGCATTTATACTCATTTTGGTCTACTTTTAGCACTTAGCTCGCCAGTGTTGCACTATTTTCAGCCGGGTAATTTTTGTTTTAAAAAAGAAATCATAAATTGTTTACTAAAAAATTAAGGGTTAAAAACAAATTATGCCAAACGAGAACTAGCCTAAACAAAAATATGTTCAAACTTTGGCATAAATTACGCAACTGAAAAATGAAGTTGTTCTTTTAAGACAAGGAAAATTTATAACGAATAAATATACCTAATATATTGACAAATTTCAAGCATAATAACGAAAACATTCCATTATATTTAGTGGTCTTCAGACCAAATTACTTTTTTCAATCAATTAATCTTTTTGTGTAAGGTTTTTGGTTGAAATGAAAAAACCAGTACCACAAGTGGGATTCGAACCCACGACCTGCCAAATAGGCCGCTGCTCTGCTACTTGAGCTAGTCACATATCGTGATTTTGATCCACCAGGGCACGAACTCTCCATCTCAACCTACAACTTTCGAATAGAAAAATGGCGTAAAGGGGTAAAAATTCGACAGGTTGTAGGTTGGGATGGGGAGTGTCCGAGTGGATTGAGGTGACGATAGAGCAAAAGGTTAGAGCAGAGGCGTATTGAGTCGAAGGTCGTGGGTTCGCTGTTGACACTACCTTTTTCATTTCAACCAAAATCCTTCCATAAAAGCTTATAAATATTGTTAACACAGACCAACCTCTCAAAATAAGAGATGACGATACCCTATGATGAGCCACACCAGCCAGAACCAACGAGATTTGAAACACTAGAAACGACCAAACATCAAGCATTACAGGAGAGAACCTTTTTAAATATTGTCAAATAAGGAAGCCAGAAGATAACGAAGTGCTTAAATACTTCTGAAGGCCAAACTAGCGAGAAAACATGGACCAAGATTTTCCAAAACGTCCAAACAAAACGTTACAACATTCAAAAAGAAATTAGACATTAGCTATGAACTATATTTCGTGGTCCAAATAACTTCTTTCAATGAATTAATCTTTATGCAAGGTATTGGTTGAAATGAAAAAATTAGTGTCACGAGTGGGATTCGAACCCAAGACCTTCGGCCCAATACGCCTCTGCTCTAACCACTTAGTTAAGTGAGCTGATGTTTCCGAGTAGACAATGGGTCGTTCTGATGGACAGTTAAGATGCGCCGCTGTTAAGCTCGCCCAAGTTCCAGATTTGGCAAATTAAGCCAGTTACCAACCGGTAGCGTAACATATTGCTATTTCATGAACTTCCACCGTTTGATAGATTTTCGCGAAATGTCTCCTCTAACGTACGCTTCACGACATCATCGGTGGGATTCACTTTTGGACAACCGCCAGTACTGATCAAAAAATAGTGACGAAGAAATTTTGAACGAAAAAAAATAGTATGTGCTGATTAATGACCGTTAATCAATAATTATTTAGGAATCGTGAGATGCGGTCTGGTATGATAAGGTTTCAGAAAAACATTTTCTTTATCCTGCTAACGTTTCTATCTTTATTGAGCACTCTCAACACGATACGCAAGAATGGCACAATTACATAGAAGACAAACACTTTGAATCTGAAGATGATCTCAATAAAGGTCGAAACTCGGCAAGATAAAGAAATGTTTTTCTGAAACGTTCATCCTACCAGACCGCATCTGGCGATTTCTAAATAATTAGAAAAAATATTAAAATTCATTCTCATCTTCGTACAAGCTTTGTGTTGAGAAATGTATGAAATTACGAGAAATGGAATCGTGGATTTGAATCCCGCTCGTCACACTAACTTTTCATTTCGACCATTCCATTACAAAAAGATTAATCGTCGTCATTAAATTAATAAGAAATTAGCTTTCCTATAAAATCTGTCTTCAAAATGTAACTCGAAATCCCACAATATCTAGATTCTTATGAGAAATAACATCGAGAAGCTCAGATTACTACAGAACCAGCGAAGACCAGGATGATTGGAAGCTATCGAACAACAATGGACCTCACTTCCACAAAAGAAATATCACAGTATCGTAATCGTAACGATAAAGTTATGAAAAGCAAAAAGAAGAAAGATAACAACTAGCACTGTAAAAGTTTTGAACAATAAATTGAAAAAAAAATGGCACACAACTATCGAGAATAGGCGGACCACGATGATAAGAAACTATGTAACTATATGATCATCAGATCGCAGATGATAAGAAATCCTATAATACCGAGAATTTAAGAAGGAAAGAACACCTGCTAGGATAACAGGTTCAGGAGGACCGTAACCGACTAAATTGTACGACAGACTTCGCAGGCGACATGAAGAAATCTCGCAATATCCAGAAAGTTCATAGCAGGGGAATAACAGCTAGCTTACTTCTTGACAACTGTTGCAACATTTCAAAACCCATAGAAGAAAACCGTCGAACCGTTGTTAAAAACACTACAGACCAACCAACTAAGATGAAGAAAGCTGAAACTCGTTTGTCCAACAATACCATCGAGGACAGGCGGACCAAGTTGATCTTAACCGACAAAACTACATTCATCCCCTTACAGACGTTAAGAAACCGCAAAATAAATATTCCTGGATTTTTATTAACCTTTTGACACTTTTGAAAAACCCATTTATGTTTAGTGGTCTAATTGACCAAATTACTTCATTCATAATTCACATATCGTGAGATGCGGTCTGGTGTGATATATATTTCAGAACAACATTTCCTCTATCGTGCCAACGTTTCGATCTTTTATTGAGATCGTCTTCAGGGCTCAAAGTGCTTGTTTTCTATGTAATAGGGGCCATTCTTGCAAGTCGCGTTTTGAATGCCTCGCAAGAAAGGCACAATTACACAGAATACAAACAGTTTGAGCCCTGATGATGATCTCTATAAAAGATCGAAACGTTGGCACGATAAAGAGAATGTTTTTCTGAAACCTACATCGCACCAGACCCATCTCACGATATCTGAATAATATTGATTGACGGTCACTAATCTCTAGACGTTACTTTTTTCAATTAATTATTCTTTTTATGTAAGGTCTTGGTTAAGTTGAAAAGTTAGTGTCCGCTCGTGAACTTTTTTATCTAAACCAAGACGTTACATTAAAAAAACTATTAAATTCCGTCATGCTTTATTTTCCTCAAAATGACGTTTTTTAATAGTTGTTAATCATTGTATAAAACTAACTTGCGTCTTTTCTTTTTTAACTAATGATGAACATGAACATTATGAATATTACCATCCATAATTGTTTTGTGTGAATCGACGAGCATTCTTTTCTAAATTGTGCGGGGAGAAAGATTAGCATAACAGTTAACCAACTTGTTTTCATGCGGGATTCACTTTATTTTCGAACATGAAGTAACTGCCACTACCCTGTTAACGATCAGTTAGTGGTTATTCACTAATCGGGGCTGTTAACCTTGTTCGGAGAAAGAAAATGGGAATACAACGATTTTTCATATAGGATATTTATGCTGAAAGTTGGAAGGAAGGGTCAATTTTGAACAATTTAATTTAATTATGTAGTATTCTGATAGTCAATTTGTCAGGTTGCTTAGTGTGAGGTTTTTCAATAATTTGAAATTCTCGCAGTTTTGACCCAACAAACAACTTCTGTTCACAATCAGAAATAAACGAAAAAGTGATCACATGAGACATTAGAAAATACTCCATTAATCATTATCAGCCTTCCAGACAACTGCCATTAGCTACTCGGTGGAACCTGAAAAAAACGGTCCAAAAGTTCAATATGAACATAAATCACAAAGGAAAAACAATTTAAGTCCAGATAAAATTTCATTCCGCGCAATGCGTTTATCCTGAGAAAAATTCAACCACTGCAAGTTGAACATTGGCAAACTAAAGTACATCATGAGGGGCAAACCGAGCAATGCCCCGTTATGATGAATAGTGAGTTTGTGACCATGTAACAACCGTCGAGTTTAGAAAAACTATCTACCAGATTTTCTTGCTACGTCAAGCTGAAATCGATTCCAGGATGTACAATTTTCATCCGAGAAAACCTTTTAAACAATAAATAACACGAAAAAAACAGAGGTGAATAAAATTACAGTTGAAAATCCAATATAACAACGTCGACGATATGTTCAGTTTAAATGTATAAAAAATGATTGATCCTAATAAAATCTATTAAATATCACCTCTCCATAGATAAAATAACATTTAATAATTAACATTGTCTATTAGGTCATAAAACATAAAATGAGTAATGACTTTTTTGATTTAAATGCCAGCAGATATGATGATCGACCCCAGGTCATGGTTTTTAATCTATTTTCTCTGTAATACCGTGCGGGGGCCTTCGTAGAGGCATCATAGGGGGTTTGACTGTGTATGGCACAAAGGTATCCTGTAAAACTTAAAGCTCGTCTTTCCGAACACCTTACACTTAAATCCTTCGATCCTACCTTACTGGGCGATATTTCAGAGTCAGGAGAAGGTCGGACTTTTCTGATTACTGTCTTTAGGAATCGGGAGTACCACAGACATGTAAATATGCTACAGTTTTTCAGTCTGAAATGATAGCAATTGTATACTGAGCCAAAGAAATAAAAAGGTTAGGAATACATTCCCGGAAGACAGCCAACATCACACATCTTCACACTAATGATCTGACCCTGGGTCTTTGGGTATTTGGGGCACAGAGGCAACGAAAAGGTTGTCATTTTAGTCAAAGTGGGAGCCAACATGGACTCTTTCGATCCTGATCCCTACTGACTTAGTATCGTGCCACAAAAGAGGATAAATCTTATAATGGATCCTTAATGAGTCCAAAACCTGGTGGAAGAGATTCATAGAAGTCGTCCGTATAACTTACAGAAGAATTACTGGAAGCAACCGCAGCCGAAGCAGGATTCTGGTTGAACTCCTTACAGGGCACTGCCACTTAAGAAAGCACGTGTACCGGATAGGAGTACAGACAGAAGAAAACACTGTACAGATACTGCCACGGAGAAGAGGAGACCCCAGTACACATGTTATGGTTCGGTAAAGGACTATGGTATGTAGTTCTTGTATCTGGAGCAGGAGTAACCACTAGCATGATCCTAAGCTAAGGAGTAAAGCTATGGAGGTTGGTTAACAATAGGCCAGTGAGTCATAAAAACAAAGGAGCACATAGATCTACTCAGCAGAGGTGCAGATTGTAGCGCCTCTTTTATCCCCCTATCCTCCGTGTCCTCCGAGTGCAGAGCTGGCCATTGTGATATGACCAGGAGAAAACAAACGTATCTAATATTTATTAATAAAAAAATTCTCTTAAAACATTTGATACTCTTGGTACTGCTGGTTCTCGCTGAATAGTCAATTCTTGTCTTGAATAGTCATCTCCACAACTTTAGACTTACTTGTTATTAGTAGGATATTCCTTGTCCATCACATTTTGCTTTATATCTGGGCAGAAAATTATTGAGCTTCGCCGTCTTCAGTGATTGACGTCTTTTCAAACATCACACTACCCAAATTGTGAGTTTAAACTCAGTTGAGATCGCTTTTACGATGGACCTGGTCCGCCCATGGTCCCTCTATATTTGGACAGATCACGTTAAACTTCAGGGATTCTGAACTAACAACTGCTAAACACAGCTTTACGGTTTTAGTTCCATTTATGGAGAATAATAACCAACAAACGAACTGATAACTGATCATTAGTAATCGGATCGCTTTTACGACCTGGTCTACTGCCGCTCTTTTCGGGAAATTGTTTCTTTAAGACTAGATTATTTTTCGAACAACACATACAACCAAATTTTACTTTGTGCTAAATTTTATATTTATTCATAGCTGATCGCAATTATGATAGTCCTGATCCGCCCATTCTCGCTTTGTTATGTCTTCCTTATTCGGTAAAACGAATAGTAAAGCGAAGTAACTCGCTAATATAAATAGTAGTAGTCTCCACAGTAAGTAGTTTAAATAAAGCTTCTATTTATTTCGCACAATCTCGCTCTATTTTTGATTAGATTCGTACATTGGATAACATATGTAAAGGAATTGTTATCAGACCGAACTTTTCATATTAATGTGAATTCAGTAAAAACAATTTGTTAATCTAACATCTCAGCAACAAAACAATTTTGTATTATTAGATATCGGACAAGTTATACACCATATTAGGACAATGGGTATGTGAACGAAGAAAATACATTCTGACTTCCCAACTTTAGTTTTTTATCAACCGACTGATTGATGTTGTGATAGACTTGGTCCGTTTATTCTCGTTTATTCTTTGTTCAGACGTATTTCGGAATAAACGATTGAGAGAATGGTTCGTCGGTTCATCCTTCTTGTACTGGAGTGGAATAAATGACTCTGCCCTAAAACGGATTTTATCGTGTACCGCAATGTTTATGGGACCCTACGAACAGCGGATATAACAATATATTGAAAAGGTTAGATGCTTGGAGGGAAATAAGTGTGTTTTGAAGGTAGTAGGAACGATGCGACAAAAATGGAATTTTTATAGACAACTTTAGGTCATGAAAGATAAAGAGAAGTCGTGCTGATGAACTTTACAAATTTTTTTTTGTTTTAAGAACCAACTTCGATTCCATATTTCCTTGACTCGAACCCATTGGTTTAATGAGGACCACCGACTGGTTGTCTTGCTTTGGTTGCTTAGTTTCACAACCTAACATGAACGCAGTTGTCATCGTCAAGTTTCGTCTTCATCGTTCTGTACCATTCTTCATTGAGCTCAAGATGTTCCTGGTTATTGGCTTGGGTAGGATTTCAGGAGATAAACTGGCGGTGGCGAAAGTCTTAAGAATCCTGTTTAGATGTTTCACCAGGTCACCAGTATAAATCGAATATAAGGATCGGGCCAAGAATGTCCCCTTGAGGGACGCCGGCCTGCAACGCTCTTACCTTGGACCATCGCTTTACTTTGAATCAACAGTCGGTTAGATAGAATTTTAAGATTTGGTTGTTAGGAGTGGGTAGGAACTGTTCTAGTTTTAACTCTCGCCTTTTCAAGCTGTACTTTTGTTCAGACAAGTTTCAGGAGTGACCAGCTTAAGCGAAATTTGATCTGGGCGAATATTGAACATGGTTTGTTTATTTGGAAATCGTGAGATGCGGTCAGAAAAACCTATAAATTCACTTTTTTTCCACATCCTCCACGTTTTTGCTATAAACAATGTTCGTAAATCCCAGGCCCTGAAGGTGATCTCAATAAAGACCGAAACGTTGGCACGATAAAGAAAATGTTTTTCTAAACCCTACGTCAAACCAGACCGCATCTCACGACTAACGGTCACTAATCACGACACATTGAATATAGTTTTAATATTTTTTTTATTAATTAGTACTTTGATCGGTTCATTAATCACCTGGCTCGTTAATTTAGAGCGACAATTTGGTCATTTTGTTCAGTCGAAAGAATTTATCACTTTCCCAGACAAAACAAATAAACTATTTTAGTTTTTTTTTAGTTATTGGTTATAATAAAGCACGTAGCGGAGTAAAACTGGTTTTAAAATGCATTTCTTTGTAAAAATTACACATTGCAGAGAAAACAAGGTTCTTAAAAATATTAGGTCTAACGGTTGAGTGAGCGGTCACCATTGAAACACTTGTAAAGCAAACCGTAGAAAATTTCAAAACAACGTGACGAATCGAACAGAGAACCGCGTTTAAGACGAGCAACTCGGGCTAATAAACAATTTTCAATAGTTTCTCAATGCGTTAAATGACTATGCCAGTTTTAAAAAGAATGTGTAAATACCACCCACACTTCTCACCTCCTGAAAAGTCATCTCGTAAACACTTTTGAGTTATCCAGGATTGGTAATGGGAAAATTTATCGATTGAAATTTCCATTTTATAATGTAAAATTGTGTATATGACCGACGCGGACGTAAAGTGTTTACCCGGCCAGATATGCAATATTCATATATTTGCCGAGATGACCGTTGCCACAGCGAGGTTACATGAACGCAAATATTTGCAAGCCCTTTCTTTCCGTCAGCCGAAGATGACACTGTGACCGAACGTCCTTGTAAAACTAGTGGGATCGGGGGAAAATTTAAACAGAAGGAAAAAAAAACAAGCAGATATAAAACCCTGGGAGACGTCGTGGACGCCGGTGAACGAGCGTTACAGCATCGTTGTTCGAGTCAAAGGTCAAAAGCGCCTTTCCACGATGAGAACATCGGAATATATTTTCATAAATTAATTTATTTGCCGAGCACCGCCTCGGGTCCTTGGGTAAAAATGCGGATTCGAATGAGCGAATATACCACGAGTCCGTTGGCTAATTAAACAAGAATAAATTCGGTTATGTAACTATTCCGATGATTACCATAGGCTTGCATTATCTAATTTTAAGGATCGTTCCTTTTAATCGATCTCAACCTTTTAACGCGTTGAATACAACAGGGCTTATCTGATCAATTGGCTCATAATTTATATCCTCCCTTCTAAAAATTTCGAAGTCCCAAGATTTAAGCACGAGAATATTTTTCTCTGTAATCACCTTCCTTATTCATTGCCTTAAGCTGTTTGGTTTTCTTTATGAACTTCATTATATTCAAGTAGTCTTTTTTCTTTATTATTTCGCAGTTTTGAATAATGGATCTGTAGGTTGGCATTACATTTCGTTTTTGAAAAAAATAAATTGTTTTTTAAATCAGTATAATCATAAAATATCAGCCCTGACTGTGCATTCCCTGTAGATTGGGCTGGAATAATGCACTTTTCCAGAGGTTGTTGAACTAAACTTCTCAAAAACGAATAGGGTTTTTGCCAATTTTATAGTATTTACTTTCCTTAGCATTTTTATTTAATTTTTATTATGAATTGCATTAAAATTGTTTTTTACTGAACGAAAATTTAATTATGAAATTTTGAAAATTGTTCAAGATCTTTCTTTTCCGTGTGGATGTGTCATTCTTGTCTGTCTTGTCTGTTGAGAGTCACAAGAATGACACATCTATACGGAAAACAAACACATTGAGCCCTGAAGATGATCTCAATAAAGATCGAAACGTTGGTACGACAAAGAAAATGTTTTTCTAAAACCTATGTCACACCAGAACGCAAGTCACGATTTCTAAATAATCATCAAGTAACGGTCACTAAATACGACACATTTTGAAAAATGACAAAATAAAATGTTTTAATTCCTTAGTTTTGCTTATTGGGCACTATATATTGGTTTATTTTAACGAGGGTTCGTAACAGCAGAGGTCATATAAACCCTCAGGGTACCAGTGTTTTTGAAAAAAATTCCATTTGTAAGTATGTCGTGTTTGATCATATGGCCGCTGGATTCGAACCCAGGACCTTTACCTTACAGTGATGAGCGTCGTGTCAACGCCTAAACCGTTTCGCCCATGACGTCACCTATAATTTTTTTAAACAATTACTACCGTGAATAATGTCCTATGTTAGCTAAAACATCTGGGCACCTGTTAGGCATACTGTTTCTTAGGTCGTCACTAATTTCGTAAGGAATTTCACCCCATGCATGTTGCAACGCTGCACCGAGTTGTTGCAGGTCATATGGCTGGGGATAGTGATCGAAAAACCTCTTGTCTTCTCAGGTTTTCCAAACATTGATGAGCAACTATGATCAAACTGATTTATGAGGTCTGGCATTGTCATCCACAAAACGAAAATCCCTGCCAATGAGATCCCTGGTTTGAGGGATGTATTCCTCGTTAATTTCTTGGGCATAACCGTCTGCGGTGAGGTTGCCTTCAACAATATGAACAATGTGGATTCCCTTCCTGTGTAAATCGCAGCCCAGACCATTTCACCCCACCTCCAAACTGCACCGAAAGGAGCATTGTGCACATGTTCTCGGTAGACTCTTCGGCGTCTGCTATCACTATACAAAAAGAAACGATACTCGTCGGTAAACAAAGCAACATTCCAATTGATCTTCTCTCCTATCCGCTCGCTGCAACATATTCTCCTGAGTTGCTGGTGGCGGTCTGTTGCAGCAGGTAATCTCAAGGGGGCTATGATATGAGGCCAACTTCCCACAACCATTTGATGATCCTTGCCTAAACATGTTATACTTCATTTAGGATTTGGTGGGCTCTACGGAAAGGGTTCAGTCTTGAAGCAATGACAATATTTCCGTTCTCCTCTTCTTAATGAACTGAGATCCACTACCAGACCTCCTATTGACACTTCTAGTCTCTAGCCCGGGAAACCACGCTGTAAAGCACGTAAACTCCCTCTGCGATATCGACTTTCCGATGAGTTCAATGACTGATTCTCACAACAATAACTTCTGATTCGAGATGTCTTTCCGTGGTTAAAGAGAATACTATTGAAATAAAATGGACAAAATGTGAGAAAATATATTTATTTACAAATTGACTACTGTCCATATTTAATATTCTTAAGTAAGTCCAGTAAGACTGACACAGTATGGTAATATTTCACAATAAAACGGTAATTAATTCTGAATTAGAATATAACAGCAAATATATCTTCAAATTTAGATTAAAAACAATCAAAAAATTTTGATAAATCAACTGCCTTACAAAAAGTAACGTTTTCTCTTTTGGTTTTTTTTTTGTATTTTCGGTTTGAAAGGATGATCAAGCAGGTCTAATATTTTAAGATGCAGCAACTTTCACTGCAGCACAGCATACGAGGTCAGCCGATACGACCGACTAAAACATTTCTAGTTTTATCCACGGGGAGACAGACGAAAAATTTCAATTTTACAAAAAAATCTATTTCTAATAAGGAAAAATATTAAAGTAACACAGGGTCATTTTTATCTTTTCCGGGTATTTTTTCCATGAAGAATACATACGGGAATTTTTGGTTCCCATCTCTAGGTTAAAGTTATGTTGGATTTTATCTAAGAACAAAACCATATATTCGTTCCCAACAAATTGAGCATTATTTTAATAAAAAATTAATTAAATATTTACAATGTTCCAGGGAAAAACATTTTAAAGACGAATTTAAGAAGGCTTTTTTTCATTTAAAAATTTAAGGGCACATACAGAAGTAAAAGAAGTAACACCTTAGAAAGAAATATAAATCTTTCTTTCACAACAAATTGTTTAGAAAAATTATATCCCTATACAGTCGCTAACCTTTAAAGGGCCTATTCTAATGTACATTTTCTGTTATCGATTCATTTAATCTATTTCTATCAAATCTTATACATCAGGAGAATCTAAGAGATAAAAGGTTCGGAATGAAAAGACGGTCTGACAAAGCTAGGCTGGGTTCAAATCCTTGATTTTATCTTTGCTTTATGTAAAAGTGACAAAAAAATAAAATTGAACATTTAATTTCGGGGAAAATTTCAAACGAAAAAAGAACAGTACCTAAAGTAACAAATGTTTGCATAACGGTGAAATTACTCCGTTTCAATTATAAAAATAGATGACTAAATAATTAAATAAACTTAAGTTATGGATTTAAACGATGTATTCATTATTATTAAACTTGGGGGCTAACGTAGGGCTGAGTGTAGGGAGTTTGGCTAGTATTTTCCACAGTAGAGGTTCTGGGTTCGAATCCCTGCGTAGCCCATGGATTATTAATTGAGAATAACATACAAATGAAGATTTCGAATCGTCCGACAGGCCAAAATGACCGGTAAGGACCAAATGACCTTTACAAAATGTAAATTTATACATACGAATAGGACAAATGAAATAAAAGAAGCGTTACTTATGCTGACTCATCAATAATACATATATATTCATGAAATTCGTCACCGCCATTCGAGCTGTTAAGACTGAATTTTAAATATTCAGCGAGAGTTAAAATTTACCTTTAAAAAAAATCTCGCGTACAGTTTGTTCATCAATCTTCCCTCAAGACGACACATTCTCGGCAAAAACCTATCCATTAAATTAATAAAATGAGAACAAAATTTAGCTCTCAGGACGATAGCCCAGCTACACGCATTATGCATTAAGCCTACCAAGCATATCAGCATATGCAACGTACAGCCAGTTATTTCCTGCCTAAATCATGTTGGCTCCCAGTAATGACACACGTACACAGAAAAGAAACACAATAATCTCTTAACATTCGCGGGGTTTGGTTTCTGAAAATTACCGTGAATGTTAAATCCGCGAATGTTGAGTCTATTTTCCTATGTTATAAGGAGGGTTACGTTCCATGACTGAAAAATTGTGATAAGTTTTAAATCAAAAGAATGTTTTTTTATTTCGTTGATGAAAGAGAAATGAAACCATTCTTGAAATAAGGCACTAGTCACTCATACTTTGGCGTTTGATCTACAAAAAACCGGGCTCATATTTACTTTTTCCCTTAAGGGCTCTTGGGTTTTGGGATATGTAGATCAATGTCGCCTTCAACTTGCAATCACCAGATGCATTTGCACAAAGTAATAAGCTGATACAATCTTTGGCCGCCTTAAATCCTGGAGCTGTTGTTTCTGCTTTTGAAATGTACGTACGATTCGGCATTTTCTTCCAGAAAAGTCGCGTTTCGTCAGCATAGAAAACTTGCTGAGGTGAGTATCCGTTGTCTTCTATGATTTTTTGGAGTGCCGCTGGAAATTGTTCCGCTGCTTTATGATCTGCTGGTGCTGCTTCTCCAACTAATTTCAAGTTGTGTAGGATGAGACGTTTTTTGAAATTCTCAAACCACTCTTTGCTGGCTTGGAAATCGGACTTGGAATCAGAATTTTCATTAATCATATCGTGTTTTTTTGCCTTAGCTCTTATCAATGCCGAGCTCAAGGGCAATCTCTTTGCGCTATGTCTTCTATCCATAGACCAAATGCTTTTTCAGTTTCTTTCAGCCTTTTGTTTCGAATTTGGCACACCCATTTTGCCGACGCTGAAGAAGAAGCTGCTACACTGTCCCTTATAGAGGTCTCTTTTGACTTTATAGAACGAACAGTTGATTCAAATTTTTTTTTTGTTCACCCAAGTGTTATTTTTCCACGAAAACACAAGTCCGACCTTCCGTGAATGTTAAATTTTACCACATTTTTTCATACGCGAATAGTGAAAACCGCAAATGTCAAACCCGCGAATGTTAAGGGATTACTGCTCTTCGTGCCCTGAAGATGATCTCAGTAAAGATCGAAACGTTGGCACTTTAAACAAAATGTTTTTCTAAAACCTACGCCACACAAGAACGCATCTCACGATCTCCAAATAATAATTTATAACAAATCTGACAAAACAAAAGTCACATAAATATGTGTATAGTTGACTAAATTAAATGGTAAAATTCATGAGATGATTAAATTGCTAACGTGTTTTTTGATAATTAAGAACTATAATTACTATATTTCTCACTTCTCCAGCTGGAAAATTTTACATACAAATTAACAATTTACCAAAATGCTTATGTTTACATTAGCATAATCATGAACACACATATATTCATGCGTCAAGCCAATGGAGCTGTTAAAATAATTAATTTTAATTATAAATTCAGCATAGAACTTTAGAAAGAAGAAGCAGCATAGAAGTATAGAAAAAAAATACTTGATTAAAAACGCGACTTTGATGGTGGTGAATTTGTTTATATAAATTTTTCGTTGAAAACATATCCCGGTATGTAAAATCGTGTCGACCGTCATCGCGGCCGCCCGTCAAACCCGATGGGCTCAGCAATGAACTTGACTGTGATGCAAGCGTTACTCTATACCGTTGTATAACAGAGGAGAATTTCTCCAGAGTCGCCTCCGAGAGAAAGCCGGTCCCGGCCTTGACCTTGCCCTTTCACTCGCTCCGGAACATCTATAGCATCCTGTATCCTCCTCTCCGGTCCGAATACAAAAATCGTGGGAAATAGATTTTTGGGGGAAAAGTCACCCTGGGCGAATACGCCGGCTGACGTGTTTCGACGTCGATTCGAGACAGTTAACAGCGTCAAAATTCAACTGTTTTCTGTTCCTTCTGACATAATTTACGCTGTTGTTTATCGTTTAAATTCCACGAGAAAGTAATCTTCATATAAGGCCTGAAGATCGAACAGAATAGAAGATACCCTTAAGCTTCAGAATTTGATGATTCGTGGTGTTTAACAATGAACAAATGATTCGAACCTATTGTTATTATTATTATTATTATTATTATTATTATTATTTATTTATTTATTTAATTTATAATAAACAATGTTTAAAATTAAAGACGACTCTTTGGTTATCTTAACCGTCAAGAGGAGTCTTCCAATTTTTTTTCTGGGCCGGGGATTTGAACCCGGGACCTTTACCTTCCAATGACGTTCGCCGTGTCAATGCGGCCACCCACACCCCTCGTAGTCTTCCAATTAATTGAAATTAAAGTTTTTATCGCTTTATCGATCAACTTATGCATATAATATTCTCTTTGTTGTTATCAGGAATGTGGCCAAAAAAGGATTTTTAATTAATCAGATATCGTGAGATGCGGTCTGGTGTGATGTAGGTATCAGAAAAACGTTTTCTTTATCGTGCCAACGTTTCGATCTTTTATTGAGATCATCTTCAGGGCTCAAAGTGTTTGTCTTCTGTGTAATTGTGTAAACTTTGCTCGTAGTTTCTACATTCAAAGAAGAAACAAAACGCCCCAATTAACTATGGTCCGAATCTGAACAATTTCGGAGTTATTTCACTTTTTCTGATTTTTTAAGCTTTCCAAGACCTTGCTTCAAAAAAAATGATAACTACAAAACTAAAAATTTCACCTTTGATACAATTGGAAACTGCGTTAAATTTCCAATAAGATGCGATCGATATAAACTTGTAAACGTTATTTGAAAGCTATTTGCCTCCAACAATTTGATTTTTTATGTAAAGATATGCATCTTTATAAATTATCAATTTCTCTGCAATATTTTCCAGATGGAGGAGAGAAACCAGATAATTATAGATTTTAATTAACAAAAAATAAACTGATAAACAATTTTTACAATCTCCTGAATTTTAATATTAAATTTAATCAATTATCATTCACTTATTTATGCTTCGTACAATACATGATTATTGTCGGAAGCCCCAGCAAAAAAAAATACATGATTACTATTGTTTTTGTACTATCAATCGAGGTCAGATTTATTATAAATAAATAACGTGTTTAACCTATTCGATTGGGGAAGAAATGGATTTTTTAAAAAGAAAATTTAACATCTTGTTGTACACAGCATATGCTGATATGCTTAGTATACTTAATGCATAATTCATGTAGCCGCCTCTTGTCCACCAGGGGAAACCGCTAATTATCCTGAGAGCTAATTTTTGTTCGTATTTTATTATTCGTCGGACAGGTTTTTTCCCAGATTGTGGCGCCTTGAGTGAAGATGATGAACAAGTTTACGTAATCCTTTTTATTCGTTAAACTAAAATTTTTACGAAAATTCGGTTTTAACCGCTCCAATTACTTTGACGAATATCCAAAAGAAATGTGTGTTATTGATGAGTCAACGTAAATAATGCTTTCGTTTGTCCTGCTCCTATCTATAAGTCGCCTGTCTATCGTCGCTTGTTAGTTTGTAGGTGAGACAACATCTTCAGTGGTTTAGTGAAGATCAACTGAGGTCGCAATGTCTTATTGAGTTTATTTAGGGTTATACATTGAGGTTATTTAGGGTGCGCACATAGCAGTCAGGCTTTATCACGCGTTTAGATTCTCAAGTTAGGAGCGACTCACCTCCGCGCACGGAAAATCTGATTCTTCAGTGAAGCACGGGTAGAAACCCACAAATCTAATGGACAGACGCTTCTCTCGATTGCCCCTTCCGAGGGGGTGGATTATCGTTGTGAACTTAACCTTGGGCGGCGCGTAAAGGGCAAAAGGGGTCGAAATGCAACGGCCAGGTCTCCCCACAATCCCTAAATAAGGGCAACTATCTCTCTGAGTGCAGGGCTCAGTTGGCGTCGAAATCTCCGGATGCACTCCGGCCGCGGTTTCGATTTTAGTTGAATCTCTAACCACCCCCTAGAGGAGACCATGCCTTCGGTAATGGAAGCCAAGTCTGCCCCTGTCCACCATCCTCAAGCTTCGCATTCAGCGCAGTTTAACCACCTCCTAGGCTGTACGCTTCGGCAGCCCGATCGCTCCGACTCCCGCGAGGTCATATGCAAGTGCTCTGGTCCACGGCCACGGATTAAACACATCCTCTACTCTACGCACCCACTTGAAGTCTCGCCACTAAGCAACTGCGAGTTCTTACCCATGCAGCTGTGTTTGAACATGGAACGAAACTTCGCTGCCCCCGCAATTCAGATGGTTACGCACTATCCACAGGTCTGGTACCCTAACCGCGCGTGCCTCTGATGCAACGTCAGCCAGGCCTCTCTCAGACGGCCAGCTCTCAAACCATCTCAAATCATCAAACTATACGCTTCCTTGGTCCTGTCTTCCAAATGCATGCAGAAGCTGCTTAAGGCGACCATGCGCGCCAGGAAACACGAGCCAGCTTGTGTTTTAGGGAGTTCGTTACGTTCTCCAGGCTGCTCCATTAATTTGTGCCTGGAAAGGCCCCCTTGCAACCAAGGATTGGGAAGGGTCTGCTGGAGTCTCCCTACGGAACCCGATGCACATTCCCAGGATTTGTATTGAGTAAACCATAAAATGTTAATTAAAAGTGTCTGATCTAACAAAATTACGAGGACAGGCAAATGAAAATGATCAGAACGTCGAGATGCAGGCTCAACCCGCAGACCTCACAGAGAAATCTCACGTGTGTTGTTTTTTTTAGCGTTAAAGTCTTTTTTAGTAATCGTGTCTCTTCTAAAAAAAACGACTTTATGGAATCATCCACAAACAGCATTTTCAAATCAAAACACTTCATAAGTTACAATAATTTTCATAAGGTTTAATTAAACATGGAGGGTCTCAGAACTTACCTTTGCTAGACTCATGCTTAATAATGAAATCAATTTACGTACTAAAATAAAATAATCACAATAGATAAGTAGTTACTTAACTTATTTGTGAAGTAAGTGAGAAATATATGTAATTAGAGAAGCCTTTAAATAACAATTTATTTTTAAGCTTTCAACATAATTTTTCCAATCTAAGTAGGTCCGTGATTCGTTCCGATAATCCTCTTATAATTATATTATCTGTATTATAGGCCATTTTGGTATTTCATTATTTTCACTGATTATTTGGATATCGTGAGATGCGGTGTGACGTAGGCTTAGTGCCAACGTTTCGATCTTTATTGACATCATCTTCAGTCTCAAAGTGTTTGTTTTCCGGGTGGATGTGTCATTCTTCTGGGTCGTATTGAGAGTGCCCGACGACACACAAGAATGCCACTAAATATTTATAAAAAGTTCAAAATAATGTAAGGCGTTTAGTGACTGTTAGTTGATGATTATTCGGAGATAGTGAGGTCTGGTAGTAGGTTATAGAAAAACATTTTATCGTGCCAACGTTTCGATCTTTGTTGAGATCATCTTCAGGGCCTGGGATTTATAAGCATTGTTTAAATTTTACAAAAGCACGTAGAATGTGAAAAAATGCATTTATACAATGCTATTTATATGTATATGTACATAGGTTTATAAAAACTGATGATGATGACGGATACTACGAGCTGTCGTTCTCCAAACACTGTAGCTTTTGACATATTGTCCTTTTCCTAATTATTCAGTTCGATCCAATTGGCTTCTTTGAATTGGCGCATTTGAAGTTAACATAAGTGGCAACTTCTTCCCTCTCACTGTATACACACTGTATAAGTTCATCATTGTACATACCCATCCTGTATTAAAAAAAATTTCGATGCTTTCTTGTGCCTTTTTCACGCTGTAGCGCTCTTCCACCATGAGCGTTCGTCCATTTTTCCTTTTTTATTCTGTGGGCCCACTCTAAATTTCTGGTCAACCTGCAGCTTCAACCAATGAACCTCAAAAAGTGTTTGCTAAACTATGTTTAATCGAACTTTTATTGGAGTTAATTTTTTTCCGATGCACCTTTTTTTAATATTACACTAAATTGAATAAATATGGAAACCTTCTACAAAAATCAAGTGGAATAAGAAAAGAAAATACGAAGAGGAAAAATGATACAAATTGCCAAGAATCCTGTAAATCAAGGTGTCTAGTACAATTCTTAAAGAAACCATTAATTCTTATTCATTCTGTAGTTCAACAAATGTTTTAATGTTTCTTCGAGTCTGAACCTCGTAGGACGGTGAAGTAAGAGTAGGATGCCTTTATTGTCTGAAAAAACGAACGGTTCTCAGATGCTTGTCAATTTGTTAATTGACCTTTTTGAATTAGTTTACATATGTATACCTGGGTAAATGAGTTCAGGTCGACCGTGTAGAATTTTCCGGCTGTGAGGGAATCCGGGCGATAGCTGCGGGTCATGGCGAACAGGACGCACTTCCTGAACTTGACCGACGCCTGGTCCCAGCCGGTCTCGTACAGGCTTCTGTGCACGTTGCTAGTCTGCAATGAAAACATTTTAAACCGAACACTTATCACAATAGAAAATTTCTCTAGGATTTCCCTCGACCTTGTCGTAAATAACCTGCCCGCCCCAGCTGTACATGAACAGCTCCGCGGAACCGAAGACCAGGTACATGATGAACTTGCAAGCCAGCGGGATCGAGAGCTGGTCGCTCGCTCCGAGATATTCCTACGGGGGGAACGTACAATTACCGAGAGAATCGGCGACGAACAGTAATTATCCTTACGTTCAGCTGGACCAAGACGAGGCAAATTGTGAACGTGCTTGTAAGCATTTGGAACAGGAACATGGGGTTGTACATCCTTTCCAATTCCTTCGTCAACCTTCAACACAAAAGAACAAAGCGCTAAGAACTAAAACTACAGACAGTTTCAATTAATTATTCTTTTTATGTAAAGTCTCGGTTGAATTGAAAATGTTAGG
Source organism: Cimex hemipterus (assembly GCA_039619505.1). Taxonomy (NCBI): domain Eukaryota; kingdom Metazoa; phylum Arthropoda; class Insecta; order Hemiptera; family Cimicidae; genus Cimex; species Cimex hemipterus. The sequence goes on from CM077104.1 coordinate 13,954,143, forward strand.
GTCACGAGTGGTGCACTGCCACAAACTCTTTCACCACCACATAAAACACATTACATAAAAAGAATAATTAATTAAAATAATTACAATAGCCTGTTAAACATAAATGAATTAATACATTATAAGTAAAGAAGAATTACTTCACTTACAGCTCCCCGTGGCCACTTCATAAGCCGCTGAGAATTGAACCTTGATTTGTTTTACCACAAGACGTTTGAAAAATGGCAAAAAGTTGTAAGTTGAAATGCATGAATCTGAATGATCGATTAATAATTTCTTGAAGTCGGGAGGAGCGGTCAACAACGAAGTAGTTTCGAAAACCAGCTGTTTTACTTTTTTATCGACGTATCGAACTTTATTCGGATCATCTTCAGGTCATAAAGTATGGTGATATTCTTGTGGTGTGATATCGGTTTTGTCTGAAAGTGTTGTAGGTTGAAATGAAGAGTTGGTGTCCGAGCGGATCGAAATCACGAGAGCTCAAGCGGCTAGAGTAGCAGTAGTCGTGGGTTCGAATCCCGCTCGTGACACTGACTTTTTCATCTCAACCAAGACCTTACATGAAAAAATTAATTAGGCCACTGCACAAAAATGTATTAACTATAAACAGTGGAGAAATATGACACAACGAAATGTAAAAACATTATATTTGACTTCTGTAACGGAGGAGGACGAACACTTTTAAAATGGTAAAATGAGTTGTGAGAGATGGCCGTTTAAAAGCGCTAGTATTCTACTTGATAACCAAGACACTTCTGTTGAAGTGAGGTCAATAAGTCCAGAGTATAAATAAAAAAACGTAAACTTTGTTTCTGATTTTGTTTCGGTATAAAAGTTACGATATAACATTGCGTAAAGAAATAGCACAAGGAATTAAAAACAGTATACAGGACGGCTTTAAGAGTAGAAAAATATTTCAAAATTGCTGACAAATGGGTTAGTTAACCGAACGTACTATTTAATGCTGCAATCAGGCTGAAATATATTCCCGCCATCAGGAAATTCGCAGAAGTCATTATGATATAAAAACCGAGGAAACCGACGAACGAGGTCATAATATCTAGACCATTATCACTACGCCTAAACTCCCGAAGTGTTTCTACAATCGTTTATTAAAAAGAATAAAACTCATTGCAAAAAACCAAGAAAAACATTACTGACCAACAATTTAGGTTCCGAACCAGTGATTAGACCAAATTCACCGATTAACGGACGTAATAGTAGTCACTCGAAGAAAACAAATTCGTTCCGCTATGATGTCTCACGAGCTTTTGACAAGATCTGGCATGAAGGACTCGACAGAGTAAAAAACAAATACGGCCAAAGACATTTTCAAGTCAATCAAGATGACTAATATTCCAAACTAAAATCTATAAACGCGGGAGTGTCACAAGGTAGCATTCTATGTCCGACACTTTACTTGCCATGAACTAGTAATTTTCTGAAGATGGATCGATTAAAAACTACAACGATTGACGTAATATCTAACTTCTTATCTCCGACTAACCTGCACTAATGTATGATGATGATGATGATGATGATATTTCAGGGTGTTGTATACTGCGCCCTTTAAGAGCTATTGTATCCCCCATTCTCTGCCTAAAGCACATCGGTGAGTCCTATTTCATCAAGGAATTTGATTAATAGGCCCGGTTTTATTGGTTGAAGCTCTTCTATGGTCACATTGTACATCCCAAAACACTTCCTCCTACGGGCTAATGTCGCTCCGCAGTTTGTTAGCAGATGTGTTGGTGTTTCCTCTGCTTCTTTGCAGAATCTGCATGTGCCATCCTGGATCATTCCCATTTTCTTTAGATGCCCATTTAGTGTACAGTGTCCAGTTAGGAATCCTGCTAGGATTCGCTGTTTATTCCTGCCTCCTTTGACACATTCTGTGATTTCTTTCTTCCCAAAATTGGTTAGAAGATTCTTGGATTGCCTGTGTCCAATAAGCGAATTCCAATGTTCCCTTATTTTCTTTTTGTCCTTCTGTCTGAGATGTTCATTGATAGTGTGGATTCCTATGCCACAGAAGGGTTCAGGTCCTATCAGCGGTGTAGCTGCCCCTTTCTTTGCAAGGATGTCCGCTTTCTCGTTGCCATCTACACCCATGTGTCCTGGGACCCAGCAGAGGCTTACTTTATTCTGCGTACCTAGTAAATTTAATTTGGTTTTGCAGTTCAGCACCATCTTTGAACAAATGATGTTTGCACTTAGTGCTTTGATGGCTGCTTGGCTATCTGACATGACAGCTATATTCTTGTTTTTGTATCCTTTATCTAGGTTGAATTGGCCACATCTTTGGACACATCTTTTGCACTAATGTATACATATATATTTAACAAACAACAAATCGGACCATGTTCCTTCTCTCGCCATCGATGGAGAGACCATACAGCGTATACAGTTAAATCTCTGGGAATAACCTAAGATGGGAAAGAGCTGTGAAAAAAAGGAGTAATCAATGTAGCTTTAAGGTATGGACATAATGGTTAGTTAAGCAGGTAATGGTAAGCAATATATATATATCAGTTTTCATAAATAAAAATAAAAATATTTTTAAAGTCTATTTACGAGAAGGAAATATTTAAAATTGTGTTGGTGTAAGAATTCAAACGTTGAAGGAAGTAGAGACGCCCACTACGAAGGCAGAAGTTTTTTTCTACTTGCAATGCTTTTAAACTTAATCATTCCAGTTTATATTTGGAGTCTGGTTTTTGGGTCAGACGGTCAGGATAATGATAGAAAATAGAATAAGCCGTGATTTTTTTAAAAATTAAATGGTTACAATGGCTTCTTGGAGATGATAGAATTTTGTAACTCTCCTCGTACAAACTGGTATACCTATTGACGTGATTTTGTCTACTATACGAGTTTCCATTTTTACTGGTCGATCTGTGCATCCTTCTGTCAACAACAGTTCTTCTTTATTCAATGAGCAGAGGCCCATTTTTTATAAATTATGCAAACGTAATAAGGGGATGAAACCCATCTGACTGGCCGAAACAGCGAGAATAGGCGGACTACATGAATGGAGACTGGTAGGGCTGGAGAATCATCAACCCACATAGCTTAAGATGAAACCTTTTGGCTACGTTTCGGCTATCAAATATTGAAATAAACTCGAACTTTTATTCAATCTTTTCATAATTTGAATTATTTTTTAATAACGACTGTACTACAGTTTAATCACCCCGCTGGTCTCAAAAGGAGGAAGATGGTCAATATTTTACCTTTTACCTCAACTTTTTTTGAGAGCTTTTTCAGGAATGTTGCAAAACAAAGCAAAATGTGAATACAATCGTGTTTCTGGGTTAAATTAAACATTAAATTCATTAATTTCGTGGTCCGCCAATTGATACGCCACGCCAATAACCGCTGGTTGGTGACCAATTGATATATTACAATTAATTGAGGATTTTAGTTGAGATAAAAAGTCAATGCCACGAGCGGGATTCGAACCCACGATCTTCGGTTTGATACGCCGCTACCACTCGAGCTAGCCTGTCCACGATCCACTCGGACACTACCTTCCCATCTCAACCCCACCTTTTCAATTTTCCCTCCTTTTTGCCATTTTTCACTAAAAAACTCAATTAACTGAAAAATAATAATTGGTCAAGCTGGCCAAGAAAACTAGTGATTTTTGTAAGTTAAGTGAAGTATATCTTCACTAAGGCTTTCCGCGGTCATTTCATTGGTCGCCGAGAATCAAATAGTCACGTAGCCAAGTGGTATACCAGCGGCGTATCTAGCCGAATATCGTGGGTTCGAATCCCGCTCATGCCACTGACTTTTTTTATCTCAACTAAAAACCACAATTAATTGTTAAATGAAACGTTGGCAACATTTATAAAATATTAGCGTGAACAAAGAAATGTAGTGCAGTATACCAAATTTTTTCGGATTATTTTGAAATTAGGGATTAGTCATTATAAAACAAGGGATTCCCGTGAAACTGCTGTTTTTTTTCGTAATGAGATAAAACCGAGACGAAAATTCGAATCATGGAAAGTGCATACATCCAAAACCATTTTTATTTTGCGCGTTTCGAGGTTTTAACCGCGAAAATCTAGTCTCAAGTGAGCACCATGTGAAACCAACAGAAAACGCTGAAACCTTCTTAAAAGTTAGATAATATTTGTGCAGATTTTTTTACAATTATAACCAACGAAGTTTGTAAATCACCTGACGTTATCCTGGAAGATTTTATTTATTTTTCGAATTCAAATTTTATTATTTGCAGATCGTGTGATGGGGCCTGGTGTGACGTAGGTTTTAGAAAAACATTTTCTCTTTGGTGCCTACGTTTCGACATTTATTGAGATCATCTTCAGGCCCTGGGATTTAGAAACATTCTTTAAATAAGACTTGTCATTATTGGTGACTCAATAGGACACCCAATAGTCATTCTTCACAGAAAACAAACACTTTGATTGAATCTAAAATTTTTAGCATTGTATAAATTCATTTTCCCCCATCTTACATGTATTTGTATAATTTAAACAATGTTTATAAATCCCAGGCACTGAAGATGATCTCAATGAAGTTCGAAACGTAGGTACGGTAAAGAAAACGTTTTACTAGAACCTACTTCACACCATCGCCAACAATGAGAATGAACTTACATCGGCTATCAATAAGGCAACCTTTTTTGTTGAAAAGCAGACGTCGCAAGGTATTGGGCACTATCAACATGACAGACAATACTGATACATCTACACGGAAAACAGACACTTTGAGCCCTGAAGATGATCTCAATAAAGATCGAACGTGAGCACTAGAAAGAAAATGTTTTTTTAAAACCTAAGTCACACCAGAGCGCATCATGTGATCACCAAATTGACTAACGGTCACTAATCAGCACATAGTCAAATTTTAAGTTTGTCAATTAATTTTTAATTTCCATAATCAGTGTTTTCCATTAGTATTTTCTGAATCTTCACCACGTTTTCTTTTCTTTGTTTCTTTCATTGTTAAATGAAATAAATCACTTGGCAGCACAACTGCATTGGATATGAGTGTCAAGGCCGAGAATTGGTTTACATTACAATTCTTGGCATAAAACCTTTTTCTACTCACCTTTAAACGCGTAGTTTAAATTTATGGTTTAACGCATTGTGGGAAAATCCGTTTAACTCTTGAATTTACATTCCTATATAAACTTTGAATGCGGAAAAGTAGATGGAACGACAGCCTTGATTGATAAATTTTCAAAAAGGCCCCGGATTAGCTTTCAATACCTTCAAAGTCTGCCGACAAAGAGGCCGACGCAGTCTGCCGCCTAATTCCGACCTGCCGCTACTACTATTTCTCCCCTTTCTGGGCTCACAGGAGGTGCAAAGGCCGAAAAAGCTTGCTTGCCGTTTATCTGAAACCTCTCTGTCCAAACAAACCAGTAAACCCTGGAAGGACAATTCTTTCAAAATAACTTAACATACCAACTCAATTATCGAAGAAAACCCTGGATAAGTTTTGTCTGGACTTTAAAAAGGATAACTCCTATATAAAACTACTCGTTTAATCATAATCCAAGTGTATACGTACTTATGTACGTACGTCATCCTGTCTTATACATCGTGACTGAAGATATTTTCTAATTACCAGATGGATTACCTTTCGATACAAAGTTGATGGGATTCCAAACGGATGCAGTGCAGCGGTGCTTACCGTGGATTCGATTTTTTTTCTTTTTTTAGCAGAATCAATTGCTCTCAGAAAAGGAATCAAATTTATAGAAAGTCAGAAACGGGAGATTCAACGTTCTGACAGCCGTGGTGTCCTTGTGTCCTTCTGCCCTTTAAATTCTAGCTGTCCCAAAGACCCCAGTATCGTAGAAATAAAACAATTATTACACGACATAACTCTAATTACCGCATTAAAATCTATCTCGTGTGGTTTAAAGCTGAAGACACAAAACCTTTCAACAATGAAGTGGATCTATTGCCCAAAAAGCTGCAGACCAGGGCAACCACTTCAAGAAATATCATCTGTGGACATTCGCTTTCATAATAGACAAGTCATTAAAAAGAATTGGCAAAGAGGAGAGTACGAATATTCCAAACTCACCAAAGGCAAATATGCAGATATACAATAATTTAATAGCATAAACCGACCTACGAGATTTTCCACATCCATATGAAGACTGCTTCTTAATCTTAACAGGTTACCCTATCAACACTATAATGTCGGAGTGAAAAGTAGCGAATGATGTGAGAGTGATGGCTCCAGTAGGGCCGACGCAGACCATATTCTACTCGCATGCGGGCTTTGCTCCATATTTTTCATTTCGAAAACAGGACCACTTCCGATTAACATTGTCAAGTTCTGAGATTAGACGATTAGGCGCTATATTCAACATTGTGACCAGAAAGGACCTGGACATTTAAAGAAAGCACCTGTGATTGGATGGGGGGAGGGTAGTTTTCGGTGTCGCGTGACCACGGTATTGTGGGGAACCTGGGTACGTTTGGCCATGGGTTGAGGGGGATGTTGACATACATTTCCATAGGTGTAAAATTGTAAATGGTTTGTACCTACATCCTCCTAAAATACTCGGAAAAACAAGGAAAAAAGAAGGGACCCACAGTGTCTTTCTGGGCGGCTGCCTTAATTATGCATATATTACAAACCTGAGGAGATTTTGGTGATCCATTAAACAATCGCGTAGTAGTAAAGACATGACTTCTTCTTTAGATTCTTTTTTCGCCAGACGCTCCGCGTTCTGCGGAATAGAAGAGAGGCTCATGTTGAGTAGGTCGAACTGGGCAGCTATGCTGAGCGCTAGCGCTGAAAAAAGACAGTTGACATTGTACAGTAGTGCGGCGCAGAAGACCATGACGTAAAATTCGAAGATGTAGATTAGTCCATTCACTGGGAAATACGTTGTGTCGAAAGGGTACCAGGACGGCATGATCTGCCACGAGCCGCAATCGCCCGAGATGCATTTCAGTATGGGCAAGGCGTTCCACACGGTCACAGTGGAAAAGATCATGTACATGAAACTCTTGGTGGACCTGTTGACGAAATCGGCGCACTTCGACATCACTTTCTCCGTCGCTTCTTCGTTGTGCTTAGAACACAAGAGGAAATTGCTGTTGAAGGATTTGATAAGGAACTTCAAAGACGTCTTTTGACTGCAGTAGTACAGCATTTTAATGGCGGACTCGAAGCAGGTCAAGTTCACCGAAAACTTCTCGGTGAATGTCGAAAATTCATAACCGGCCAGAATGTTGTTCCACATTTGAATCATGATCTGTATGGTGAACAGAATCCCGAGGATCAGGTTCAAAATCACCATGTAATTCGTACCGGGCTCCGGCACGAGATACTGCCATAGTCCGATTACTTTGAAATACCTAACGTCTATCGTTACTTTGCTCATCTTCGCCCGGTTGATGATCTAAAAATGAAATTTTCCAGGCGAACCGAATTTCATTTATTCACATTGCTAGGGAAAACTTTGAAACTGCTTCAGGAGAAAAATCAACATGAACAACAATACAAACAAAACTTGGAAGAACTTCCAAACTACCCTATTGATTAGGGTTGCGGTAATCGTAATTAAAACTTTATTTAAATATCAATCTTGGCGTGTCTGAACTGATTAAATGGCCAATCCAAATGCATAATTTGACGCTAATCTTCCATCGTTTTCTTAAAAAACGGCGAACGAAATAAATGGGGCAAAACTGATTAGGGATATTTATAATTTATTCTTGAGCTATTAATTTTAATTAAATGAACCTATATTGTCTTGTTAGTTGGATAAAAGAAAATATAAAACACATACCAAAAACAAACAAATGTTAATCCTCATTTTTAAATACGGATTTACTTAAGTTTAGGAAACATAAAGATTACTTGTTTTTATGTGAGGTATTGGTTGAAATGAAAAAGCTAGTGTCACGAGCGGGATTCGAACCCACGACCTTCTGCTCAATATCCGGTGACGTGGGGGGGGGGGCAGCGACGTATTGAGCCGAAGGTCGTGGGTTCGAATCCCGCTCGTGACACTAACTTTTTCACCTAACCAAGTCCTTGCGTAAAGATTAATTAATTGAAAGGAATTACTTGGTCTATCGGACCACGACATATAGTGGATTACTCATTTTGTAAACAAACACCTTTCCATTCATACAAAAGTTTCTTAAAAGAGACATTTGTCTACCAATGGAGAACACAATGACTGCTGCTGCAAGATAAAAGGTTTGGATTTCAGTACTTTGTTAAAAAATAATCTTTAATTTTATTTATTCATTCACCGTTTGTTTGTTATTTTTTAGTTTATTATTTTCTCGAAGTTTGCCGCAGACCCAATAGTACGGTTCAGCGGACCTCAAGTTTGAGAAACCCCGGGCCTAGAAGTTTTAATGAATGAATTTCTAGATGATAATAACGAGAGGAAACATTTTAATCTTTTAATTCTAGGGAGGAGGTAGTTGGAATATGTCATTCTATTTCCTCTAATTGAGAACAAACCGATTTTTTCTATTTGGGAGTTCGTTTTGCATTTGATGGAAAGACGCGATCAATGTTCCATTAATTAAACTTTAAGTATAGTATTGGTTGAGATAAAAAAGTCACTGCCACGAGTTAGATTCGAACCCACGACCTTCGCGTCATCTAATTACCACTTGAGGTATCGTGACTTCTATCCATTCGGACACCAACTTCTACATTTTGAATTTTCAATCCTTTTTGCCATTTTTTTATTTCAACCAATACCTTACTTAATGATTAATTAGAGGGGGCAACGGTGGCCGCAAGGATCCGTCTTTGACATGGCGCAAATCACTGTAAGGTAAAGGTCCCGGGTTCGAATCCAGCGGCCCTGCATTCAAACCTAGTCATACTTACAAATGGGATTTTTTTCAAAAACACCGACCCCCTCTGCTGTTGCGAACCCTCGTAAAAATTAAAAAAAAAAGATTAATTAATGGAAAAGAATTTATTTGGTCAATCGGACTACGAAACCTAATGGGTTCGTTTCATTATTACTTGTTTTCTTTGTTGATTGGTCGTTTTGGCCCCTATATTATTTTATAGGGACATATCGGCTTTTATGGGACACTTTATCGGCTGGTAGGTGTGAGAATCTTCTGTCTGTCGCTGTCTTCTTCTGTTGACACGCAGTCCAACCACTGAAGATGGTGAAATGCGAACGACAGACCATACTAGCGGAGATAAACAAGCTGAAATGATTGGAAAAGATCAGGCTGAAAGTTCAACAACCCGTTGGAAAAATCGCACAATATATTCTATCGAAAGTCCTTTACTTTTTACTACAATTTTCCTTGTGGTGCTCAAAATAACCCATTTTATCCAGGGTTATTCTTATTATTTATTATTAAGGTTATTTTTTTTATTATCCAGGGTTATTTATTCTTTTACATTACGATGCAATTTATTAATTACACCTACCTAAATAATGTGTAATTTATATCTTTATCCTTAATTCTCCTATAATTTATTCGGTGGATATGCCCATTAGGACGAGTTTTAATTGATCCTCGTTGGACAGATCGATTTCTATGATTGTTAATTTACGCCATTATCCATGACACGGCCGCTGGATTGGAAAAGACCAAATTGAAATGAACACCATTTAGGGACATGATCAATCAATTTAATGCTAGATAGAGTGGAGAGGGGACGAGATGCGGTGCCTTGAACTTTGCGGCTAGCGTGACGGCTGAAGGCGGAAGCGGGACCGAAATCGGCAGGGCACGGACGCGGTAACGCACGTAGCGACATGCTCCAACTAACATCGCTTCAACTCCATCGAATTACCTACATCCCCGCTATTTTTTTTTTCGAACCTTCTTTTTAATAGGATACGTTCCCACCTGAGATCTCAATTTTGTACAGGTTTTAGTTCTTCCGCGCTCACAGCTCGATGAGACGGAATCGGATATTATTCTTTAATTATTCTAAACGCCCAACCTTGAAATACGATGTATTATCCAACCTTTCAATCCCCTTCGATGGAAGTTTGTTTGCTCGATCCGTAAGCTGTGTGGCCGTGCACGCTCGTATATTCAAGTACAAGCCGTGTAAACACTTCAACATAAGAAAACAGTGAGATCTGTTTCTTGAGGTCTGCGGGGTGATGAACCTGTAGTTTGGCCATTTCCTATCATTATGGTTGTTCACACCCGTTCGTTTGGTAGTGCGTTTTTTAAAAATCGAATAGAACAGAAGGATGCAAAAAAATAAACAACGATGATAATGTCAAAACGGAAAATGCATTTGACGGACAAAGCGAGCTACATAGGCAGACCATAGAGAAGACCGAGCTACAAATTTGCTGGAACTGTGAGTTTTCTAATACAACTGTCTTTCTTAAACTTCGCAAAGGTAATACGACAAAGATACTTCCGCAAGAATTGCACACCAAGATCCAAACCGAACTGGCAAATAATCTGGCGACTTATGACATGGCCCATTCAACAACAGGATCATTGGGTGAATCCTTCTTTGACCGTTTTGTAAGTCTCATGGTGAACAGGGCGTATGCAGTAATTTATATGATAAAAAACATAACCAAATGGTCGATAAAAGCCATCTTGGTTGGCGTGATGCCTGTGCGCTTTTCGCCGGTTTGTCCCAAAGAATCTAATTAAAATATTTGGTGAGTAGCGACCGTTAATAGATGATTATTCAGAAATCGTGAGATGCGGTCTGGTGAGACGTAGGTTTCAGAAAAATATTTTCTTTGTCGTGCCAACGTTTCGCTCTTTATTAAGATCATCTTCGGTGCTCGAAGTGATTGTCTTCTGCGTATCTGTGCCATCGTGGGCACTCTCAACACGACACGCAAGAATGGAACAAACACTTTGAGACCTCAATAAAGATTGAAACATGGGCACGATAAAGAAAATGTTTTTCTAAATTATTCGAAGATCGTGAGATGCTGTCTGGTGAGACGTAGGTTTTAAAAAAACATTTTCGTTATCGTGTCTTGTATAAATTCATTTTTTTATCTAAATTTTTGTAGCATTGTATAAATTCACTTATTCACATCCTACATGTATTTGTGAAATTTAAACATAGTTTATAAATCCCAGGACCTGAAGATGTCTCAATAAAGATCGAAACGTTGGCACGATAACAAAAATATTTTTAAGCAACCTACATCACACCAGACCGCATCTCACTATTTCTGAATAACTAACTAAAATAATTGTTATTCCCGTCTAAATTTACTAGTGCAACTTAATGCATCAAAGATTTCCTTTAATTTAAAGTTAGTGATCTGCGAGAACTGATCTACTTCAATAATCAATTGAGAAGCTAAAGGTTTTTAGAAATTTTACTAGGATATCGCCAAGTCGAAGCTCTGTTACTTTCTGGTGCAGACGAAATGTCAAAAAATACCAATTTAGATAACCTTTTAATTTTAGGATGTCCAGTATTTTTAGTAATTTAACAAGCAAAGCAAGCAGGTTTAAAGCCACCCTACGTCTTGTTCTCGCCGTAAATAATTTTCTCAAACATACTGAATATGGTGACATTCTGTATTCCATTTCCTCTTCATATAACTTTCTGGACTATAAAAAAGACAAGTAAATCCACCGTATAGGGAGGATACATGGGAGTAGAGGGCAACGTGAGTACGACCGCCTGTTCTGTAGTAGGTGTTTCGCTTTTCTGTGCCGTAGGACCTCCACCATCAATGAGTATCATAGACCAAAGGATAAAATGAAAATAACAAAACGATCGATTTCTGTCATTAGGCATCAACAATGCAAGAACCTTCTAGTATGTTTCGGCAGGAAATGAATAATAGAATGCATCAACGAGCATGATAACCACCCTAATAAGACACCTCAGACTAAAGGGGAATCGGAAGAACACATAATCCGAACGTCAAGTGCAGATTCTGCAAGGCAGCAGAAGAAACACTAATACACCTGCCGCGGTAGCTGAGTGGTTAAGGCGTCAGACTCTCGGCTAGTAGACCCCGCGGTCGTGGGTTCGATCCCCACCGTCGCCTCTGGAAGTATTCTGACGCCTAAGGGTACCGGTGGCCGCAATTAAAAGAAATTGACACGGCACTCATCAAGGGCGGGACCGGGTCTCAGCGACCCTGAACCTGGTCCCAACCCCCTTCAAAAATGAGTTTCTTCGATGGAAGGACACTGGTACAACGGGGGCTCAAGTTCACTTTGTGTTGTGAGCCCTCCCCCAAAAATGGAGCCAGGGTATAGTACAATAAGCTGTACAGCTGCAGTGCTCAGTCCCTGGTATCCGTCCATCCACATCCATCCAATACACCTACTATCAAATTCCCCACAGCGCTGCACTTGCCAGCATGAGAAAGTGTTTTGGGATGTACAATGTAGTAGAAATTCAACCATTGACACAGGGCTTTCTAATCAAGTTGCTGAACTCACCGATGTGCTATAACGAACGGTGATACAAAAGCTCTTAAAAGGCGGAGTGTTACGGCCAATGCCGTGTAAAAAATATAATAATTATTAAAATGAAAAGTTAAAAAATAAACTTAAAAAAAAGAAAAAAAAATTATGAACTTAAATAAATGAAGGGGGAAATTCATAGGAGACTTACCACCTTCCCTCAGACGCCGGTTGCAAGAAGCGAAGGGAGTTCGGGCCCGATTCTACTGGCTTCGCCGCAGAATAGCCGATGAATTCCGGTGGAAGAGATCGATGCAGCAGGACTGAGGGTTTTTCGTGGTCGCTTTATTTTAGACTTTTATTAACGGGAGAAAAACATGAGAAAAGAGCGAAACGTGAGGACCTTTCTATTCATAGGAGCAGAGCAGGACTGGGTTTGTAAGGAGTGTAGGAATAGGACAGGAGGGAAAATTCAAAAGTTGATATTGGTAGTTGGTGTCCGAGACGATCGAAGTCGCGATAGATCAAGTGGTCGAGCAGAGGCCTATTTAGCCGAAGGTCATGGGTTCGAATCCCGCTGTTGACACTGACTTTTTTTATCTCGACCAATACTTTATTTAAATATTGATTAATTGAAAACCGAAATTCATATGAGCGAAACGTAAACTAGGCGGGGACAGTTCAGCACATTCTCAATTTTAGTTTTATTATTCAGATATCGTGAGATGCGGTCTGGTGTCATGCACTGGTGTGCATCTCACGATATCTGAATAATTAACCATTAACGGTCACTAATCTCTACACATTTAGTTTTATTCAGTAATCTCTTTTGGGATATTCTTGGACCGCGTATTCTCGCTGTATTACATCAGAGAGGCATTTCCATCGGAGACGACCAAGATTCAAACGTGCTTCCTAGACCTCAAATAATAACTAACAATTAAATATAATACAATTAAGTTTTCTTTTAAAATTATTATTCTAGTCAACGGCTAAGAGTTCACGTACACTCTCGCTGAACATGCAATATCAAGTTTTACTCCTCCGTCATTTATTTCTTATGCTGTATTTCTAGAAAATAACTAATCGAATTGTTTAATTAAATTCAAATATTTCACCTACTAAAATGTGTTAGTTCAAACATTTTATTTTGAGTTTTAAATGTTTAAATTAATGGAACTTTTTACCGAAGGTCTTGGTTAAAATGAAAAAGCTAGTGGCACGAGACTTTAGATAGCAAGTAGAATTAATCAAATAATAATTAATAAGGCCTACTATAATTAATAAATACATATAGGTTTAAAATATGAATCAATTCCATGTAAATTCTTTTAACCATAATTTTCGTCACCTTTTAGCTTTAATGAAGCACCTTAAAATATTTTTTTAATCGGTCATTGGACACTTTTGTTAGGTTTCCAAAATGTGTCTATGTTGAATAAATGAGCAGAAGAGTTTTTACGGCAGAAAGGAAATAAGAACTTGTACCACTCCTTTTCTGAAGTATGTACTTGCATCCTTCCTCCTAAAGGACTTTGGATTAAATCCTTTTTGCACTTTGGCAACAGGTGCTTGCTGGCAACAAAAAAAAATGTTTATCATGAAAGCATTGTTCAACATATAAAAAAGGGAGGAAAATGATTCTTGCGTTCGATAATTCAAAAGGCTGTATTGAAAGGGTTCCGAAAAGGATTGTCGACTACCTATCCCAGGATCTTCGTACCTGTCTCGATGGGATAAAAAGTGAAACCATCCCTAATTTTCCCACCCGTCGTCGAAGGGCCTTTTTTTTGTCCGTTTGCCCAGCTTGCAGGAAACACAATTGCGCAATTTTTCTTTGCGAACTGCATCCGCTCTTCCCTGATATCCGATCTTGCACGTGCAGTAATACGATGCACTGGGGGTAAAACGCTCTACTGTCTGCCAAACTACTTCCGGTCAATGCAAACCGGCCCAAACAAACGAGCAATTACTAGCCCCGAGTTTACCGCACGGCCCAGTTTCTAAAGGTTTTCACGTGAAAATCTAAATGTACTTCTATCCGAAATGGGCTCTAATAACCATGATACAATGTCCGTGACTAGAGATAAGGACGGCTATCATACTGAATGTTTTAAAGAAATCACCGTCCTTAGAGTTATTTTCATTTAGTTTTAAATCTCTTTAAAAGACATTTTAGAAAGGATTTTTATTGAAATTGCAGGACGACATAAATCCTTGGGGCCCAAGACTATAAATCATAAGTTGTCCATTAATCATTACTATTTTTAACGGTTGAAAGTAACTGCTTTAGACTTCATTGTATTTAGCAAATCTTAAGTTATGGGCAGTTGTAATTTTTCAGGATTTGCCTTAGGTTTAACTCTCAAATAGAAAAACTGATGAAATGCGTGCAAAATTCAACAATATTGTGAGCATCGGAGTAGTTTTTTTTGTCATATTTTATTTTTTTTACCGTTAAATAAATATTTTTGATGATTGTTTGGAGATCGTGAGATGCGGTCTGGTGTGACGTAGGTTTTAGATAAACTTTTGTATACATCTTTTTAATAAAACAATTTCTAGCGTTGTAATAATTCAATTTTTTAAAAATCTAAGTATTCTAGCAT
>CM077104.1:13973615-14019654 GCA_039619505.1 Cimex hemipterus
TTTTTTTAAATCTAAACATTTCTAACGTTGTATAAATACTTTTTTTAAATCTAAACATTTCTAACGTTGTATAAATACTTTTTTTAAATCTAAGTTTTTAGCATTTAGAAATTCATGTTTTTTAATCTAAACTTTTCAAGCATTGCATAAATAAATACTTTTTTTAAATTTAAGTTTTTAGCATTGTTGAAATTCATGTTTTTAAATCTAAACTTTTCTAGCGTTGTATAAATTCATTTTTTTACAAACTACACGTATTTGTAAAATTTAAACAAAGTAGTTTATAAATCCCAGGCACTGAAGATGATCTCAATAAAAATCGAAATATCGGCACAAGAAAAAAAAAAATTCCTCAAACTACTTCACACCAGACCGCATCTCCCGATCTCCAAATATTAATGAATATATGATTAATAAGTTCAAATATGATCATGAAATTTTCGGTTTTGAAATTTCGGTCTAACCCTGGTCCTCTCGTTCTCGCTGTGTTTTTTCACTTCAGACGTTTTGTGACGGAATAAACCGAAGAAGTCGCACAGTTTTTCCCAGTAAGTAAATAACCTTAGCCTAAATTCTTCAGACTTGAAAATCCACATTTGTAAGATTATGTCACCGTATCTACGTTTATAAATGTTTTGATTATTGCGACGAATCTCGCCGTGTACAATTCGAGAGAGTGAAAAAGAAAACAACTCACAGTTATGTACACTGTTTTTTTATGGCGTCGTTTCGATTGGAATAAATAGCTTTCGAGGCGGAAAAGGAGAAAAGAGAAAGAGAAAGAGATGGAGAGAGTGGCTATGAAACTGAAAACATGAAGAAAGGTTAGAAGGAGAGAAGTAGTGGAGAAGTACAGTTAGTTTAGCCGGAGGAACAAGAAAGGGCAACGATCTCTCAAGCCCTATCTTGCCCCCATTTCGCTATGAGCGTTCTGCCTCTTCCTCTGTCTTGTTTTTCTCATTTCTGCACTTTTTTTTACACTTGTTATTCTTCCCTTGTTGGCCACCCCGGAAACACACAGAGGAGAGAAATAATCCCAGTTTTACTGTTATTAGCCTGGGCCTAATTTGTTTTTGACTTTTGCACTTAAAAAATAACTTGATTTGTGTTTCAAATTTGTATAAAGGAACCATACATAAAATCAAATAATACGAATTCCATAAAAAAATTTTTATATATATATTTTTTTAAATAAATCGAAATATCTTTAACAATATGGTTTTGAAAATATTATTGTGTTATTTTAGGTCTGGAATTTTTTATTTGCCGTGTATATTAATCATTTATTTACAATAAAATGTAAAAAATTTACTTCGAAAAGCTTCATAAACTCTGGAATTTATTGTTTGATTGTTATCTATTCTTACCATCCTCGTCTTCTCATTCCTATGTTAATGTGTATATTCTATTTCGTTTCTACTTGGTCCATCTTTTGTGTTTTGTTTTATTTTTAGTAATCCTATTGTGCGTTTGTGGTTTTTATGCCTAATTTGTTGAATAAGTAAATGTATATGACTGTGGTCCATTTAGTGACCTTGTTTGTATCTATCAGGTTGTGGTGCCGTTTTGTGTCTGTGTGGTTGTTATGAGTCGGTTCCTATGATGTTTTCTGTATATGTCAAATTGTAGTTTGCCTTCTATTGTAGTTTATACTGGCTGTTTCTGCAGTGAATTGTATGTTTTTGTGTATTCAGTACGTCATCTATGGTGTATTGTCTTGGTTTGCCATATCAGAATATTTCTCTTCAACAATTTGTAAAATTAATTTTGCAAATCTGACTGAATTCTGATCAACCATTCCTAGTCCATCTTTTGGTGTGTACATTTGTCAGTTGAATTTAAATTTTGTGTCGCCCTTTGTGAGTCGTTGTACGTATTCTTTGTCGGTTTTTGTGTAGTGCTTTTCGTACTGTTTCCATTGTTTTCTTTATTGGTAGTACTAATTTGCGGGTCTTTGATATTTTTGATTAGTTTTTAAGACAGTATGTGTCGTTTAGTCTGAGGTCTTGTTAATTATTCAGAAATCGTGAGATGCGGTCTGATGTGACGTAGGTTTCAGAACATTTTCTTTATCATGCCAACGTTTCGATCTTTTATTGAGATCATCTTCAGGGCCTGGGATTTACAAATATTGTTTAGATTTATCAAATGCATTTAGGATGTGGAAACATTTTGTTAAATTGCATGCGGAGGCTGGTTTGTAGTTTATAATGGGTCACGTTAGTATAATTCGTCTGGGAATTTTTGGCCGTGCTCCGAATTTGCAAGTTTCCTTACTTTTTCAATGATTAAAAGAGATTTGTTAATTGTGTCTTGGACGCTTTTTTGAAATTTATTTATTGAGTCTTTGTATCAGTTTTTTTAAAAAGATTTTATAGAACTGTTAGATTTGTCAGTGTAGCCTGATTTTGTTATATCTGCGTTGCTTTCGTCTATTCGCATGGTAATTTGTATTTACTTAGGTTGTATTTATTTTATTTTTTTTATTATTTTAATTTATCATTGTTTATGTCATTTTGGTCTTGTTTTCTCTGTCGGACACTAAGTTGCGCTTTCCTGTTGTTCTGTGGATAAGATTTACTGCTGTTTCAACGCCTATTTTGTCTGGGTGAGGTTTTGTTATGTGTTAGATGGCTGTTTTTGTGTTGGAGGTTGGCCGGGTCTAATTCAAGCGAAAAACCAACCAGGAGGATAGTTTCCATTAAAAAGAAGTACAAATAAAACAAGTTTTTATTTGAATTTGTATCTTGTTGACGTTCTTAACTTCTTAACAATCGACTCAGCAGAGTCATTTCCAAAAATAGGTGAAAATTCGCCAAAAAAATTCGCATTTTTTTAGGGCCTTTCGTCAACTTCGAAGTTTACCAATTTGAATTGAAAAAACGACTAAGTAGGGTCTTTTCGTATAAGAACAAGTGTAAATTTTACGGAATAAACTGATTTTTTACGTTTATCTTGTAAACTATGATGTTTATGACCTTCAAACTCTTGCACCGAATGGCTCAGCAAAGTCCTTTCCAAAAAAGAATAAGCGCAAATTCGCCCAAAAATATTTCGGATCGTTTTATTTAATTTCTTTCCTCAACTTCCTAGTTTACGACCTTAATGATTGCAATAATCGACTTAGCAAGGTCTTTTTGTGTAAGGACAAGTCGAAGTTTTATGTAAAAGGTATCATTTCTTGCGTTTATCTTGTAAACCACGAGGTTTTCGAGCTTATCTCTTGCGCCAATTGACTCAGCAGGGTTGTTTTCAGTAAGAAATTGTGCAAATTCGTCGCAAACAATTTTTTTGGGTTTTAGACGTTTCTGTTGTAAAGTACGATGTTTACGAGCTTAACTCTCGCATCAAATGACTCAGCAGTGTCGTTTCCAAAAATCACAAGTGCAAATTTGCCCCCAAATAAATTTCGGATTTTTTCATTTAGTTTCTTTCGTCAACTCCGAGTTACGAACTTAATTCTTGCAAAAATCGTGCAAGGTCGTTTCCTGTAAGAAAATATGCAAATTCTTTTCGAAAAAATTTTTGGATTTCCTTGGGGGTTGTCTTGTAAACTATGTGGTTTTTGAGCTCATCCCTTGCCAGCCAATTGTCCCAACAGACTCGTTTCCAAGAAGAACAAGTGCAAATTGGTCCAAAAACAAATCCGATTTTTTTTTATCTAGTTTCTTTCATCGACTTCGAAGTTTACGACCTTAATTCTTGAAAAAAAAAAAAAAAAAATAAATAAATACCTAGCAGGGCCTTTTTATACGAGGACAAGTGGAAATTTAACGGGAAAATCTCAATTTTTGCGTTTATCCTGTAAAGTATGAGGTTTTGGAGCTTATCAATTGCGCCAATTGTCTCAGCAGAGTCATTTCCAAAAAGAACAAGTGCAAATTGGTCCAAAAACAAATCCGATTTTTTTTATCTAGTTTCTTTCATCGACTTCAAAGTTTACGACCTTAATTCTTGAAAAAAATAAATAAATAAATAAATACCTAGCAGGGTCTTTTTATACGAGGACAAGTGGAAATCTTACGGAAAAATATGATTTTACCGTTTTTCCTGTAATGTATGAGGTTTTGGAGCTTATCAATTGCGCCAATTGTCTCAGCAGAGTCGTTTCCAAGAAGAGCAAGTGCAAATTGGTCCAAAAACAAATCCGATTTTTTTAATCTAGTTTCTTTCATCGACTTCGAAGTTTACGACCTTAATTCTTGAAAAAAAAAATAAATAAATACCTAGCAGGGCCTTTTTATACGAGGACAAGTGGAAATTTAACGGGAAAATCTCAATTTTTGCGTTTATCCTGTAAAGTATGAGGTTTTGGAGCTTATCAATTGCGCCAATTGTCTCACAGGGCTGTTTTCAATTAGAAAATGTGCAAATTCGTTGCAAACAAATTTTTGGATTTCTTTGGCGGTTATCCAGTAAAGTGTGAGGTATCGGCTCAGAAAGGATGTTTTATTATCGTCTTCCGTTCTAATTAAAAATAACGCGTAGACCACGAAATGCTAAAACATTCTGTTGACTAAAACAGACGCGGATCAGGATATTGGTAAAAGATACAAATAAATATTAACAATTGAGCACTTAATGAAAAATTTCTTTATTTTGTAATTTAATTACAATTAATTATGCTCTCGTTTTTTTCTACATATAGATTTATACATAGCACATAAAAAGACAAGAAATCTAACCGATTTGTGTGTGCGGGCTGGTATAGTAACAATTAAACACACAAATCACAGAATATTGCCATAAGATGACTGTCGAGTATAAATGGAGAGTAAATAAAAGGGATTTTTTGTTTAAAAAAGCCATTTAATTAAAAATTATGCGATGATTTTTAAATATACATTATTTGAGAACACCTAACAATTTCAAAATGGATAAAAATGATTTTTTTTTTTTTTAAGAGAAGTATATATATTTCATTACTAATATTCAAATTTTGTAAAAAGGAAACTGAAAAATTTATTAAAATTGTACTGTACACAGAAACATTATTTTTAAATTCTATATTTATCATAACAATCAACTTTATGACAGATCTTTTTTTCCATAAAAGTATTTGAATTTAATTTTTTGTTTAGTGATATAGATATAAACAGATCGTGTATGTCTTCATCACTAGAAAAAAATTTATAACAATAGGAATGTAGGTTTAGAAATTTAAATAAAATGTTTTCAAACAACAATAATATGTACAACTTTGGCATAACAATCGAAATAATTTATACATAAATTACATTATTTACATATAGTACAGTTATAAATAATAAGACGATTGTTTATTTTAAACTACTTTGGGGTCGATGATGGAAAGCTGTTCTTTTTTCAGAAGAGACCTTCCGTTGTCAAGCGAGATCGCCGGTGACATGGAAAGAGCAGGGTTAGCGACGGCAATGATATTCCCTCCGCTCGATGCGATAACCTGAAAAGAGAGGAAAATAATTTCAAAAATATTTCAATATTTATAAAACTGGAAAGTGTTTTCTAGCGAACCTTCACTTTGTTCTCGTGGAAAAACGAATCGTCGAATGTGTCGGCCTTCTCCTTGCCGACTTTGCTGTTGAGCTCTTTCGCATTGTGCTCATCATCTGTGTCTACCTGTAAATGCCGTTTTAAACGCAATGAATACATTTTCTAAAATTTAAACCGTTTCCTATCATGCTTGCAACCCATAGAATTGTTAGTACTGTAGAGCAAACGCATGCTTAGTTATTTTGTATTGTTAGTATCTATGAACTGTGCTACCCGACCACCAAATCCCAAAATATTCTTCATTACCTGATCACTTTTTTTTTAAGTTTACACTTAATAATAATTAATTGCTCGGTGAATTTATGATTCTTTATTCTATTTTCTTGTTAAGTTTTCTCTGCATCCAATTTTTTTTTCTCTTGCTGTAGTTACTATCCTAAATATTGTACTTTTCTCCACAGGAAAAATCATGACAACTGGGCCTGAGTTTAAGCTGTTTACATTACAACGTTAAATAATAATGACTAAAACAATAATCTGTACATGACACGTTGTATTGTAGCATAATTGTCGGTTTTCATTGAGTAAGATTTTCTCAAATTGAGCCTGAAGGAACGATATATACATAAATAATACATTTAAATTAATTATACTTTTAATCTAAGGTGTTGGTTGAGATGAAAAACCCAGCGTCACGAGCGGTATTTGAACCTTTAGACCTTCAGCCTCGTGACACGATACGATAACAAAGGTCGTGGGTTCGAATCCCGGTCGTGACACTCGCTTTTTAATCTCAACCAAGGCATTAAATTAAAACTACAATTAATTTAAATAATTAATAAGATCAATTATACATATTAAATACATATACGGATTAATAAATAATACATTGACATCATTGAAAAGCTTGTTCATAGGACTTACAATGAATAAAAGAAGAGGATAATTTTGAAAATTTTGGTTAATTTTGGGCACATCATCACGCCTGTACAAACTATTTCGAGTTTAGCTGGAATTTCATTATATAAATTCAGTTTGTACAGATATTGTGCAATATGCAAAAATCGCTTGATTTCTTTTTACCGGACCATCCTCCTGTTCTCGTTTTTTTCCATTAATCTATTATAAACGTATAGATGAGAACAAACAGAATATTTGTAGTCTCTTGAAATGGTCCTTTATCGCTTGCTTTCATGAAATTGTTGTAACGCCTTGTACGTTAAAAATTGTTGAATTAAGTTCGATTCATCATAAATCGCAGAAACTTCAGATTCAGTGCGATATCAATTTTTAAACAGAAAATCCAATGAATTACATGCTTTTAATTAAATATTTAAAATAGTCAATCGAAAACAAACACCTTTTTGATTAATTAAACTGCATGTAAGATTATTATTGCTATTTTTAAAGATTAGTTACACCAATCAGCACCATTTTCTATGACTGAAAAAAAGCCACTATTTTTCATTAATTTCTGGTTGCGAAACATGAATATGAACTTGATTTTCTTCTATCACACACAGTTTTTTTTTTCTCCAAATAAATCGTGCCTCTAATTCACTTTTGTCAATAATAATAATAAATTAAATTCACTAATTTCTGCTTGACCAATTAATACATTACAATTAAGGTCTTTAGTTGAGATAAAAATGTCAATGGATGAGCAGGATTCGAACCTACGATCTTCGCCTAGGTACGCCGCTGCTCCACCACTTGAGCTATCGTGTCTTCGACATTGTTCACCAAGAATCAAACAGATTAGGGCGCTGACACGCGGAGCTGTTTTGACCGAATCGTTTACCACTCCATGTGTCATCGCCCTTACACAACATTTGAAAATGGCAAAAAGGAGGGAAAACTCAAAAGGTGCAGTAGGATAGGAAGTTGGTGTCCGAGTGGATAGAGGTCTTGATAGCTCAAGTGGTACAGCAGCGGCGTATCTAGGCGAAGATCGTAGGTTCGAATCCCCATTGACTTTTATCGTGGCACAGACTTTTTATCTCAACTAAAATCTTTAATTACTTGTAATAATAATAAAAGTTAAAACGCCATTAAAAATTAATGATAATGATAATAATAATAATTATCAGGTTAATTCATAATAGACTTTTAATAGGCAACAACCTTCCAATTTGTCTTCGATGTATGCAAAGTGGAGAACGCATAATTTTGACAGCGAAACATATTTTGGTCGACTGCCCCACTTTACAACCCTTTAGGCAAAGGCTCAACCTTTCGAGCAGTTTATAGGAGTTACTGGGTCCCCAGGGTTCCTTTTGAAGAGCGCTTTTCAGTTTTCTCAAATTTGTTGGAATTTACAATGAAATTTAGGCCTTTTCCCATTTTACCATTGAATGCCTGCTGATGTCTGCATAAGAGTTGTGCGTGCATGATTTCTTTTTTCAGAAGCTTTTGAGGCTGCCGGAACGGAAAAATAAAATGGCAGACAATAAAAATTGCGGTGTAATGCACTTCAATGCCCAATATCGCAATTTAAATAAGGAAAATAGCTCCTTAAAAAAAAAAAAAAAAGAAAAAAAAAAGCCATACAAGCCTATGGGGAAATTTTAATTTATGAAAAACAACTCACAATTTTAATTTAAAAAAAAAAGAAACAGAAATAAATTTTATTATTATTTTATTATTTTGGACTTTGGCTTGGATGGCAATAGGATAAATTAGGTTACGAGTGAATGTTTGGAGTCAGAGTTTTATAGCACTCAGAAGAGATATAGATCCAACGATTTCAAAAAATTCCTGATTTCTTTCTAAGTTCGATAGTGAGAGCAGGGAAAAATTGCTTCCATTTTTGACATATTAAACTTGGGCTTGTGAAACAATTTGTCAAAGGCACCTGTAAAAAGGGGTTCAATACCTCACACTGGAATTGTAACAGTACCACAGATTTGCAAACTGAGTAATGACCAAGAATTCGATACATTACGGAATGAGTTTCAAGTTAGAAGAGATCCTGGGCAAGAGGAGAAATCAAAACTATCAAAAAATTGTCAAAAATATGGTTGATTCACTTCTCTTGGATGCGGAATTACCATGAAAATGCACGTTCTACGCTTAAATCTGAAGAATTTTTTTCAAAAAGTTTGGGGTTGAAGTTAAAAAATACGGTGCAAGGTTCCATCAAGACATCGAAACGATTGAACAAACGTACCAACATTAACATGATGGCATCTCAAGATGGACCTTTGTCTGAGAGAAAATGGTCGACAAGGCAATAGACGAGGAGTACACAACAACGTTATGGGTTCGACTCCATTTTAAACTTATATAATCCCCTCTAATAAATTTTTATTTTTTCAATACTACATTTGCCAAATAAACTGTTTTTTTAAGTTATACTGTTGGGCGTGTACAACTAATTTGTAAACAAAATCTGTATGCGATAAAAGGAAACAATGCTTTCAAAATCAGTACAAAAAACTTTCAGAGAACACTAATTTTCAGCCATTGAAAAAAAAAAAAAAAAAAAAAAAAAAAAAAAAAAAAAAAAAAAAAAAATCAAATATCGAGTATTGTTATATTGCCAGACTCCAATTTCATAAAATGCTGTAAAAATCCTCTAGAAAAAAAAAAAAAAAGAAGAAAAAAGTGAGTCTACATTCAAATAACCATTTTCTGAGAGCTAATGTGCTATTGTTGGTTCGTGATGATCATTATGGTGTTAGCGACTAATAATCATTTTGTGCACAGCCAATTTTTTTTTTTTTTTTGTTAAAAAGCTTCAGTGAGTTTACGAATTACCGCGGTTTAGTACAAAATCGGCCTTGCTTTACCTGACTTCCTTTAAATTGGCTGATCTCAGTGGGATCGCACTCTCTACTCATCGAATCCCTGGAGTCACCGATTTCCTGAAATTACAGTTTATTTCCGTAAGTTTTCATTTTTAAATCTTAAATTTGGCCTACTAATAATTTTTTAACGAGTATTTTTGCAAATAGAATATATTTACCGGGAGTGGTGAGCTGTCATTGCTGAACGACAGTTGGGAATCGGTGTCGTCAGTGTCAAATCTATCATGGTCA
This sequence comes from Cimex hemipterus, assembly GCA_039619505.1. Taxonomy (NCBI): domain Eukaryota; kingdom Metazoa; phylum Arthropoda; class Insecta; order Hemiptera; family Cimicidae; genus Cimex; species Cimex hemipterus. Next base: position 13,983,128 of record CM077104.1, read on the forward strand.
GCAAATACGATTTTACCACTACTGTTCTGCTTGTACAACCTGAGAGAAAGTTTTAATTTTTCAAACAGAGAGAACTACAAAGAAAAATGGTTATTTGTCCACGGAGTTCCTTTTAGAAAAAATGAAAAAAACATACAAGGCATTAAACAGAAAATCATGCTGAGAGATGATTTAAAATGAACAAAAGCTACTTTGCAAAACTACTTTGAAAAAAAAAAAATTAAAAAAATGCCTGAAATTATTGTCATTTCAATTCCATCTGTGAAAAAATATTAACGATTGTTAAAAAATTGTGCAATATTCTTCATGTCTTGAGCGCACAACGAGCTCACTCTTGCCAAATTAATTTTTTTTTCCGCCAGTTTTCAACTTGTTCCAGCCCTTTTGTACCTGTTGGGCTGTAGCGACTGGTTTACAAGCTGTGTCTGCTCGTGCAAGAGCTGCTGTTGCCTCGCTAACAGAGCGTCGACCTGTTTCTGCACGCCGTCGTCCGCTTTGCCGTTGGTTCCGAGCAGGCCTTCAGTCCTATCGTTCACGTTCTGTAGCTCTTCGGCTATTTGGTCTAGCCTCTCCTAAAATTGACAATCAATTAATAAAATCTCTAATAATATTGGGGGGGGGGTTATCAAGGTCTGTAACGAACTTGTCTCTTTTGGATTGTTTCATCGTTTTCAGAGGAGTAATTGTCATTCCTAGGGCGTTTTGAAACTGGCTGATCACCATTATTGTATATCGAGCCTCTTGAGTATGATCTAAAAAAAAAAAAATATAAAAATAAAATGATTAGTCCTACAAGTTCTACAGTTTCTGATCAACACTTAAAAACACACCATGCAATAATTAAACATCATGCTGTCAGAAAAAAACAAACAAAATAACTCAGGCCTTATATGTACAGACACACATATAATTTACTAAATAAAAGTAATTTATCCTCTAGTGAATAAAAATTCTACATGAACTAAATAACTAATTTAGTGTGACCAAACCAAAACACCAATTATCTAACATACAACTCTTTTTTTTTCTAGTGTAACCAATTGAGTGTTATTAGACTACAACAAAATTTCTAACATTTTAAACAATGTCCAACAACAGAAGGGTCAATGTTTGTTTGTTTACTTTGAATGGCCTTTGGAATAGTGGTATCCTGAGTCCCGCACAACTTGCCTTGCTAACGGAAATAGCTCGTTCCTTCTAGTAAGAAGAGCCGGCATGAACCTGCAAATCTGAGCCGCCGCCTCATTTACTGAAACCTAAAACACAAAAGAGAAATGTATTTTTTTATAAATCAACAATATTTTAACCTTTTCTAAAATTAATTCTTAACAGAATATTTTAATAATTTATAAAAACAGGACAATGACATATTGAAGTAGGTCATGAGGATCTCTACCGTCATCTGGTGGATGGTTTTATTTCGTACTTGTGAAACCCTGGGCATCATTGGCTGAAGGACACCATTCAAAAATGGAAGGACTCAATGGATCTCTTCTGATCGAGATGCCACCTTTGTAGGAGGAGATTCAGATTACACACAAAAAACATTTGTTAATTTGAATTAATACAACTCAAAAATAATAATTTTAATTTTTTCTTATATCCTTGGCTCTAGAAAACAAACTAAACTGCTCAGCCATATTTCTGGATGTTACGGAAGCATTTGACCGCGTATGGCACCCCGCCTCCTCTGTAAGTTAAAATGTATCCTCCTTCATCCCTACTACCGCACCTTGAAATCCTTCCTCTCAGATCGTTGGTTTAAAGTTAGAATCGGCACCGAGTTTCCACCTATCACACCAATCAAAGCTGGTGTTCCACAAGGTAGTATCCTAGGCCCAATACTCTACACCATCTATACTGCTGACATACCCACTCATCCAAACACACAAATCACAACCTACGCCGACGACACCGCAATCTTATCAACACACTCCAATCCTATCCTAGCAACAGAAGCACTCCAACGACACCTGAACCTTATTACCAACTGGTGCAATCTGTGGCGGATCAGGTTAAACGAACAAAAAAGCCAACGCTGAAATGACAAACCTGTCAACAGTTACAACAAAATAATACCGCCATAGAACCAAATCCGCTACCTTGGGTTTTACTTAGATACTAGACTTACTTGGAATCCACACACACGATTTAAACGGCAAGAACTTAACAAAAGGTATGGACTACTCAGACACCTTCTTGGACCAAAATCAAAACTAAGCATACATAACAAACTAACCTCTTACAGAACACTCATCAGGCCTATTTGGACCTACAGAGTCGAGATGTGGGGCATGGCCAAATCATCAAATATCCAACAAATTCAGTCTTTTCAATCTAAAGTTCTCTGCTGTATCCTCAATGCTTCCTTGTATGTCACAAATCAAACGATCCATAAAGATCTTAAAATCCCTTTCGTAAAAGATCTTATCCAAACATGCTTCTTCACTTTTCACCCTAAACTCGCCCTCCATCCTAACCCACTAGCCCTCTTACCTCAACGTCTGACCCTTACAATCCTCCACGCCGTTTAAAACGACCATCTAATGTCTAACCCACCGAAATAACTTCTACCCCCTGCAATTAAATAAAGTTGGTTTCCCACCCCACTGCCTCCTGGTCTGACGGGTCTATCAGATTTAACTAACTGTTTACGCCAACTGTACCTTTGTACATAGATTGTAAATAGTCCAACAAGTAGTTGTTTTCTTTTGATCCCCTCCTCCTACGCGAGCCCTTAGCACCTTCGCTTCTCTGTTCACTCTCTTACGTTCTGCTCCTTCTCTTCGCTCCAGTTTTTCTAATTTAAAGTTGTGCCAGTGATTTAATGAGTTGTTTGTTCAACCCGAGAATTATATTTCCAATAAGATTAGCCGAAGCTGTACACCAGGAGACTACGACGGACTCGGGCCCGAAGTTGCGTCGCCGCTGTGAAGTCGCCACGTTTCAGCAAGGTGAGTTTTGGTTATGGTTTTCAGGTGAATGGTTTTATTTAATTTCGTACAAGTTAAATCATTGGCTCCATTCCAAGGCCTTTGTCTTATTCTTTAATTTAACTCTTAAGAAATTATTCCCATTTTTTTTCTCTCTCTTTTCTTCTTTTCGGATCGTTTAAATCAAACGATTAAACACTAACTATTTGCTCAATGTATGTTATGTACAGATAGCAATAAATAAGATAAATATATATATATATAAAAAAAGAAGTTTTTTTCTTACATGTACCATTACTGTAGTGTGCTTTTTTAATGTCATTCTCTTTCAAGTATGTTTTACTTTTAAAAATAAATTTTTTTTATATGCTGGAGTGGGTGAAAAGATTCGTATTTTGGCCCTCTTCCTTTATTTTGGTCAAATGATTATTTGTTTTACTTTAACTATTTCATCATTACTCCAAATATACTTTGGTAAGAAAAAAAATGAATGTGGATACGTTTTAGGTTCTTTTGGGCGACTTGACTGTGGTGAAAGGTGAATTTTGCGCGGAAAGTGTTAAGATGTTTAAGGATTTTTTTTTCCCCGAGAGGGATTTTGACATCATTGTGAAGGATGATGTTGGAGATGCCATAGGAAGCATTGGGATGGACTGTATTCTTTGGATGTTGGATGGTTTAGCAGAGCCCCATATTCTTAGCTGTTATGCCCAGATTGGTTTTAGTACAGTCTTGTAGAATGTCCAGCTTGTTTTTTTTTGTTGGAACGTTAAATTTGCATGACAGTACAAAGCCTGAAAAAACAAATTCTTAAAGTTTGTTTAATTCTTGTTCTTTTAGTCATGATGGTTTCAGCTCTTGAGTCTAGACGGAAGCCGAGGTAGAAGGCACAGTTTTTGCCATGAGAGTGTTATAGAGGAATATTGTTTGTCGGATTTTTGTTTCGAAGGTTCAATGATATGATTTTGCTTTCATGAAGCTTTATACGCCAGGCTGTTTGCGAGCCATGTGCTTGGAGCTCCTCCGAAGCAATTATCGGATTGGGATCAGAAGATAGCCCAGCTGTGACTTCGGCAAAGGTTGTAGTTTATTCAAAGTTTGTACATCTGTAGAGTAGAGGAGGTAAAGATAGAAGTACACTGGCCTGAGTTACTCCAGCGTCAAAAGTCGGAGCAGGCCGATCCTTGGCAAACTGAAGAATAGGCTAAATAGAAATTAAAAATATTTAATGAAAATAAACTAAAGTTTATGTATTATACTTCAAAATATCTAAGTGTAATATACAATGAAATAGTTATTCAAACCAAATATAAATAATGAACACATGATTATTAATACTTGTATCGAGCAAAAATTATTTGTCCAAATACAATCAACACAGTTAAGCGATATTGGTTTATATTACACATTTTCATTTGTCTGTGACTTTATTAAATGTCCTTGTCCGTTAAAAGGAGGTTAAATGGCTGATAAAACTATATATTCAAACCGCACACAGTAGGTTTTAAATTGCATTAATTCGCTAACTATTATGAATTTTTCAATCAATGAAATATTGTTAATTTTTGATCTTTCTAATTGTAACATTATTAATCTTGAAAATCAACCAACAGAAAAGAAAAATATTAATGAAGGTAAAATAAACAATGGTATGTTCAATAGGGTTGCTTTCATTTCAAGGTTATTGTAGTGGGGAAAAAGTCCTTATATGTTTTTTTTTTCACAGTTAGTACTTACGGTGAGTAGGAACTATCTTTTTAAAAAAGGGTTGAAACGACACTCACTCCATCATTCACCTCTACTGTGAGAGTGTAGTTATTTTTGGTTTTTTTTGCTTTACTGTGCATGTGTTTGTATGTCTATGTTATTGTGTGTGCATATGTGTTTTTGTTTACTTGACTGTTAGCGTTAGTTTGTACGTACCCGTGTTTATTTAATTATGTACGATTATTTACTTACGATTATGTGTATTTGGTTTGAGTGCGTTTTTGTTTTATTTTATGTATTTGGGTTTTGTATGTTGACCTCTACAAATGTTTGTGCTTTTGTGTGTGAATTTGCTTGAACGAGGATTTTAGTTTTTTTTTGTTATTTTTATTTCAGCGTGTTTTTGTTTCTCAACGTTTTATTGTATTTGTTTTGCCCATATACGTTTTATTTTCTATCTTTGTATGTATATAAGTTATTGTTTGTGCTTTTATATTTGTGTGAGTCTGTTTGATTGAGCCAGGAGTTTAGTTTCTCAGGGTTTTAATATATGTTTTTGTTTTGGTCGTATGCATTTTATTTTGTACCTTTGTAAGCAAAAACAAGATAAATAGTCATTTGTGTTTAAAGTGTTCGCGTGTTTGTTTGAGCAAACTTTTTAGTTTTTACCATTTTTTGTGGATATTTTTATTTGAGTGCGTTTTGGTTTCTCAATGTTTTATTGTATTTGTTTTTGTTTTGCCTATATGCATTCTATTTTCTATCTTTGTGTATACATATAAGTTATTGTTTGTGCTTTTTTGTTTGTTTGTTTGGGCCAGGATTTTAATTTTTGCAAGTTTTTTTTATCATTTTTAATTGCATTTTTTGTTTCTCAGTGTTTTATTGTGTTTTTGTTTTGGTCGTATGTATTTTATTTTGTATCTTTGTAAGTAAGAACAAGATCATTATTTGTGTTTAAAGTGTTTGCGTGTTTGTTTGAGCAAAAATTTTAGTTTTACCATTTTTTTGTGGTTATTTTTATTTGAGTGTGTTTTGATTTCTCAATGTTTTATTGTGTTTGTTTTTGTTTTACCCGTATACATTTTATTTTCTATCTTTGTGTGTATTATTGTTTGTGTTTTTACGTTTGCGTGTGTGGGTGTATGTCTGAGCCAGGGTTTTAATTTTTAGATTTTTTCTCATTTTTATGTTCATTGTTTGGTTTCTCAGGGTTTTATTGTTTTTGTTTTGATCATTTGTTTGGTGGTCTTGTTTTGTATCTTTGTTGGTAAAAACTAGATAATTATTTGTGTTTAAAGTGTTTGTGTGTTTGATGGAAAAAGATTTTAGTTTTTACCAGTTTTTTTGGTTAATTTTAATGTGTTTTTGTTTCTCAATGTTTTATTTGTTTCTTTTTGTTTTACCCATATGCGTAGCATTTTCTACTTTTGTACGTACATAAAAGTTATTGTTTGTGCTTTCATGTTTGTGTGTACATCTGTTGGTTTGAGCCAGGACTTTAGTTTTTACAAGTTTTTTCTTATTTTATTTGAGTGTTTTTGTTTACAGTGTTTCAATGTGTGTTTTTATTTTGGTCGTATGCATTTTATTTTGTATCTTTGTAGATAAAAACTAAATAATTATTTGTGCTTAAAGTATGTGCGCGTTGCTTGAACAAGGATTTTAATTTTTTGTGGTTATTTTTATTTTAGCGTGCTTTTTTTCTGAATGTTTTATTGGGTGTACGTTTAGTCCATATACATTTTATTTTGCACGTTTGTACATACAAGTTATTTGTGCTTTTGTGTGTGTTTGTTTGAGCAAGGATTTTATTTTTTACAAGCATTTTTGCGGTTATTTATTTAAGTGCAAGTTTTATTCGTGTTTGTTTATTTATGACTTATTATATATGTTTTTATAGTTTCTGTACGTATGTTGGTTTTTTTGCAAGTCTGAGTTATTTTCTGTACATTGTATTTGCGTGTGAAAAACGTTCTTCTTTGTGTGATGATTTTCGTTTGTTTATTTAAAAATCTTTTTTTACATATTTTTGTGTTGTTTGTATTTGCATAGGTATGTTTTTTACTTTTTCGTGTATTGTTTCGTTATTGTTTATTTATTGAGTTTACTTTGTTTGTTACATGTATATAGATTTTTACGAATAGGTTTATATTTATTTCATAATAAATCTGTTATGTTTAGTGGTTCGATTGAACAAATTACTTCTTTCAATTAATTAAGGTTTTGGTTGAAACGAAAAAGTTAGTGTCACGAGCGGGATTCGAACCCACGACCTTCGGTTTTCATTTCTCGTAATGTCATACATTTCTCAACCCAAAGATTACACGAAGATGAAAATAAACACTCATTTTGATGCTATGTTTTCTTTCAAATCGCGTCGTAACATTGATCAGTACTGGCGGTTGCCCAAAAGAGAATCCCACCGATGATGTCGTAAAGCGTACGTTAGAGAGGACATTTCAGGAAAATCTTTCAAGAGGTGGTGGTTCATGAAATAGCAATACATTACTGTTACTGGTTTAATTTGTCAAGTCTGGAACTTCGGGGAGCTTAACAGCGGCGTATCCACTTAATTGTCCATCGGAACGGCCCATTGTCTACTCGGGAACATCAGCGGCGGCATGTGTTTCCACAATGGAGTCATCTGTACATCACGTTAAGGAGTGGACCCGGCCGTCATGCATGCATAATGATTATCAAAACTTGAAAGGGTTATCGAGAACGAATAAAAACTTTGTTGTGGGAGGGGTGGTGAAAGAGAGAGAAAAAAAAAACTTGTTCTGGTCCGATCTTTAATTTGGGCATCTGCCTATTGAATCAAAAGACGACAATACCCCGCTTTCCATACCACCCCCGAAGGTATGACCTAGATTTTGTTGAGTAAACAGACTTATCTTCAGCCGAGGATCTCTTTTTTTTTTTGGCCTTCCCCTCCCATTTAATATTTTCAATGAGATATAACGGAACACCGCTAACGTCCTGGCGTAATGACCGTGAAATTGTGCTGGCAAGGGAAAAGCCAAAAAAAATTATTTAGATTTACTAAGTTGTTTTTTATTTATCTACCTTTTTTTTCGTGAGGGGCTTTGTAATTTAATTGTAATTTAAAGAATTTCTTTTGTAGTCATGCAGGGTTTATGAAAAACTTTCGATTTAGGTCGATTTGAACAAAAACTCACTTCGTGCAGTGTCAAAGGTTTCTCGGGCTTCCTTTTGCAGTCGAATCTTCCGTAAATGGCGGCGAACTTCCTTATTAATTCCATCCTTCTAGGATCGTCTTCCGGCATCGATAGGACTTGCTGAAAAATAAAGTAAAACGTAAACATGAATAAGTTTTAGTTAAATAACAGGCGATATTCAGGTGAAAAAAAAGTATCAAACAGGTTTTTATCAGGTCAATGATGCGATAAATAACACAGCACCGTTCAGCAACAGGGTTTGATAATCAATACATTATGACAATGTAATTATTGGTTATCGGCTGAAGATAATTAAATAATTGAAAATCAACTGTGTAAAATTGGTTTGCCAATTGTTAAACATATGCCCGAGGAAGGATCGACCCTGGTCCGCCTGTTTTCGCTGCGTCCTTAAATCTGATGTCTAATTTTTTTTTAAAAAATTAATATTAATTATTTAAAAAGTGCAAAAGTTTACATTACTGTAAAAAAGTTTGATTTACTCTTTGTTCTAATTTTTATTTTACTTTTAAAAAAAACCCTGATGACTTTAAAGCTTGTAAACGAATTAAAGAATGTAAATGCATAAAGTTTCTTTTGAAAAATATGTAAAAAATTGAAAATTAGGTTTTGGGCTCGTCCGGGATTTGAACCCGGGACCTCTCGCACCCGAAGCGAGAATCATACCCCTAGACCAACGAGCCGAACGGGTTGTACGGGCTACAATAATCATTTTATATCTTCCCATCCTCGATAAATATATACGTACTGTCATCATTAACGGGCTAGATTATATATAAAAAAATGTTGCGTAAATAGGTATTATATTAAAGTTAGGTGCGAATTACGTCGAAATTTCATCGTAGATATTTTAAAGAAATAGATCGGTAAATCTATCGGGCTGGATGATGTGATGAGGAAAATTTTGTGAAGGATTCAAACAGATGATGAATAATTGAACTGTTTTATACATTCAAAGACAAAGACGTAGATTATATTTATTTGTTTATATTTCATAACTCGGTGTTGAGTTTTTTGCCTCACATTGGCCACACCTCAGGTTTCTGGGATTCTTATAAGAACCTACTTGTACATATTTGGATTTCGTTCTATTTTTTTGTAATTATATAAACTGTTTAAAATTAAATAGGAATATTTATATTTATTCTTATTCTAACAAGCTTAAAAATCAAACAAATTTTAATCCTTCTTTTTAATAAAGCGGTAAAAATGAAGATTATTCATTTTGTAAAAAACAAAACACGTTTTCTTGTATTTTCTCCTTTTTAACCCAGCTGCATTCTGTTTAACCATGGACAGATATCATCTTGAACCTTGAACCTAGAAGTTCGCAATATTTTTGGGGGAATGAGTCATCGAGGTCACCGGCATAGCGTTTTTCAGAGAAGTGCCAGTAGGAGGTCCTGACCGTGGATTTCAGTGCATTAAGACAAAGGGAAGACAGAAATGTTGTCATTGGTTCAAGACTGAACCCACATTGGGCCCGCCAAAACCTAAATGGAGTGTAAGATGTTTTGACAAGGCCTTGATCAACACATAAAATTTTGGGGAGTTGACATCACATCGTGGCCCCTTTGAGACGACCTGAAGTTACAGGCCGCCAACAGCAGCTCGGTTAGGTATGGTGCAATGTCTTAGACAATGAAGCTCTCTAACGTGCGCACCTGACAGACGTGTAGCTTCTCAACTTAGGAGCGACTTTTCTCCTCTCTCACGGTAGATAGTGTGAACTCCGTGAGGTTAGGTGTAGAAGCCACCAAATCTACAGACTAATTAAACTAACATGCCGACTTTTCCTGCTTGCCTCGTCGAAGAGGTGAGTCATTACTGTGCACTTAACCATGTGCTGCGAGTAAAAGGTTGCCCAAAAAGGGCTGAAATACATTAGCTTGTTTACCAACGCGCTCGCTAGAGAGAAGACCATCTCCGAGAGTGTTGGAAGTTCGGAGAAACTTCCGAATCCGCTCCGGTTTCGGTTAAAGTGGAATTTTTGACCACCACCTAACCTGTCTTTGGCAAAGGACGCCCGTGCGGGCACCACCGAATAAGAGGCTCTAAGTACTCACCAGGAGTCTCACCACTAAGCAACTACGAGTCCATTCCCATGCAGCTGGGTTTGTACTTTGAACGATTTTTCGCTGTCCCGTAGTTGAGATGATTATGCACCATCCCCTGTCTATGCGGTATGCAAGAATAAGTTGCAGGGAGCGCCTAGAAGAGAACACCAATTGGAATGCTGTTATATTTACTGATGAGGCGCGTTTCTGTCTATATAGTGATAGCAGGCGCCGAATAGTCAACCGAGAACAGGAGATGCGTACAATGCCCTAGTTCGTACTCCCTTCGGTTCAGTTTGGAGGAGGAGGAGGTGCAATGGTCTGTGCTGGGATTTAGACTGGACAACGAACTAAACTCCATATTATTGGAGGCAACCGCATCGACGACAGTTATGTCCAAGAAATTATCAAGGAGTATATTTTCGTTTTCTGGAATTTTGGATTTATGTTTATCAATGTCAGTCAAAACCTGGGAATTTCACATCTGCCCCTTCTCCAGGCCTCGATCCTATTGAGCACATGTAGGTGCGTTGCAGAGAAGGCTTTTCGATCACCACCCCCAGCCAGGTGACCTGCAACAACTGAGAGCAGCGTTACAACATGTATGGAGTCAAATTCCTTATGGAATTAATGACAACCTTATTAACAGTATGCCTAACAGGTGCATAGAGGTTTTAGCTAACAGAAAACATTATTTTCGGTATTAATAGTTTTAAAAAAATAGTGTGACCAATAAAAAAGGAATTAAATTGTGGGGCTATTGTGGTTGAAGCGCAGCCTAATGATGGAAGTAAAAATTCTCTTGGGCCGTGTATTTTAGAAAATCAAGTCTTATTTTGGATTTCTAGTTGGATCGCAGATTCGAATTTACCTTTTTCTCGTTTTAAGTGGTCATACACTTATTGCCATTTTCCTCAAGCATAGTTTTCCAATGAACACATGAGGCCTTGGTGTAACTGGCCTAGTAGCCTCCATATAACAATACTGCATCCTTTGCCAGTCGATCTACACAGTCATTGACATGGTTCATAGCGTGGCCCTTAACTCATTTGTTGTTTTTTTGTTCCCTATGAACATATCATATAATAATGTTTTCATTTCGAGAATTAGCGGGTCCACCTTTCCTGATATGCTATCTATCACTATCCCCCCACAATGACTGTCAGGTTACTAACCACCGTATTTTGTCTATATATGAGCGCTTCCCTAATGGCCAGATAAGCAGCAAGGAAGGTGTTTTCGTAGCCCAAAGTCTTGGGTGTGCCGCGCTCTATCATCTACGATGGTCTGCGGCGGTTTAGGACCAACTTCTCTATGGAAGAGTCGACTGTGATTTACGACGGCTAAAGACGATGCTTAGGCAGGCCATGGAACCGTCAACTAACAGCTTCCTTGATAGATAGTCAACTACAAACGGTCCGTAAAAAAAGGGTGAATTCCAAAACAGGATAGGGGGACAGTTGGTTTGTGGCAATCACATGACCGGGACCGTGTATGGAGAAGAATTTGCTTTAAGTGCCACATGTGACAGTCACCCGGTATGTTGAGTAAGGTCTTCTGGGAGCTGAGGTCCCATCGCTCCATTTGTTGGGGGTGAAATGGATCTTCTGCACTAAGGTACGTCGGGGAAGTTCTTTGGAAGCTGAGATCCCATCGTTCCATTTTTGGGGGGATTTAATGGATCTTCTGCTCTAAGGTACATTGAGGAAGTTCTTCTATGAGCTGGAGTCCCATCGCTCTATTTGTTGGGGAACAAATTCGTGTTAATGCATAATTAATTGCATTTATTTCGAGTAGTCATCCATTCTTGGAGGATGTAGGGATTACCAGCACGGTATTAAGAGCAAAACCATGTAATAAATATTTAAATTTTAACCTTTTACTAAATAATTTTCCGATGAATTTTCTTTTAAATCATAATTAAAACTTTTCAAAATAAATTTTTCTTCTCGTTTAATTTGGCCTACTTTAAAATAAGTATGTTGTGATTCATTAAACGATAAAAAATACATAAAGTTTAACATAAACATCAAAATACGGGTGCCCGGTTTTTTTGTGTGCCTTTGGATGTATTTTAAACATTTTGTAAACATTTTCGTTCCTAATTTACGGCCCAATATCGTCACGTTATTATAGTATTTAGCAAGTAATAAGGAAGACTCGTAAAAAAAGCCCCAAGTCGCTACTAGCTTTGACAGGTCTCTCTAAAAATAAACTTGTTTTTCCTTCTCTCATAAATTCATAATATCGAGGCTATCATCATAATTTATTAAGTGAACACACGCCACAATTTATACGACATAAAAAAACAGAAACGGATCCTGAATTGGGTCCCAGGAAGCACAGGGATTGCGGGAAATATTCAAGCGGGTGACTTTGAAAGAAAGGACCTCTTGTTCTGCTGACAGAATTTTAAACCATATTAAGTATGTAACTATTATCCAACATCTCACACAATGCGGTGGTCATTCATTGCTTTATTTTTGCTTAAGTTAACACCCGATGACATTTATAAAAGACAGAAATTCGGAACCTCAAGTCAGATCCTCGACTTGGTCGCAGGTCGTACAGTAATTGCGGGAAATGAACAGGTCCTGAAAGGACTGCCTAGGCCATTGATAGGATTTTAATCCATTCGGATGGATATAATAAATAAGAAAACTTAAGAAAAAGTGAAAAGCACTTCGAACACTCCAAGAATGCCTTTAAAGTTAACAAAAAAGCAATAAATATAACAAGAAACAGGGAGAAACTGAAAATTCTACATAATACATACATCCATTATGTTTAGTGGCCTATGGACCAAATTATTTCTTTAAATTAAATAGTCTTTTTATGTATGGTTTCGGTCGAAAGGAAAAAGTTAGTGTCACGAGCGGGATTCGAACTCACGACCTTCGGCTCAATACGCCGCTGCTTTAACCATTTGAGCTATCGTAACATCGAACTATTTCGTCGAGAATCGAAACCTATCGCCTTATAGAGCCGAAGGTCGTGGGTTGGAATCCGGCTCGTGACACCAACTTTTTCATTTAAACCGAAACCTTACATAAAATAATATATACAGTTTTCTTGACAGGGTACTGCAAACCCAATCTGAAGAACAGAGGCAACAACAAGTGCTGATTGTGTGGGTCCTGCAAATGGCTGACCAAAACAATAAATCATGAGATATTTGAGGAAAATATGAATTGTAACTCTGTGGAAGAGACAGATTCATATGCGTAGATAAATAAGGTGTGCAGTACGAACAGACCGGAGAGACAGTAGGTCTTGATTATGGTATGATTATCCCACTGATCACACTTACATATACAAAATCTTAGAACGGAAAAACGGGAAGAATTAGTTGGCAGTCTGATCTTAAGGCAGACGCCACACTAAAGGGAATGCGACGGAAATTTCCGCTGCACAAGCTTACATCCAAAACACAGCCAACGACAGACTGAACGGAAATTTTCGTCGAAATGACTCCGTCGAGCTCCGTTGGTGCCTCAGTGTCCGTCGACGGAACGTTCTGTTCGGTTAAGTCTAAACAGATAAATACAGCGGAAAATAGATGCGTCACACCGACAACGGACAAGCGTAGAACGGCAGAAGTGAGCAGTGCGCAAACTGCAAGTGAAGCTGATCTAGGATAGACTTGGAACTTATTGGAACGAATTTATTGTGGAAGTTAGTATCCCATATATTGAAAGAACTTGACAGGACAGCCTCGAAGTTCCCCATACAGACATGTAACTGACCAAGTGCTACCTTTTTCATATTCAATGGACGAATCCAACGTTCTCTCTTCCTCTTCTGCTTCTCCACATGCCTTGTAAATACGCAAAATGAAAAGTAGTTTCATTGCATACATGATCAACTGAGTCAAGTTGTCAACTGCATATCCTTACAGTCGTTGAAGTTCCGTTCATTCCCGCTGTTTATGTATGGCTTGTTCAGGCGGGCGGATTTTTCGTCACGAAAACACCCGTCGCAATGTACTGTGGAGCCGGGCTAAGAATAAATTAAAACTCACATAACGTGAAATGGCAGATTTGAAGAAGTTCTAATTGTATACCTGCCAGTTCATCTAATAAGGTCGGAAAGAATGGAAATGTTTTATTTGATTGTAACAACCTACATCCGGCAAGGCGTCTTCTGCAGCATGTGGTCGGCCGTACTCTGGCTTATGTTATTCTATTATATATAATTATTCTGACCTATATTATCCTATTCCAATTAGCGCAATAATGAATAAAAAATCACAAAGGTAAAATAATACATAATAATATTAAGTTATGTTTAATCCTAGCTCAAATGATGGTGAATAGACAAAAAACAAAATGACTATTCTACCTGGGTATAAAGGATGGCAAATGTCATTTAAATTCGTAAAACATTTAAAACCGCCACAAAATAGTCTGCATACATTTAAAATTAAACTAAAAAAACTGACTTTGCACTAATACTCCAAACGTTGTATTAATAGTTCATCCTGGCTTGAAAATTGGCGTTGAGCAATTTAAAATCCACGAAGAGTTCACTTCTGCTGGGTACGATCGGACGAAGGTATTGTAGACCCTGAGATCATACCCATCTCGATCTGAAGCCTGTGCTCTTCTGGTTAAGGAAAGAATGGCAAGCCGATTCAGCAGAAGCGGTGAAGGGTGGCCACGCAGAAAGATTTTTTCTTGACAAATTACATCTACACGACTCCCGTTGTCATAGCCATAATTTTAGACTAGACAAGCTCATAAGTTCATGGTTTAAACATAACACCTGTAACTACTGCGATCATAAAACTGTAGTATTCGGCGGGACATAATTCTATTATACTCAGGTTTCCGATGTACAAGAATTCATTGTAAGGAGAAAATGTGTTAGCGGTACTTTCACCAGGAAAGCACAAAACGCACATATTTTGGGGATTTCGTGACCCACTATTTCGTCTGTTGGAAAATTCAAGCGTGAACTTATATCTCGAATCCTTCGTTTCCAGTCTTGTCAGGATTCACTTCCTAAATCGGTTTAAGGTTTTGTCCAGGATACCGGTTGGTTGTTCACAACTAGAGACGTGTAGTATTAAAGGGAGAGATCGGTCTGTCGGTTACACTATTTACGATTGAGGCCGACGGTATTGACCGACCGATGATTTTTTTGCTAGCTAATAAATGCCACGTCCAAAGTAAATATAGATTCTACGACCGAAATCTATACTTTTTTTTTTTTTTTTGGAAACTCAGAGATCTTTGGTGAAAAGAGGAAATACTATTCTCTCTGAACTTCCTGTCAGTTTGGCCTTCTTATAACTCGATGATTCAAACACAGGAAAAGAAAAAATAATTATTTATACAGGCAATACCGAACAATATGAAGCTGTAAAAAACAGCAGCTCGAAAAAATTTAAATATTGGTATAATGATTTAATCTTTTTTAAACGTTAACAGGCCTTGGATATTTTTCAAAGGAGGTCTACGGTATGATGAACCTATAGCTTGGTTTTATCCAGATCATTTTGATTTATCTGTCCTTTCGGGTTTGTTCTGTTAGATGCCGTATCATATTTGATTTCTTTCATTTTAATGAGACAACATAACATTCAGGCCAACACCGAAAATCAGCAGAAATTTTGAATATAAGCCAACAATGATCGGAAACAACGAAGGTACAGATTCATCTTTCTTCTCAAGAATAATTCACCTTTTTGTTCGATTCTTGAGAAAATGCCCTCAGGCCTGCTTCCAAGTGACTGTCATACATCACGATAGTGTAAGTTAAAAATAAAGTAAAGCCTTTACAGTTCGTGGTCCGATTGACCAATTGGCGTTGTTCAATTAATTAATATTTATGAAAGGTATTGGTTTGGAAGGGAGGTTGGTGTCCAAGCGGATCGAAATCCCAAGAGCGAATGTGGTCAGAGCTGCGGCGTATTTAGCCGAAGGTCGTGCGTTCGAATCCCGCTCGTGACACTGACCTTTTTTTTTAACTCAACCAATATCTTTCATAAATATTAATTAATTAAAATAAAGTTTAATGTAGGTTTTATCAAAAATTGTACCTCGAGATCTTTGTTCATTTTCTTTTTGGTGGTGATCGATTTAGGCTCGAGCTGAGGGAGGGTGTTGACGAGGTGCTGGGCGGCCTCGGCCAGCTTAGCCACCTGGGGCTCCAGGAGTACCGGGGGCGATTGCAGAGGTGACCCGGGTGGCCCGGGACTCGGACCGCCGGAACTGGGACCTCCTGGGCTGCCGCTGGGGCAACCACTGTCCACCTAAGAACAAAAAGCAATACAGTTTTTAAAAAAAACTCCTTGAGATCTGGAGTATGATGAATCTATAATTTGATCTTTTCGATCGTACTGATCACTACGACTACACCAAACGCGCTACGGTTGGTCTGTCGGTCCCAACTTTTGAATTGTCTGTTCAATGAAAAATGGCAAAAAGGAAGGGAAAATTCAAAAGGTGGCGTTGCGATGGGAAGTTAGTGCCCGAATGGATCAAAGTCACGATAACTCAAGTGGTAGAGTAGTATCAAACCGAAGGTCGTTGGTTCGAATCCCGCTCGTGACACTATTTTATGCCAACTAAAAACCTTAATTAATTGTTTGTTCAACTTTGACAAAATAACAAACAGACCAAACTCTGAAAGTGTTCTGGCGTCAGATACTAAGCAAGTTTGGACAGGATGACCAGGATTATCGGAAACTAACAAAAAACAATAACTGATGTCATAAATAAAATCATAATTAAATTTATCGTAATTATAATATTATAAAAAGTGTTGATGGGAGACCATATAACAAATATTTTTTTAACAAAAATCAACTGTCACGTTTTATACAAAGAGTTGATTTTTTATTTGTATTAACTGCAATATATGGAATTTAAATTCTTTGTTTTTCAACACGAAACCAAATATAGAGTTTTTTCAATATTACTTTTTTCTTTTTTTGAAAACTTAATGTTGGGAAAATGGAAAGTTGAATTAAACAGAGGCAAAGCTGCATTGTAAGTCCTTTGTTCTTGACCCCTCATCCTCATTAGAGTACAGAGAATGTGAAACTATTTATCTTCTCGGTCTCCTTCTCACATTACTATCACGACACTTAAAAAAAAGGACAAATGAGCAGTTTTCCCAAGTAGTTTGATCGTTTCCGTTTATTCGGACCGCTTAAGTTCGCTTGGTTGGTCTATCAGACTGGTTTTAGAACGTTCACTATCTGGTCTGTGCCTTTTTTTGTTTTGTTACTCACTACTCGAAGTATCGGCCTACCACATATCATTACTTTCTGTTGTCTCATAACTATATGAACAAATATTATGCTAAAAAGACAGAAACACTAAAAACGAACATTATATCAAACAATCAGTTTGGATTTAAAGCCAAATGCTCAACCGTAAGTCAGACACATAAAATCAATGATATAGATTGAGCTTAATCTTGGAAGTATCGCCATCAACAAGCTTTTGACAACTCATGCTAAAAATAATATGCTAAAATTTCAAGTGGTCTAATAAATTAGAACCAAACACCACACAAACTGGAAGTGGTGCTGATGAACTTGACAAATTTTGTTTATTTTAAAAGCCAACTTCCATTCAATATTTAATAACTCCAACCCTGGTTGAGCCAAGGATGGCCTATGTGTTCGGCCCAATTGGTTGCTTAGTTGCACAACCTAACACGAACGCAACTTGGGTGCATTTGTCGTCAAGTCTTCCTCGTTCTGCACCGTTCTTCATTGAGCTCAAAATGTTCCTGGTTATTGGAGGTGGCTTGAGTAGGATTTTAGGAGATAAAGTTACGGTCTCTGTCGCGAAAGTCTTAAGAATCTGTTTAGATGTTTCAACAGGTCAGCACTATAAATCTAATATAAGGATCGGGCCAAGATTGTCCTCTTGAGGGAGGCCCTCCTGGATCGGTCTTGTCTTGGAGCATGTTTACTCTGAATCAACAGCCAGTAAGATAGAATTTTAAGATTTGGTTATTAGGAGTGGGTTTTAACTCTCGCCTTTTCCAGCTGTATTTTTTTTTCAGATAAGTTTCAGGAGCGACCATCTTAAGTGAAATTTGATCTGGGCGAATATTGAATATAGTTTGATTATTCGAAAAACGTGAGATGCGGTCTGAAAAACCTATAAATTCACTTTTTGTCACATCCTACACGTATTTGTTAGATTTAAACAATGTCTATAAATTCCAGGCCCTGAAGATGATCTCAATAGAGGTCGAAACGTTGGCACGACAAAGAAAATGTTTTTTTAAACCTATGTCACACCAGACAGCATCTCACCATATCCAAATAATCATTATCACCAACGGTTATAGCTAGCTAATTCAATTAACTTTTTGCAGTTTTTTTTTTCAAATGCATTTTATGAAGCTTCATTTATTTTATTTTTTATCAACGTGAAAAAAACCCTCATGGAATACACTAGTACCATTTGCATAGCATAATGATGATTATTAAAATCGAAAGGAATAAAAGGTGGGAAAAAATAGTCAAGATAGAATCAAATCGTCTCTACACCAAAAAGAGACAAGGTTGTTTCTTAAGTCCACTATTTTTGACGCTTTTTAAAATTTGACAAAATAAAACACAGGCTAGGGGATCGGGAAGAAATGAATATTTTTGATTCCGTCGTTTTACGATCCTTGCTAATTGTCTGTCAGACAGGTTGGGCCAGTCATCCTCAGAGGCTGATCCGAGATTTTTCTTTTGTGTACTTCTACTCTATTTTGACAAAATGACCATCAGACCAACTGAAAAAGATGGCGAAAAGCTGACACGGGTCTGGCGTACTAATTGAAAGAGAAAATGAGCACCATGATGTACAGAAACGACCGAATTGTATATTGTGAAACTGTGAGGTCTTGAATAAATTAAAACTCGGTGTTTTCCCGACGTTCCTGGTACGCCTATTCTCGTTGATATTATTTTGATCCAATTGGGTACACATTGATCATTGAAGTTAGTCCTACATGGAGGATTTATCCGTGATAATAGGAGGTGACAGGATTACTGGTTTAAAAAATATATCAGAGATGAAAATTTACCAAAGCTGGACTTGTTGAAGAAGGCGGCGGCGTGTCTTTGGGCAGCATCGGATGGACTGGTGTCGAAGCCGGCTGAGGGCTGATGGCCAGGACCGTCGGTGCGACCGGCCTCGGCGAAAAACCCTCGCCGGAGGTCAAAGGGCTCCTGAACATCCCTAAGGGCAAAAAGTATTGTTTTAACCATAATAAACATAATTGAAGAAAAGAAACGTCATGAAAAACATTTTAATTGGATGGCGAGAGAGTGCCGAGGAGAGAGAGGGAGAGGGGAAATCGAGGGTGAAGAAGAGGATGGGAAAAAAAACCCGACGACTCTTTTCCAGGAGCGCACCTGTAAATTAACAAAAAATTGATATTGTTTTCATCCTGCGCACTGTTCGGAAAAGAGAGAGAGAGTGTGTGTGTGAGAGGATGAGAGAATGGGAGAGAAAAACGACCAGACTCTGTATCAGTGTCTGTAACGAAAGGGTATTTTTTTATTTATCCAACGGGTGATCACGGGTCCCCTTTTGGAACACAGCTTTTTAAATCCTGCCGACGATTAAAAAATTTTCCCCTTTGGGAGAAAACAAACGCTCAAACTCACATATTTCCAAAGCTAAAATGGCTTAATTTAACTCTAAATGATTTCCTATTGATCCATACCTAAATAAACTACCTATAGTGAAAAAAATTCCGCATTTATAATATAATTTGGAATTCAAAATAAAAATGAAATTAGCCTCAAAATCATGAAATCTAGATCACTTGATAAACAAACAGCATAACAAGCGACGTTGGCTATCATCAAAGTTTACACATTATTTCTGTTACAATTAATTAAAATTTTCAGTTGAGATAAAAAGACAGGCACGAGCGAGATTAGAACCCACGATATTCGCCTAGATACTACCACTTGGGCTATCGTGACCTCGATCCACTCGAACACTAACTTCCCATCTCAACCCCACCTTTTGAGAACCATATAGATTACACGACATTTGAAAAATGGCAAAAAGGAGGGAAAATTCAATCTAGCCGAAGGTCGTCGGTTCGAATCCCGCTCGTACCATTGGCTTTTTTTATCTCAAGTAAAAACCTTAATTAATTGTAAGATATTAATTGGTCGAGGGGACCACGAAATTAGTGAATTTAATGAATTATTTCTGCTGTTGAACATTCTCGAAAATTTGGAAAATTTCTCTATCCACAATTATCGCCGTAACAAACACAACTGGGACAATTTTTGTGGCGGAAAATGACACCTGACATTAAATATATTCAGAAATAAGATTGAAAATTGCTTAAGTCCGTACAACATGCACCATTTTTTAAAAATTTTTTTTTAAATAAACCGAGATAGACAGAAAATGTATGACTTGGGAAATGTCATAATGATCAAATTAAATTGGTACCTTAACGTTTTTACCAAGTAAAGTATAATGGTTTTTTTTAAAATGGTTATCCGGTCCGTTTATGCTCGCTACTTTTTCCCGTCCCTTACGTCATTTTTAGTTTTTGAGGTTAGGACAATTTGTCTATTTTTTTTAATGAGTGGTGTTTAGTGACCGTTAGTTAATGATTATCTGGAGATCGTGAGATGCGTTCTGGTATTACTTAGGCTTTAGAAAACGTTTCGATCTTTATTGAAATCACCTTCAGGGCCTGGTATTTATAAACATAGATTAAATTTTAATGTGCATGTTGGATGTGAAAAAATGAATTTATACAATGTTCTAGTATTTAGTCTAAAATTTTCTAGCATTCTACGAATTGTTTTTCACATCCTACACACATTTGTAAAATTTAAACACTGTTTATAAATCGCAGGCCCTGAAGATGATCTCAATAAAGGTCGAAACACTGGCACGTTAAAAAAAATCTTTTTTTAAAACATCACACCAGACCGTATCTCATGGCCTCCAAATAATCGTCAGGTAACAGTCACTAAATACCACACAAAATAATGATGATGGTAAGGTAGGGGCGTGGGTGGCCGCAACGGTGTAGGCGTTCATCACTGGAGGAAAGGTTCCGGGTTCGAATGCAGGGTCACTGGATTCGAATCCGAAATACAAATGGGCTTTTTTTCAAAATCATCGGCACCCTGAGGGTTTATATGAACTCTGCTGTTGCGAATCATCGTAAAAATGTAGGATTAAACTGTGTAGAAAAATTTGATTGGTTTAAGCCAAGCTTTTAACTTATGTTAAGGTTGCCATTTGGGCAATGATATTAAATGCAAGAATAAACTGATTGAATTAAACGTGTCTGCAAATGATTTTTAAAATTTCTTTCCTATGAACACCCCCCCCCCCGACAATATTACAACAAACAGCGAGTAGTAAAAATATTTTGTACCTACAACTCAAAATGTATAGCTTAAAGTTTAGGATTGTTCGTCTCGGCGTTCAGAGGTCATTTTCTTTTTTAAGTAATTGAGAAGACGAAAAAATAATAAGCATTCCGGTGAGGTCGTCATTACGTTTTTTCCCCAACCAGAGGCCGGAATATGGGATTCGTATGCCCTGGCGCGCCGTCTCCGCCACGTCTTAAGAAATTGAATATTGTAAAGCCGAAAATGTTAAAAAGCCAAGGAGGGAGACAAAGAAACTGTCTGAAATATCTCCGAGATGGTTACATCCGCTGAATTGTTAATTGTCTTCTGTCCGGTGGAAAAAACTCCTTCAGCGAGTACTGGTGGCCTTTTTTTTGGACTGGTGGATTAACACGAGGTGCCGATTGTCTAGCACGTGGTAAAACCAGAGAACTTAATGTTTGGGCTTATTGCGGCAATATTAGTGCAATAATCTATACAAATATCAATATTTTATATCTTTTTTTTTTTTAATTTGTAGTACATTACGACATAGGAAACATGTTACAACGGGCATGGAAATATATACAAAAACAAAAACAAGAGTGGAGAAAATGCCCATTGGTATTTTATTATAACGATGCTAAAATGTCTGTTTCTTCTTGTGTAGAAATGTGTAGTATTTAGTGTCCGTTAATTAATGATTATTTGTTGATTGTGAGATGCCAACGTTTCGAACTTTACTGAGTACATCTTCAGGCCCTCGGATTTATAAACATTACACAGATACAATGATAGTAATTTTATATTCAATCAACTATTTGTTTTCTGTGTGCCTATGTCACGGTTTTGTGTCGTGTTGTTTTTGTGTTAGTGAGACAAAAAATTTTTTGTAACTATAAAAATGTATGGTGTTTAGTGACCGTTAGTTAATGATTATTTGGGGATCGTGCGATGCAGTCTGGTCTGTCTAGGTCTTAGAAAAACATTTTCTTTATCTTGCCAACGTTTCAAACTTTACTGAGTACATCTTCAGGCCCTCGGATTTATAAACATTACACAGATGCAATGATAGAAATTTTATATTCAATCAACTATTTGTTTTCTGTGTGCCTATGTCACGGTTTTGTGTCGTGTTGTTTTTGTGTTAGTGAGACAAAAATTTATTTGTAACTATAAAAATGTATGGTGTTTAGTGACCGTTAGTTAATGATTATTTGGGGATCGTGCGATGCAGTCTGGTCTGTCTAGGTCTTAGAAAAACATTTTCTTTATCTTGCCAACGTTTCAAACTTTACTGAGATCATCTTCAGGGCCTAGGATTCATAAACATTACATAGATACAGTGACAGAAATTTTATATTCAATCAAAATGTCTGTCCTCACTCATGTGTTTTGTTTTCTGTGTAGATATGTCACGGTTTTGCGTCGTGTTGCGTGTCCGAGTAAGACAAATTTTTTTTTATATTGGTTTGATTTTGAAGATGTAGGGAAGAAGGTAGAGAATTAAATGAATTTTTCTATGATGAATAGGCTTCTTTGAGGTGAAAGGGCCGACAATGGGAAAATTGGGCGATCGTTTGTCGTTAGGGTATAATTATCCTTTCATCATTTTTATAGTCGATTAACTCACATATTTCTAAAGCTAAAATAGTTCAATTTAACACTAAATGAGTTCCATACCTAAATAGCATATTTAACTATAGTAAAAAAGTTGAAGAATTTACATTTTCATTTACAGTTCACAATAAAAACTAAATTGGCCAGAAAACCATGAAATCTGGGGACTTGATAAACAAATAGCGTTGATAAACAAGCGAAAATGTATTAAAACAAAACAAGTCTTTCTATTCAATCGAACAGCATACAAAAATAAATACCGTTGAGATTTTCATGAAAGTTTATACATAGTTCTGTTAAATCCATTTTATTTAGTGGTCTATTGACGAAATTACTTTTTTCAATTATTTAATTTTTATGTAAAGTTTTCGGTTGAAATGAAAAAGTTAATGTTACGAGCAGGATTCGAACCCACGACCTTCAACTCCATACGCCGCTGCTCTAACTACTTGCGCTATCACCATATAGAGCCGAAGGTCGTGGGTTCGAATCCCGCTCGTGACGCTATCTTTTTCATTCAACCAAAAACCTTACATTAAAAAAAAAATTAATTGAAAGAAGTAATTTAGCCAATAGACAACTACGTAAAATGGATTTAACGGAACTTATGTATAACCAATCGAACAGCATTTTAAAATAAATACCACGGAGGCTTTCATCACAGTTTATACATTAGTTCTGTTAAGTCCATTATATTTACTGGTTTATTGACCAAATTACGTCTTCTGTTTTGGTACTCAAGCTTGTTTGGTTTACCCAGGTTTTGGAAATTTTGAATGCATTGACTAGTTTTATTGTGACTGTTTTAACTTGCTCATGCTTTAAAAACTGTTTTGTTATCTTTGTGGATGTTGGATTTTTTTGCCGGTGTAATATTTTATGATTTTCATATGCATACGTATTGATGACTGACAGTGAGTTTGATTTCGTTCATTCAATAAACGAAAGTTTTTATATTTTTTCGCCGGATCTAAGAAGTCCTCGACCACGGTAGCGAGTTTCAGAGTCCCTGTTCCGCTTTTTAGTGGAAAATTGTTGGAAAATATAGTATGTGTTGTATTTATATTTGTTTTATCTGAGTGCATGTATTTATTAGCGTGATTGTCGAGGGGTAGGGTGAATATAACGTCATCATCGCCCCTCGAACGATGAAAGCGAGTGAGTGTGCGTTCGGGGTCGGTGGCGGAATATTAATAAAAGTACCTCATCGACCCCAATCAAGTTTAGTTTAAGGATCAAGTACTCCACCGACCAAACGGAATCTGTGTACTGTATGGGTGTATTTAAGTGTATGAACGTATTTATTTGCATGAATGTTGTCTGAACGGGTATAGAATATAGACTTAGTGTGGGGCTGAAATGACCTAGATGTAAAAATAAAAAAATAATTATCCAATTTTTATAAGTCTAAAGGAACAACAGGAAAGAAATGAGAGGTGATGTTGCTCGTGGGATTTTCGCCCTTTTTCCTTCACGGCCGTATTTTAAGGGCTGGATCTGCTGGAATTGACGGGCTGTTTGTCAAAGTAAGGAAAAATTCCCTCTGATCCCACCAGGTGGTTGATTTTCTTTAGGGTTAATCCACCCACCCAAATAAGTGGTTGATGGGCTCGTTTTGACGATGTGTTAGCCGGTGTATTGATATACCACCATTTTCTTTTACCGACCTTAGGAAAATTGAATTTTTAAAAGAAAACACAAATTCGTTAGACGAGTAACTGGAAATTCGCATTATTTGCAAGCCAAGTGCCACACAAAGTCCAGCTACCGTAGTTCACCAAAATGCAAACAGTATAAAATCTTAACAACGACATCCTTTTTTAAGTGTAGTAAAATGTTGGAATTCATTTTTTATAATTTTTTTAATAATTCAGGGTTTGTATTGTTGGCAAGAAACAAAATAGTAAATATTTTTATCATGATTTTACATAAATAAAAGTTATTTTTAATCATTTTCTGTGTTGCAGTTTTATCGCACTATACAGAGAAGAAGAGCAATGGCGTATTTCCGATAGACCGAACCAGCGAGGAAAGGTGGACCCCACGCGAAGATCGGAAAAAATACAAATTGGTTGAAAAACTCTTTCTTAATGAGCCTGATTTCGCTCACCCCTTCCAACCGAGTTGGGTGAACAGACGGGTGATATGCCATGAATATGCTAAGTAGAAAATTAGGGGAGGAAGTACAAACATGTTTATTACTCAATTAGTAGCCTCGTTTACAGAATTTCTGTATAGAAGCAATTAATTGTCCCAGAGGGGTTGCCCCCCCCATTTGATACAGATCTGGGGAAATTGAGTTACCTACGGCTGAAAGTCCCTGGTAATTATTTCCTCTTTTCCTCAAGGGTGTTAAAATTCGTTCTATTCGAAAAACGTTTTATCTTATTACGAAGGATTTTCAAATCGTGAGTGAAGTATCTTTTATAAAAATTCTAGGCTAATGAGTATATAACTGCCGTAATAATGTTGCCATGCTGTTTAATAAGAATGATTCCATGTTGATTTAAATTATTGTTAAAACTAAATGGGTATGAAAATATACATTTTTTGATGAAGTCTACGGGATGAGGAATCTGTTATTTCCTCGTTTGTACCTTGGTCTATTTTTTTTTTTATAGGTGTTTTGTTTTGACAAAATGTAACAGAAAAAGAATATCATATAATGTTACTGTGACTCACTGATTGATCAAATGTTTGCAGTAATATCAAAAATTAATCTTAATTCGAGATGTTGTTTGACAATACGTATTTATGACTAGTCTTTGCCAAAAAATATACCAATTACATAGAAAATTATTGGTCAAATGTATCCTCTGACCAAAACCAAAATAAATAGATTTGGGTCTGATGGCAAAGGGTTGATGCGAAAAGAAGTGAAAAATTAAGGGCAAGACATGTTAAACCGACAATTAAATTTGGGGGTGGAAGTCAATTGATATGGGGATGCTTCATGACAAAAGGTGTTTGTTTTATTGACAAAAGAGAATGGAGAATGTCTGCAGTCGACTATGTTACAAAGCCAGCGAGATTGAACGGATCTGTACGATCAGAAACGGCCAAGCTCCGAAATGACAGACAACCCAAAACCGCCATTTTTAAATTTCAGAGAGAGAGAAATTATTAAAAAAAATCATTAGCTTGTTTCAATCCACAACTAAAGATGGCGAAATACTAATGAGCAAATTAGCGAAGATAGCCGGGTCCAGTATTACGGAAGTGACCAAACTCCAAAATTTTGGAAAATCTAAACATAAAAAACCCTCATTTTTTTAATTTAGGAGAGACAATTTATAAAAAAATAACATGATCTCAATAATGATGGCACAACAAAGAAAATGTTTTTCTAAAAATTACATCACAATCAAGTCAATTTTTAATTTAAGAGAAACAAATTATAAAAAAAAGAAGATGATCTCAATGAAGATTGAAACGTTGGCATGATAAAGAAAATGTTTTTTTGATACTTACATCACAATCAAGTCAATTTTTAATTTAAGAGAGACAAATTATAAAAAAAGGAAGAAGATGATCTCAATAAAGATTGAAACGTTGGCACGATAAAGAAAATGTTTTTTGACACTTGCATCACAATCAAGTCAATTTTTAATTTAAGAGAGACAAATTATAAAAAAAGGAAGAAGATGATCTCAATAAAGATTGAAACATTGGCACGATAAAGAAAATGTTTTTTGACACTTACATCACAATCAAGTCAATTTTTAATTTAAGAGAGACAAATTATTAAAAAAATGATCTAAATAAAGATTGAAAGTCAATTTTTAATTTAAGAGAGACAAATTATAGAAGAAATTTTTTATTTTGTCTCAACCCACCACTGAAAATGGCGAAACACGACAAAATGGCGAGGACAGCCGGACAAGTATGATAGTAAATGACCAACAAAGAAAATTCTTTATAGAACTATACTTGTACGTACGACATTAGTGTCGAAACTAAATCATAGATATTCACTTTCTATACAGATACAACTTTATTTGTAAAATTCTTCGTTGTTCTTATCCTAATAGACGAAAGAAAACTTGAATTGTCATTTAGATTATCGATTTGGTCGACTAAGTTTCAGAGACGTTACCGATCATCCTGGACCGTATGTCCTCACGGTTTCGGATTGGCAGATTACGTTAATTCATCTGCCCTCGTTAATCGTCGGTCTGTGTTTTATTTTTGCCTATTCTGACTTTTCGTTATGTACTGAAGGTGCCAGAGATACCCTAGCCAAGGAGGATCGTAAGACCGGATGACCGGAAACAACCAAATTACAAATTTCTTCGTTGACCTATAATTATTGTGTATGTATAAGTATTTCCCATTATTTTATAGGGAGTTTTTCAAGTTTTTCATATTTCATCATCGGAATAAAGCATTTTCATGGGGGAAATTAAGATTACTAATTTAGCTTCCATCTCAGCTAAGTCCACCCGCTACAGTTTTAATTTCACACGAATTTAAGTTTTATATTATTACAAAAACTGTTGATCCAACGTTGTTAAAAAAATAATTAATAAGATTGCAATGGCATTTTCCGATGGTGGAGACTGGTTCGTGAAAAACGCGGTTGAATAAAAACACTGGATAAAACGTCAGTTGGCGGGCCCTGCTCTGAACGGAGAGGCAAAAACTGGAGGGCCGGCTTTTTCATCTTCTCGCTCGGTGGAATAACGGCGAGGGGGAAAAAAAGAGGAAAAAGGAAAAAATGAGCGAGGGAAAAACTGATGGATGAGGGAAGGAGGAGGAGAGAACATGGAAACCCTTACTTTTCCAGGCGGAATTTCTCTCTTTTCTACCCGGCGAACACTCATCGCACAAAGAATTAAATAAAACGGAGTGTTGTAATAATTAAAATTGTTACACAAAAATGTAATTTTTTTCTTTTATTTCATTACTAGGGAAAAATGGAACGAAGGAAATTTTACTGAAATATGAAAAACTGAGGAATTATTTATTAGAAAATTTAATCTAATCCCGCCGCAGCAATAGAAATCCTCTCGTTTTTTCTTTTTTTTTCTTTTCTTTGCTTTCTTTTTTTGGTTAAAGGGGAGGAATATTGAATAATTTGGCAGAATGAACCACGTTTAACGTTGTGATGAATATAAATTATATGTTTGCTGTCTATTCTGTAGGTGACAACTGATGAAGGCATTTTACGATATCGTCCCAGTCTCAATATCAAGTAGTAGATCAAGTCTTAACAGAGACGTTCAAATGGCTGCATGTTGAAAAATACGTAACAATAAAAAATAAAAAGTCCAGAATACAAAAGTGAAAACAGGTAGAGCAATGACCTGAGGTGTCTGTCGGCCCCTAAACTTCCCACATTATTATTTTGGTCCGAAGCGTTTCGCTATTTCGCCATCTTCACTGGACTCCGGCGCAGCTGGGGTGACCGCTTTGATTGACCCGGAAGGGTTTTAGTTCGGATTTTTCTGGGGTGCTTGAATTGTTTGCTTCGTCCCTGCTTTCAATTGTGATTTAAGTTTTGAAATATTGTTCAAGGAAAAAGTTTTCGCTTTACACAAACAGTACATTTTTAAATGATCAATTTCCAATTTTACTAGGGCACCTACATTAATTTACAGGTATGATGAAATGTGAGCCCAATAAAAGAAAAGTTACCACAAAAATTTGTACAGTCTACATTTTAATATAGCAATCCTGAAATGGTTATTTCAGATGTGCAAATGTAATGTTAGTTTTGCTCTTTCGGCTTTGAGTAGTTTGGGTTATTTATCTATTTTTTTTTTTTTGCATCGCAAGGCTTAAACAACGACTAATGCAAAAGTGAATCTGTTATTTTGGTTGTTTATCCTTATTATGGGTGTTACTTTTTAAACTCGAAATGTAGAAGACAATATTTGAAACCGTTGACACACCAAATCAACAGACTAGGAAGAAAATTATTACAGTTTAATCAAACTATTGCCACCCTATAAACTATTATTATATAATTAATTAAGGTTTTGTTAAGAAAAAAAAACAGGGTCATGAGCGGGATTCGAACCTACGACCTTCCTGTCGCTAGCCTACCGGCTTCAGCGATCACCTCGGCCACTAACATCCCATTTCAACCCCACCTTTAAGTTTTTCCTCATTTTTACAATTTTTCAAATTCGTATAATCTATGTGATTCTTGGCGACAAATAGATCCGAGTGAACCGATGTCACGATAGCTCAAGTGGTAGCGTAGCGGCGAATTTAGCCGAAGGTCGTGGGTTCGAATCCCGATGCAGACACTGAATTTTTACTTCAACTAAAAACTTTAATTAGTTGAATGATATTAATTGGTCAAGCGGACCACGAAAACTAGTGAATTGTGGTCCGTCTGATCTCGCTGTTAGTTTCAATTATGAGTCAGAGATAAAACGCCAAAACGAGTTCGTAACATTATTACCTTTTAAATTTATCTTTCTTATAATATCGATTGATGTTTGATCGAGAACGTTAAACTAAAAAAAAATATGAAAATAAGGGTTCTGTGGGCATGAAAGACATCAGTGTAACCAGGATGCTCGAAATTGACCAAACACAGATTCATCGCTCAACAGACTTCCAAAATAAAGTACGAGGTATCAAACACTTCTCTGATACTGGAATATCGACCACTCTTCGCGGTGTTGTGTGCTCGGGTTTTCGTTCCCGGTGGCGGTTCCAAATCAAGAAAGGTACTTCGAGCCAGGCTTAAAAAACAAACTAACCTTAAGGGCCGAGTATATTCAAATTGCCTACAGGTTTCTCTCCGGCCAGTTGCTCCTTACAGCTGTGCCCTTATTCAAAGGGTTGATGAACCCTTTATCCGTCATCTGGTCACGATGGATAATGCTGGGTAATTGTAGCCGATAGGACCTTCGAGGGATTCGTTATGGACAGTTGGCCCGTCTTCCGTATGCTAATAACCGGCTTTCTTTAATCGTCCCTACGTACTCGCGCGTCTTGCCCCGATGCCCTACAGCAATAGCGAGTCATTCATCACAAAATAAAATGATCTGGTTCATAAATTTCAAGATACACGCGATCAACCGTAGTTAGTTGTTATACGTTAGAACTTTTAAACACTTGTGATTTTTTTTTTTCAAATTGATATTCATTATTAATAGTATTAAGTATGTGCTGTTTGAAGTAAGTATGCATGACTCGGAGCTATCGGCTTGATAAAGTATGGAACTTTAATGTACTCCTCATAGCGACAAAGGTTTCATGTTCAACTGATCGGCACAGATCAGTTTACGCCCGTCTATTCTCGGAGGGTTTTAGTAGTTTGAAGTTCATCTAATCTCAGATCAGCAAGCAACACCAACGTTCGTTGTTTGATCGGTTCCGATTAAACATTGCAATTAATTAACCAATGTAAGGTATTGGCTGAAAGGAGAAAGCTAGTGTGATGTGGGGATTTCGAATCCACGACCTTCGGCTCAATACGCCGCTACTCTAGTCACTTGACCTATAGTGACTTCGATCCACTCGGACACGTACTCCCCATCCATTTGATCGACAATCATCACAGCTATTCGTTAATATATGTGTAATATATAAAAGCATGTGAATATTTGTGAGGGCGTGAGAAAATTAGCGAGAGCATGAGGACCACGAAAGGTAGGTTAAAATGGGGAGTTGGTGTCTGAGTGGATCGAAATTTTGATAGCTCAAGTGGTTACGGCAGCGGCTCATGAACCGAAGGTCGTTGGTTCGAATCCCGCTCGTGACACTACCTTTTTCATTTCAACCGATATAATACGTTTAATATTTAAAAATAACCAACACTACACGTTCGCCACCTTTCAGACTCCAAGGACAATCCTCATGGAGTTTGAAGTATGCTTGACCTTGGTATTGACCAAAGGTTGATCTGTCCCCGAGATACTGATCCTTACTGTTCAGTAAAGAAATATCCCGAGAAAGGTGAATGAAATCTGGACAATTTGTTTGCGTTTTCCGCTTAGAGCGCGTTGAACTTACTATGTGATGTGAAAGTGGTCGAATGAGATGAAAACGGCGCCGGGAATTTAAATCTGGGAGATTGCGAATTGGAAAAATCGGTTCGTCATCGTACGTAATGAGGTGGCTGAATCATTCAGAAGTATGGGTCAATCTAGTCCATTAAAACTTGTATAGATATAAGTTTGAACCAGATCTTATGTCATTGCATCCACCTTGCTTTCTCTCACACGCATACGATCTTTTTGTCCCCTGTTCCTTTTTTATTCTATTCCGTGTAAACCAACAGTCGATAAATATTCACAGATCTGTATGTCTATTGAACTGATTACTATCACTGTATTTGACTAATCGCCGAAATTGTATCTCGATGTAGATAAATCAAATCGGTAGCCTCGTTGGCTAATGTGCAGAACCTGTCCTACGATTAGGTAGATTACAGTTATTCATAAATCGGCAAGACATTAACGCATTCCTCTCGGCGCCTAATTGTCTTAACGATCTGATATCTGATAGCTTTGTCAATTCGACGAAAATTATCTGAGAACACATATTAAAACATCTGAAACACACGGGTCAATTTTTAATTAATTGACGGTCAATTTTTAATTAATTGACGGTCAATTTTTTTTTTTTTTTTTTTTTTTCCCCAGGAAGTTTATTATTTAACGAAAGAAGTTTTGGACCATTTATCACGGGGTGTGATTTGGTGTTGCCTTCTCCTTCAAAGATTTCAAATTTAGACCTAGCATACTTATCACATTCTCCTTTGCACTTTGTTCTCGCCATAAGAGATTTGTTAGAATACCCATTACGGTGCTTCTCAGTGGGCAGTGGCCCTTCAGAATACCTATCAGCCTCCTAATAACTCTTCTTTGAGATAGATAGTAGCCATTTTGATTCCAAGTTGGATCTAAATTTTCAGGTTAAAAACTTATTCGAATGAATTAAACAAAAGTAAAACAGTTTGTTTTCATTGACGAGCTAATAAAAAGTCACAAAGAATTCGGTGTGTTGATTAATTGCACAATCGATTGTATGTAGTGATTGATTGTTTGGATATTTCTTTACCTCTGCAATGCCATTTCGCTGCCGAGAACTAGAGCCTGTTCACAAAATTAAGGTCAATTGATTGCAAGTCCGGATCGAGAGTGGCAAACGAGAATGTCACCATTGTTCTCCTTCGGACGGCATTATTGATGAGCACGTCTTCAAACGACTTCAGCCCGACGGCCGGATACGGAGAAAATATTCAAGTTCAGCTTGTATTAGGCAATTTATGAGAAGTCGGTTTACACAATCAATGGCGTGTTCTACAACGGGTTAACAAGTTCTACAGGTTCATTGATGCCAATCAAATTCGACGGTCCAGTACCGCGACGGTAAAAATCTATATCCGTCACTTTTGCGGCGTTTGCGATAGAGGGCTTGGTCACGTAAAAGTGACAGACTCACTGAAGACTACAGACACTAGGAAGGAAAGAGTTTGCGTAATGGAAAAAACCCGCGAGTGAAGATGGACCCGATAATAAAAACAAAAATAAGCTGATGTTTTGAAATATGGAAGTAATAACAGCAACAAAATACGACAAAAAAAGCCAGGCGCTGTGCCGGAATTCGAACCAAGGACAGCTAGCGTGGCCGACCCCCTAACTACTGGCCACCGCAGTCCCAGTTTTCTAGGAAATACGGCGTTTATTAATTTATTAAATTATAACTCGGCTGTTTTGTATTTATTCCATTTTGCACAGGCAATCATCCAGTTTTAACATAAATTGACGCCACTATGCAGGAATTAACGTAGACTAAGACAAGTTGAGTTATCGTTAAGTTATTTCGAGATGTCGAAAAAGTCATACTGTGTTTAAAAAAAAATTGTTTCCTTCTCGAAAAAATTAGACATCCTGTCAGACTTAAATACTAAGTGTACTTGTGCACAAATGTCTTTTTACCAAAATTTGATCTATCCAGTTTTGCACAGATATAGAGTGGTAGTAATTTTCAGCAAATGAATTATCAAGCGTAGAGAAAGCCTTAAAGGTAAATCTTTTTGCGGTGATAGATGATCAGAGTATGATCGAAAATTATTTTGTTTTTGGTCTGATGAACGATTTAACAAATTATTCTCACATCTTGGGTTACGTAGTTTTAGAAAAACATTTTCTTTCTCGTGCCAACGTATCTACCTTTACTGAGATCATCTTCAGGGCTCCAAGTGTTTGTTTTCTGTGCAGATGTGTCATTATTGTCTGTCGTGTTGAGAGTGCCAGTGAGATTTTGATGGTTTATGTCAATGTACATATACAGGCATAAAACATCAATATCTCACTGGCAATGACGCATCTACACAGAAAACGAACACTTTGATTAAGTTTAAAATTTCTAGTATTGTACAAATTCATTTTTTCCACATCCTACATGTATTTGTATAATTTAATCAATGCGTATAAATCCTAGGCCCTGAAGATGATCTCAATAAAGATCGAAACGTTGGCAGGATAAATAAAATGTTTTCTAAAACCTACGTCACACCAGAGCGCACTTCACGACCTCCAAATAATCAGAAGTAACGGCCACAAAACAACAGACGTTAAGAAAAACTGTTTTGTTATAGTGCCAACGTTTCGATCTTTATTGAGATCATCTTCAGGGCCTAGGATTTATACGCATTGATTAAATTATACAAATACATGTAGGATGTGGAAAAAATCGAATATATACAATACTAAAAATTTAAGATTTATTTTCTGTGTTTATGTGTCATTATTTTGTCGTGTTGAGAGTGCCAGTAACACAACTAAACATATATTCAATTTTATGCAAAAATATTGAAATGAAAAATAAGTATCACGAACGGTACCCTAATTTTCATCTTAATGTTCTTTGCTTAAAAATTAATATGTGCTCAAAAACTAGTTAAAATAAGAAATAAGAAAAAATAATTTTGGTAAAATAAGTCATATTTCGCACTTCTTATAAAGAGACAGAAATCGTTCCTTCATATAACTTGTACTTATTTTTAAAATTTATTTTACTTGTGCTTGTCTTATTGTGGTTTTATTGTCGCCTGTTTACTGAAGATTAGGTTTTTTACAATCAGACAGTAGATTTTATACGTCATTTATACTGGGTTGGACTAGTCTTTAGTCTCTGAGGAAGGGCTTATTTTGATTCGATCTTTGTTTGGCCTAAGAAACCTGTATTTTTCACATAATTTGAAGTATGATCGAAAAGAAAAACCTTTACAACTGGAAATCGCTGTATGATTTTAAAGTAAATATGTGATCTTGCCTTTTTTTTTCTGTTACAACATCAAATATTTTACGGTAGACCTTACTTTCTAGATGCTCCGTATAGTGACTTGTAAATTACCAGCCTTGAAGGCCTTATCCATTGTCATATGGCCGACATATGGCATGCCTCGGGAGTTATCACTTGATTTCAATTATATGGGATGCCCCAGCGTGGCCAGAAGGGGTTGAGTGTGTAAAAAAACAACCTCCTTAAGACGTGGGCCTTATTTGGGTCATGTCGATAACAAAAAGAGATATTCGAGTTTTTTTTATAGTCTTACCTGGATTCGTGAGCCACTCTTGCAACGCCTTCTGCAGCCTCCTCACATGAAGCGGCTTCGAAGCCATTCCGACCAACGCCATTATTTCGAGAAACTCCTCTTCGCCCGCTTCGCACAATTGTTGGACATCGTCACCGCCTGAAAAAAAAAGTTGTATTATTGAAAATTTTCAAAGAGAAACCAATGCTTACAACAAATTCAATGTTAAAAACTATTAAATCCATTATATTTCGTGGTCTAATTGACCAAATAATTTTTTTTTAAATCAATTAATGTAAGGTATTGGTTGAGTATGCTATGATTAAGTAGGTTGAAATGGAGAGTTGATGTCCGAGTGGATCGAAGTCACAAAGTAGAGGAGCGGCGTATTGGGCCCGAGGTCGTGGGTTCCAATCCCGTTCGTGACATTGACATTTTTTATCTCAACATAGACTTTGCACAAAGATTAAATAATTGAAAGTCGAAAACTATTACTAGTGTTAGCTGAACTTTTTTACATACTACTTTTTACTCACGAACTCTGGATTCTGGATCAAGGTGCTGTCTTGGAAAAAAAGCAAATACCGCCAAACTTTCTACCTATTTTAAGGTCTTCATCAGGACAAAATAGTATGAATGATAATGCTACAATCCTTGGCAATGTTAGGACTGAGTCGGAATTCAAGAAAATTGAGATCGCCTGAAAAAAAAAGCCACCTGTGTACATATTAAGAATGTTCGGCGCTGATAATGACCTTAAAATAGGCCGAAAGCTTGGCAGTATCAACTGAATTAGGTTCTTTCTTCAAGACCATAACTTGCAGAGTGTTCGCGAGTGAAAACTACAACAAGACAAGGCAATTAAAGCTTAACATGAAGGCAAATCGTTGTTCTATTTTTGGATTAGCTTATAATTTTTTAATTCGGCGCAAACTGGTTTTTTCTTCCATATCGTCTGACTAAACGGTAATAATGTTAAATTTGTCCTTTTATCGAAATTACGCGACTCGAGAGAACTGGTGGACAAATTTATTCAAATGACCGAACTTTAATGATATGAGTGAGAAAGTTGTTCCTAAAGAGGGGTGGCAGGTTCGACAATTGGCTTGTAAATTAGTTTTACTGATGTGAGTAAGAACAATTTGAATCCTTATCTATAGAATAAATTTTATAATATTTAATTAAGGTTTTTAGTTGAAATGAAAAAGTTAATAGTACGAGCGGGATTCGAACCCACGACCTTCGGCTAGGTACGCCGCTGCTCTACCACTTGAGCTACCGGGACCTCGAAGTCAGAGCAGCGGCGTATCTAGCCGAAGGTCGTGGGTTCGAATCCCGCTCATGCCATTAACTTTTTTTTCATCTCAACTAAAAACCTTAATTAATTGTAATGTATTAACTGGTCAGCGGACCACGAAATTATTGAATTTATAATTTTTTATTTTCACTATAAATTTATTTTTATGCCATAACTACTGATTATTTAGGAGTGGATTTGCATTATAAAAAGGGTAAACGAAAGTAAATTTTTAAGATATAGTCATCCTAAAAAAATAATAATTAGCTAATTTAACCCTATTGATAAAATCCCAACGTCAAAGATTATTTTTTTTAGATGTACGTACCCATTTCCAGGAGAGTATCGTAGTAAGCCAGAAGACTGGCTCTTTGCATCACCCTGTAGAGCTGGAGCTCAGCTTCGTTGGAAGGCGACGAAGTCCAAACAACTGAAATCGAAACTATACATTAGAGTCAAAAATTTAAATTAATTGTCACAAATTTAAAAAATACTTTATGACCGTTGGTTAATGATTATTTGGAAATCAAGTTGAGAGATACAAGACACACAAGAATGACAGTTCTACACGAAACACCAACACTTTGCGCCCTGAAGATGATAACAATAAAGATCGAAACGTTGGCACGGTACTGTATTAATTACGTGGGTTTTAAAAGAATTATGATCTTTGTTTTATTTCGAGCTAATAATATTAGTTATTAAAATTCCGTTTTTAATCTAATAATAATTTTGGGTTAAGAAAACGCGCGGTTTTAGATGTGAATTGAAACCTACTAAAGATAATTATTTTCGTGATTTTCTCCCCCTCAATCACTCTCTCTCTCTCTCTCTCTCTCTCTCTCTCTCTCTCTCTCTCTCTC
>CM077104.1:14020284-14035826 GCA_039619505.1 Cimex hemipterus
TTCGAATGCAGAAGCCCACTCGTAATTATGTCGGATTCGAATGCAGAGCAGCTGGAATTCGAACCTGGGACCTTTTCCTTACAGCGATGAGCGCCATGTCAACGCCTACACCATTGAGGCAACCGATGCCGCAACAACGACTTCTTTTGGGCTGACGTTGAGTAGTAAATACTGCTTTATTATAATAATAAGTATTATTATGATAATTATAGTAAATTATATAACTGATTTTTTTATAATATAAGTTGCATTTAGTAGTGGTGAGTTAACACTACCCACTGAAAACAGCTCATACATAGATAATAGTTGTTCGATTTTTTCTTATGCCTCTTCAGTCTGCGGGCGGGGTTGGATGGAATATGGCAAGATGAGTTTTTCAATCAGCGGGTTTGTAGTGGTTGGATGATTTTAGTGAAATTTCTCGGTAACGGGATCGAGTTAATGGACAAAGGGAACATTTAGATCTGAATAAATACGGACTTTTTTTCACAGAGGATTATTTTTCTTGTTAGGTAGATAGGGAACAGATAAACAGGAAAACGCGGTTGTATTTTTAATTATTAACATCCTCAAAGGTTGAAGTGAAGAGTTTTGTTTGTTGAAGTTTTGTTTGAAAAATTCACTATTATTAGAGGAAATGTTTTAGAGGGTAAAATTTCCATTTTTAATTCGTATATGGGACATGAATGAAGTGGCAGTGTGGTTATTGACGTCGTGAGGTTTTGATAGAAAGAACGTCCCTAATTGAAAAAGAGAACGCTTGTTTTTCCACAGTGGAAGGTTTTTTTTTTCTTGTAAAGCCGGTGGATTGTCTACATAATTTCCACCCGAGCACAATGGTCGCCGTCCGCCTCGTCTCGTCGCACTTCTTGCCAAAGAGCTCTCTTATTACTCCCGGCTGCAAAAAGTCGTCTTACGTCTCGTCGTGGAATGTTTTCTGAACTTTTCCAGTCGCAGAAACAGCGGAGAGTCACACTCTCGGAAGGAAAAAGCGTGGAGGCGTGGAGGGCTGAAGAAACCGCGCGGGGGGGGGGCAACGGACGGACGAGGAGGAAAAAACTTTTCTTACACAAGCTGGTGGTCAGTGCGTTTTATATGGGTTTGGAAATTGGCCGTAACCGAGCCTTCCTCCCATTTCGGCCCATCACGATAAACAAAAAACCATCACAAGTGCCGAAAAACACAAATTTACACTCAAAACGAAATATCCGCACCATTCTTCTGTTAACTAGTTTTTAAACTAAACTACTAACTAAGCCTATATACAATGTACTTGATAAAAACGTTCAGGGTTGACAATTAGAAAGAAAACGAAATATAATATGAAAATTCCATACAAGACATATAACTTCCAACCAGTTATCCTGCCATAGCAATAATATTAATAAATTGCAATACACAACAATCGTTAACAATTAAAATTTTTCTTTCATTGTAAATTTAATTCGTAATTTCATGTTACCTATTTAGATCTAGTAACCTTTTTAATCGTTAATTCAAGTTTAACCGTCGTGAAAAATGGGCCGATTGGCCTCATCCTTGTTCTTTTTAAACAAATAATTATAAAATTTGAAAAATGGCAAAAAGGAGGGAAAATTCGAAAGAGATGGGAATTGTCCGAGAGGATCGAAATCACGATAGCTCAATTAGTAGAGCAACGTCGTGGGTCTTGGGTTCGAATCCCACTCTTGACAGTGACTTTTTTTATCACAACCAATACCTTACATAAAAATCAATTAATTGAAAGATATTCGGTCAATCGGACCAGGAAATCTAATGAATAATTATAATGTTGAAAGCTTATGACTAATAATGTCGGGGAACTACAGCGAAACAAATAATTTATCTTGACGTTCATTTATCATATCTTGTTAAATGGAATTAAAAAGTAACTAATACACTCTCAAAAAGTAATAAAAAGGGCTATATTTAATCGTGGCGAAGAAGGGACCGGACGAATAAAGAAGAAGGAGACGAGGAATTAAGATTAGAAGCAGGGGAAGAATAAAGAGAGATTACGTATTTGTGATGAGTGGATGATGATTAAAGGAAGAATTATTAAAAGTTTTCACGGCGATGCTTTTACGTGGTGTCCCGACTTGATGATATATAAAATAATGAAGCAAGATTAAAAAAAAAATAAAAGTTTCGATCTTCATTTAAGAACTGTACTTCAGTGATGTAACCAAAATATCTCGGAGTTGAAGAAAAAGAAGAAATATTTCCTATTAACTACATTATTACTTAAAATTATATAATAACGTAATGGAAGAAATGACATTTGACTTTTGCCGAGATAAATTTCATCAACGAGATGAAAACGAAATAGATGAAGTTTTTCGTATATCAAATTCATTATATTTCGTGGTCCGATTGACCGAATAACTTGTTTCAAATAATTAATCTTTATTTTAGGTAGAGGGTGAAGCGAAAAAGTCAGTATCAGGTTCGGGATTCGAACCCTCGATCTTCGGCACAATACGCGACTGCTCTAACTACTTGAGCTATCGTGACTTCGATCCATTTCCCCGAGAATCGAAACCGGATTACACGGCATTTGAAAAATGGCAAAAAGGAAGGCAAATTCGAAAAGGTTGGGTTGAGATGGGAAGTTGGTGTCCGAGTGGATCGAAGATACGATAGCTGAAGTGGTAGAGCAGCTGCGTTCTTAGCCGAAGGTCGTGGGTTCGAATCCTGACTTTTTCATTTCAACCAATACCTTACATAAAGTTTAATGTATTTTACACCTTGTACTTTTTTCATCGCTCATAGAGTAAATAGTTAAATAATTTGCAAGAAAATTTTATTACTAATTTGTTTTCAATATAAAGAATAAAGGATATGCTTTTGCCCGTAAATATTTTGTATAAATTTTCTTTTCATAGTTATATAATTATTAAAAATAATTACAATTATTGCGATAATTGTGAATAGAGAAATTTTCTAAATCATCGAGACTGTTCAACAACAGAAATGATGCATTAAATTCATTAATTTCGTGGTCCCCTCGCCCATTTAATATCTTACAATTAATTAAGGCATTTTGGTTGAGATGAAAAAAAACGTAATGGCACGAGCGGGATTCGAACCCACGATCTTCGGCTTGATACGCCACTGCTGTACCACTTGAGCTATCTTGACCTCGTGAAGTGTTCCCGCTTAAACCACACAAAAATAAGTTTAAAAATCCTAAATACCGCAATTTAAATCTTCCTCGATAAAATTGTGTTAAAAGAAACAATGATCCTACTTTCTCTAAAGAAATCCTGATGAAAATATGGCTTACTTGTCGGATAAAAAGTTGTAAAAGAGTTTTAAAGTTGGAAGCCCTCGTCCGAAGACTTAACACTGCGCTGGCGATTTTTCTCCCTCGCATCCGAGGAAAAAATTGAGAATTGCATCGTGTCATAATGAAAACTTCCGACGGTTATTTGGAGATGCAGACCCCGAGGCGTCCCTTACGACTATTTGCCTGTCTGCCTTTTCAGAGCCCACTCCCGCAAATTGTACACGATCGATTTTCCTCCCGTTGGCATAAATCCCGTCCAATGGCCCATTTACCAATAACCCGTCTTTTATGATCTTGCACTAACACTTTTACGCACATAGGCGTAAACCTTGGATTTATATCCCGATTTATATATGTTTTACGTTAATACGCATATATTTGTCAGTTTCGCTCATTGTAATACTCCAAGCATGATATCTCAACCGATAAACATTTCACAATAAAAAGAAAGAAACACTGCTTTACTTACACTTTTGAAAAATAAAACAAAAACTTTATAATTAGATACATCCGAATGCAGGATAAAATGTTACAAACTTTATGTAATTTGTTGGTCGAGATAAAAAATTCAATGCCAAGATAGCTCAATTGGTTGGAGCAGCGACGTGTTGAGACGAAGGTCGCGGGTTCGAATCCCTCTCGTGACACTGACTTTTTTTTATCTCAACCAATACCTTATATACCGTCAATCGGACCACGAACTCTCATGGAATTGTGACAAACGTTTATCAATTACAATTCCATTTTTAATTACACTTTTAAAATCTTTTACCATCGCTCCGGCTTTATAAGCGGCAACAGGTCTGCTAGCCAGAGAGGACGATAAATTGTATTTCATAATTATTCTCTTCATGCATGAATGTAAATGTTTGTTAATCACTTGACTCCGTCAATGCTATTATGTTTGTGAATTAAACGAGCGGACTACGAAAGTGATTTTGGACAAAGTTGACGCTCAAAGTACATTTACAGGTTAAAAAATTCCATCCATTTGTAAAATAACTTAATTTGTATATATTTTTACTTATTCATAAAAATTTCTCGTTTTTTTAAAGTTTAATAATTCTGTCTTTGTCTAAAAATGAAAAAAGAATGTAAATTGCTAAGGAAAATGAAAAAGAAAGACGAACAGATAAAATTTGTCTTAATTAGATTTTTAATTAACATTTCAATATTGCGAATTTCTTCCTCTTGCTTTAATTATATCTCGAAGACGACTCGGACTACTTTCTTCAAGTCTGGAAATATCTCATTGCTGGACGTTAGCCCATCCTTTACGACGAGTCCTTACAACATCATGGAGTGTATCAGAGATGGACGTGCTCTTGGTCGTCCTTTGAGGTTATCCCATAAATGTTCGATGGATTCCAGCCTAAAGAACAGGCTGGCCAGGCTGAGACCCTCATGTTCCAAAATTTCGTCCACGAACAACAGCCAACTCTGTCATTGAAATTCCCGCCACAACATCAATGAGACGTTAAAAAGGTCGACTCTGGGAAAAAAATAAAGGCTTCGGACCTTTCATTTTGCCTTCTCCACTCTCTTTCACGCCATCTGGACATCTCAGAACAAATGTACATTCATTTGTAAAAAATACAACACACCAATCGATCAAAGACAAATGGCTGTTTTCGAGCAAATGTGAGCCGTGCGACTGTGCTCTGGTCGATTCTGGTCTTTCGGGACGAATTTAATCTCCTTCTAGCAGTGCGTTCAGAAATTCGGACACCCCGAACTTCCTGGGGAAATGAATAGCTCGAACAAAAGAAAGGTGCCGGTTTCACAAAATTTTCAAAGTCACAAATGAATCATCCTGTGATTCTGTTATCATGAGGCGACCCGAACCGGGCCTTATACGGTAGGACCCAGTTTCTCGGAAACGTCTAACGTCGTCTATCAGAATTTCGTATGGAACTTCGACTTCGGCAATAGCGGCATACCTGATGAAACGTCCATCATCAATAACTGCCACACCACACGCACATCCTCAGCTAACGTCCATCATCAATGACTGCCACACCACACGCACATCCTCAGCTAACGTCCATCATCAATGACTGCCACACCACACGCACACCCTCAGCTAACGTCCATCATCAATGACTGCCACACCACACGCACATCCTCAGCTAACGGCCATCATCAATGACTGCCACACCACACGCACACCCTCAGCTAACGTCCATCATCAATGACTGCCACTTTCTCTCTCTCTCTCTCTCTCTCTCTCTCTCTCTTCGTACCTTTGTCTATCTTTTTTCTCTCTATCTCTCTATGTCTGTGTTTTTCTTACTCTTTCTCTTCCGCCTCTCTCTCACTCTCTCATTAAGTAAGTAAGGCTTCATAAAATTTTACGTACTTGTGCAAAAATTGAATTTTGGATCGTGATTTTTTTATTTTGTGTTTTAATTCTTATTATCTTCACTTACGATTTAACTCATTATACATTTTTCAAAACCGTTTGTTTTTTGCATAATTTGTTCTTCAAAAAGAATTATTTTGTGAAAAGTTAAACTGCATTCGTTTATTTATGTTTAGATTTAATTAATTAATTTAGTTAATGCCACAATACGAATTACCCGTACCTAAAGTAGTAATACTTAAAGTTTTTTATAATTCGAAAATATCACAATTTTAATGGGTTGGTTATATTTTTAGGAAGGCAGCTGCTTATTGTAATAATACGAAAAACTGTTTTTCTCTTTTATCTTCATAAGAGATTATTACATACATTTTTCATTAAGAACGGTAGAACTGGCAATAGTTTTTGTCACTAGTAACAGAAATGTAAAGCATTTTTATTCCCGCCCTTTATTATTTCATCGGGATTGTTTTTGTTTGACGTATCTCTGTGGGCAAGTTTTCGTTTCAA
Source organism: Cimex hemipterus (assembly GCA_039619505.1). NCBI lineage: Eukaryota > Metazoa > Arthropoda > Insecta > Hemiptera > Cimicidae > Cimex > Cimex hemipterus. Next base: position 14,026,446 of record CM077104.1, read on the forward strand.
CTGTTCAATTCTTTGTGCCCAGTGGAAAAGTGTTATATTTTTTTTAAAAAAAGGTAGAAAAAACAGGTTTATCAGAGTAAGATGATAGAAAATGTTTAAGGAAAGCAGTCCACAGACCGCAGAGAGACTTGGTCGATAAGGGTAGGTCAGTTCCTTCTTCCCCTCGCCTTCTACCTTTCTTCCTTTCCCGGTGCCCCCGGGGGCTTTAATTTTCTCCGGGCTCCAGGAAAAAAGGAAGGGAAAAATATGTGGGAATTTCTTTATTTTTTAATCCCGTCTACCCTCTGGGCGGACTTTATTTGTAATAATCTCCACGGAGCGGAGCCTGAAAAATGTTTTTCGCCCTTTTTTTGCATCCTCTTATTTTTTTTCCTTCGCTCGTTTAATTTAAGCTCGGGCCATTTTTCTACCTCCAACAAAAATTGACCTTTAAATTTACATTATTATATTTACAGTTTAGTTCAAAAATTTCTTTAACAATTCAATTACTTTTGTTGTTTCTTCCTCCGATATATGCCGCCAACAATCCATAATACTTCAGCAGTAGGAACATTTTCGATATCGACGTCAATTTGTGTTTAGTCATAATTTGCAAGGGTTTTGTTTAAGTTAAATTAACGCTAAGAAGTTGCGCGGTTAAAAGTAAAATAATTCCTGCCGATTGTTTATTTATATAATTTAGATTGTTTCTTTTGTTTTAACTGATTATCCATGCATTTTTTTAGCATTTTCAATCGTTACTTGGATAGCGTACTAGAATACGTGGATAATGGAATAGCGTATTAGAAATTAAAAATATTGAGATTTTTAAAGAATCCTCCTTGTTAGAAAAGTGTTTCAAATTTTCAAGTAGTATTTATTTCTTACAAACAAACAATAAGTTTAAATGAAATCATCAGCTGTGCAATTTCTTTTAAATGTAATCATGGACATAAAATTGATTAACTATTCTTATTATTTTGATAACACGACGGGCCGTATTTTTAAAGTTGTCAATCCTTTTGTTTTGGGAAGAGTAAATAAAATACAAATCGTTTGTAACCTCGAGGTTAATCGGTGCACAGCCGAGTGCACCTTAAGGGCGTCCTTTATCCGAGGGATGCTAATTAATTATTTCTTATGTGCGTCTCAGCCCCCCGCGGAAGACAAAAGGGGGATATCACCCTCTGGGGGTTGTCGCCCTCCGCGTTCCCACAGGCTCTCATTAACAAAGACACAGGACGAGATGAACTAGGAAAAGACCGACGGCGAAGAAAAAACTAGGAAGCAACCCTTTTCCGTGTTTTTTTACACGGACGAGGTCCAAGTTTTTTCGACCAGGTCTCACGGTGATGCTATTAGCATAGGGCCAGCCAGATGCGGCCCTAAACACTTGCCCAGCTGCCAGGGGACAGTAATTACGATTTATCTTGGAATTTACATATATGTGGGCCTTCGTGTAAATTTATATACTTTTATTTATAACACCGTGTGATACCATCGGCCGAATCCATTTTTAAAGATCACGTCTGGTGGCTAGTAAAATTTATCTACGCAAGGAATAAACTGATACAAATGTCCATCCAAACTCAATAGTTATAAGAAAAATCAGTCGAATTCAATCAAGAAAATATCTTGTGGGATTACTCCTTGGGGGTCTTCTTGGACAGAAATCTGCAGTTCAATAGACGCCGAAATGCTCAAATGCTTCATATCGCCCCAACTGGCGAGAATAAGCGGACCAAAATGTTCGGAGATGCCCAAACTATAATTGCTTCCCGTGCATTTTCGATCTGATTTACCTGTTTTTATATACATTTGTTGTACTTATGTGAGAAAAAAAAAACTGTGAAGAATGAAAAAAAGGTTCGTTCGACGAAGCCATTGAGAATTTGCCAACCAAGATGACAAACCATCGAGGATGGAAATAAATTTAAACGCTTCTGACTAATCAAATCATATTTAATCATTTCCGATCATCCTGGTCCGCATTCCCTCGCTGGTTTGGCCTATCAAGCGTCTGCATATTGCTCAAATCACAGGATGGTTTGGGCTTGAATCTACTTTACTAAGATAAATCAGGTTCATTACTTTGTAGCAACCAACAAAATGGACTACCATCGGCCGAATCCAATTTTGAAGATCACGTGTGGTGGCTAGTAAAATTTATCTACGCAAGAAATAAACTTATACAAATATCCATCCCAACTTAATACTTAAAAGAAAAAAACAAACAGTCGAATTCAATCAACAAAACATCTTGTGAGGTACTCCTTAAGGGGGTCTTCTTGAACAGAAATCTGCGGTTCATTATACGGCAAAACTAATTATTCAAAAATCGTGAGATGCGGTCTGGTTTGATGCAGGTTTCAGAAAAATATTTCCTTAATGGTTCCAACGGTCGATCTTTATTGAGATCATTTACAGTCTTGTGTTGTCTACATTTCAACAAAAACGTTCTCTGGTTGATAGCCGATGTTAGAAATGTGTGGTGATTAGTGACCGTTAATCGATAATTAGCAGAAATCGTAGAAATAGAAAAAGAAGATTTCTACTCGAGAAGAACGAGGAACGTAGGATTCTATGAGCAAATTTCAACTACGTATGAACACGAAGCTAAAAGCATTCTGAAGGACATCGGCAACAATGAGAAGAAACTCGCATCGGCTATCATCCGGAGAACGTTTTGTTGAAATGCAGACAAGAAAAGGCCCTGAAGATGATCTCAATAAAGATTGAAACGTTGGTAAAGAAAATGTTTTTCTGAAAACTACATCACACCAGACCGCATCTCATGATTTTTGAATATATAATTGTTAATCGATTAACGGTCACTAATCACCACACATACGCTAAAAAAGCTCAATCCGTCAGAACCCCCACCCCAGCCCAACTAAGGAGAATAAGGGAACCAAGATGTTCGGAGACGCCCAAACTACACTCGCTATGCTCGTGCATTTTCTCACTGCTTTACCTTTTTTTATATACTTCTGTTGTAGTTAAGGAACTGAAGAATGACAAAAAAAAGTGTTTGCTCGACGAAACCAGCGAGAGTAGGCGGACCAAGATGTACCTAGAAGCACAAACTACTCTGCTGAACCCGTGAATTTACCGGTTAAGTGTTTTTTTAATATAATTCTGCAGTAGTTTAGGAAAATGAATAACACTGTGAACAATAACAGACCAAACCATCTAGGGTATCGGAACACAATTGGGGACGTCCAAACTATAGACTGACGTGTTGTGTCTGTGCGTTCCTACTTTTTGAAATTTTGCGGAAAAAATGTATGGAGAAGGATCGCGAGGAGAATGAAAGACTAAACCATCGAGGATGGCGACAGATTTAAACGCTTCAGACTGATCAAACCACGTTTAATCATTTCCCATCATCGTGGTCCGCATACGCTCGCTGGTTTGGTCTATCAGACATCTGCATATTGCCCAATTCACAGGGCGATTTTGGCTTGAATCTACAGGTTCATTACTGACAACAACCAACAAAAATGACTTCCGTAATATTTTAAAATAATTTCATACCAGTTGGAGAGAGTTTTAAGATAATGGTATCAGCAAACAAATCAAAATATAATATTAGAAACGTCAACATTTTTAATAATGTGAAAAAATGAAAATATGCTTTCAAAATAACAGAAGTTGGTAGTCTAAAAAATGGTTGACTTTGTAATCTGCCGTCTCCGATCGTCCTGGCCCGCCTCGCCTCGCTTGTTGTCTTCTGAGACCGGTTTCGGCGATTTGCCAGCGGTCTGCCTGGCGCGTATTTCTCAATTTCCTTTTCATATTACTTTCACTGGGGTTGAAAAAAGTACAAATGCCCGCCTAGCAAGTGAATCTGCAGTTTATTCCGTCATCCTCGTCCCTCTAGTCACTTGTCGATTTTTCTCCTATGGATCAAGCGGGTCTTAGTTATACATATTTGAAAGCATTTCAGGCCCGACGAGCTTTATAGATTAAGTTGCCCCTCTTTCGAACACACCGTAATTTAGCTTACATCACGGCGATGACAGTGCAGAAAACCTTCCGCGTTCGCACAAAAAGAAAATGGAACTATCAATGTCCTCTGAGAAAGTAGCATTATAAATATTAACAGCTTCATGCTGAATTATGTCCATATTCATGCCGATTAGTAAAAAAAAAAAAAGACGCAACGGAACAAAATAGATTTACTTCCAATCTTTTGATTTTACCACCATCATCAAAACAACAAAAGTATTAATATATTAATAGTTCAATTATTACTACTACTACTATAAGTCTTTATTATTTAATATATATACAAAGTTTACGGATCGGCATTATATATTACAAAGCAAAAAGACATTCCTCATGGTTTAAAACCGTCTGAGGGAGTCTAGCACATAAACTTATATAACTAAAATCTCTCTTATTTACAATAATCATAATTAGTATTTACAAAAGGAATACAAACTTTCTTCAAAATTTCAGTAATGTAATAATACAACATAATTGTAAAATAATAGCTGAAACATGATTTCAAATAAATACATCTTTTTTTTTTTATTACCTATAATGCACATAACTCAATAATAAAATAAACTAAAGTAAAGTAAATGGAAATAATAAAAGTAAAAATAAATAATAATGAAGTATATTATCTACCACAAGAGATAATAGTAAAAAACAAAACTAATAATAAGTGTTTAAAATGTAATATTAAGGTCAAAGATGAGCTTTTCCCCTACTCAGGGGAATCCAACAAAAGAAGCCGCCTCCACCCTCACCAGGTGCCTCTGATTCTAGCTCTAAGAGAATAAGCTTCTTTGCAGAAATTTACCAATACAGCCCAATCCTTGCCATTAATATATTCTAGCAGCATCTCACTAGGCAGGGTTTCCCTATCAAAATAGTGTTTCCTGACAGCGTTCAGTGCTGAGCAAGTTGCCAAGAAATGGAACAAATCCTCCGGCTCTGTACCACTACAAAGTTCACAGTTAATATCCTGCTGCTTGAAGTGTTTGTAATTTAAGTTAAACAGATCCCCTCGACATTTAATTATCCACCGCATGCTATCTAAGGGTAGCGAGAGATCCATTAGATAATTTGGGGATTTGAAAAGAAGCTCTCTATGGAGTGGGAAACTGTCCGAATTGGCCAAAGTTGTGTAATATTGTCTTTTTATATTGTCACAAATGGACCGTCTAACTAGTCTCAAACCATCCCTCAACAGTTCAACTCTGTCGATATTGTTCCGACTTAAGGACAGGTCTAAATTAAATTGCAAGATATGCCTTTTTATTTCCTTAAACCAATATATTTCCTTATTTACAATCTGCTTGGCTAGGATCTTCGGGAGTCTATTATCTGGTAGGGATAAAATTCTTATTATATAGTCGAAGTGTAGTTCAATTATTATTTCAGACAAAATTTCTTCAAATATTTTCCATCTGTTTTTAATAAAAAATAATAAAGTAAATCGTTAAATGTATAAATAAATGATAATAAGGGGAAACAACAACAAACCAATTATAATTCTTAAAGTTCATTTCCATTTTAAACGGGAGTTAACTTTTTAAGCCAGGATTGACATATTAACCGTCACAACTGTAAAGTTAGATTAAGTTTTTTTTTTTTAATTCTTTTGTATTAATTTATAGTTTCCCCTGTCTAGAATTTGAAAATGATCGGTTTTTAAAGACGTGAATGTTTTTTGCGATTGTAACTTTCCAAGTCCAAATTTGATTTGCAGAGAGGTCTCATTATTTATTTACAGCTTGTGTACTCTCCTTAACGCTTTAACTGACTATGCAAAGGTCGCTATATATTTCATTAATTTGCTAATTAGGCCCAAATTATCAGGGAGCTTTTGTGTATTAGAGAGTTGTTTTACGGTTCTTTCTTCAGCATAGAAAACTAATTAATAAACTAATTAACTCTCTGTTGTTGATGTACAACGGAGGGCAAGACTGCTTTTTCGGTGTAAAAGTGCACTGAGTGCATTTTTCTTCGTTTAGTCTTGTTCTCCATTTTTTGCACCAGTCTTCGATTAGCTCAAGGTGTTCCTGGATTTGGAGATAGTTTGGACAGGATTCGAGTTAGAAGATAGAATTGCGGTATCCGCATAGGTGATAAGTTTAATATAGTATTGTAGAAATGTAATATATTTACTGTTTTAACTTAAGCAATTATTACAAAGATGTCGATTTTTATGATTTTATGATCGATGAAAAAAACAACAACGAAACGACAAAATAATTTCTACATGTTTACATAAAACAATGATTTATCGTTTTTTCCCCCTCATGTATATGTGGTCGCTGATATACGAGAGCTAACAGTGTTCGCTTACTCTCGCTGGTTTGGCCTGTCTTTTCGACAACCCCAGTATATAATTTTATCAATCCTGCATTTGTAAAAACACAAGGAGACAGAGAAACGCGCGACACGCAAAGAGAAGATACCAGAGACAGCCCAACTGTCGAGCCTTCATCACACAAATTTTTTTTCAGTTGTCTGTACTGATAAGATTTTGTTTTATTTTTTGGCATTTACAGAGAATAAGTGTGGAAAGAACCGAATCGTCGACTCGTTAATAAATGATAGTTAATGCGCGATTTCTTATTGAAGCATATGGGGTTGTTTCTGAGTTCCACTGAATGATGGTTAACGACGCACCTGACAGACCATACCAACAGGTGGGTTAAGACGACCTAACTTCAGATTCACATGTTAGCGCGTTTTCTTTCACGCTTGCCCAACTACCAGGAATATAAGGACATCCTTCTTATGGAATTGGGAGAATACGCAGGACGGGATGAACGGAAATACCAAACTTCAGGTTCATCACTCTGTTTATACCCATTACATTTCGTGGTCCGATTGTCCAAATAACTTCTTTCAATTCATTCATTTTTATGTAAGGTTCACTAATTTCCGCTTGACCGATTGATATATTATAATTAATTGAGGTTTTTAGTTGATATAAAAAGTCAATGGTATTTTTTTATAGCTCAAGTGGTTAGGGCTGCGGTGTCTAGCCGAAGGTCGTGGGTTCGAATCCCGCACGTGACCCTGACTTTTTCATTTCAACTAATACCTTACATAAAAATAAATTGATTGAAACTCTGTTTATAAGTCAAGAAGACATCGAAAGTAATGTAAAGAAAACGAAGAGTGATAAATTAACTCTTAAGGATTGCGAAAGGCTGACCAAATCACGACCTTGCCAAATCCGGCTAGTACAGGAAGTGACCAAATTGCAGGTTCAACACCCTTTACCTTTAAAAAGTCGCCTTCCGGTCACCATTATTTAAAGCACATCTAATATTTTTAAGTAGATATTAAAAACATTCTACTTGCTACAGTTTGGCCGTTTCCGCTCAACCTGGTGGTCCGCATAAAACAACAAACAGTAAAAAAAAGTACTTCTTGCAAATATTCCAGTGAGCTAAATAGTATAAACCAAGTGGAAAAAAAATTAAATAAAGCTTTCTTTGTTGCGGCATTCAACGATTTTCAATTTGTTTTTCTCGATGATAATGTTCGTGGTCCGCATGCTCTCGCTACTTTTCTCACGCCCTCACAATTATCCGCATGATGTTCATGTTTTTATAGCTTTACATTTTAACGAATGACTGTGATGATTCTCGATCAGATAGTTAATAGAATAAAGTAAACAACCACACAATCTATAATTTTTGTAAACCATCGATATTAAAGAAGCAACGGGAAGTGTGGTAGGTAGGCTAGGTATAGATTTGAAACTTTTGAAGGAGAGGACATCACCAAATCCCTCCCCGAGATTAAATGGCCCAAAAACGTGGGGTTTGTGAACAGGCCCAAGAGTTAGGTTTATGCAGGACGCGTGAGCCGACCAAATCCCGGACCTTTTAGGGCATTTAACCACTCGGGTCTTGGTCGCCTACCCTGCATAATATATATCGATATTATAAAAAGGCTAATTAAAATTTTATATTTAGAAATATATTGTTATTTTGTGTTGGTGTTTGGAATTGTTGGAAACTAAAGCAACGAGAACAGACGGACAACTAGTTGGTCGAAACCTATGAACCTTCGAAACCCATCGAAGTTAGTTTCCTATGTTTTAATTATTTTTATTCTTTCATTTGTCAATTTGATATGGCATTTTCAACGTTTTCAACTCGTCTTTTTCTTTTTTTCGTTTGACAAAATAACCCGCAAAATAAAGAAACAGGGTCGCGGTTTGGTCGTTTCGGCCAATCTGGTCCGCCCTTCCTCGCTAGTTTGATGTCACAAACATAAACCCTCTATTCAGTCCTTTTATATTTAAGTAGATCGATTTCTCTATCAATGACGACGAATTGAAAAAACGAAAAGGTTGTGCCAAATGTTCACGTTGGCCAGTCCCGATGCACATGTTAGAATGCGTGATTGATTGCTGAGTGGGTTATGATGATGGGACATGTTTTTTTTAATTGGAAATCTCAACCGTATTGTTCCTGTTTGTCGTTTTGTTTTGTAACGTATCCGTGAAAGGGTTGATTTTTTGAAGCGGAGAGTTTCCGAAGGTGAGGACACGGTTCTCGGTCCCTAATGTTCTCTCTCTTTTTACTTCCATCCTCTGTGAGGCAAGGGAAAAAAACGCTTTTATATAACTAGCCTCAAGGATACCCGCGCCACAGACTGACTCCGTTTTTTTGAGCCGAGAGCCGAGCGAGAGAGATAGACCGAGAAATAGGGATGGAGCGAGTGGGGCCTTCAAGGGAAAAAAAGCTGTCGGCTCCCGTCGAGTTTTTTATGTTAATTGCGCCTGAGTTTCTGTTGGAAACGCAGCGAGACTGCCAGAGCTGGCCAACCAACAACTCGGATGGAGAATATTTTTTCAATTTGAAAACGCCATTACTTTCATCCAAATGAAGTCCTAAAAGCCTGTTAACAAGAAATACAAGGGTGTCAACTGACTAATGTCCCATCCTGGTTTTCTCCAAACTTCACTCATCTCAAAGTAAAAAACGAAACTTTTGCAAATTCCATTCGGCTAAATAGTATACCAACAACAAAAAAAATTTTATCAATAAAGTTTTCTTTGTTGCATACAGCGATTTTTACATGGTTTTTCTTTGTAATCCAATCGAACGAACGATAATAATGTTTGTAGTTCATGAATGATATTTCTATGAAAATGTTGGATACAATTCGAAAAAAAACTTAGCACTCACATAATCCCACCGCTTGAATAAAGCTAGACTATCCATTACAGTTCGTGGTCCGATTGACCAATTAACATTTTTCAAATGGAAGGAAAATTCAAAAGGTTGAGATGGGAAGTTAACGTTCGGACGGATCGAAGTCAGGATAGCTCAAGTGGTAGAGCAGCGGCGTACTTAGCCGAAGGTCGTGGGTTCGAATCCCTCTCGTGACACTTTTTTTTATCTACATAAAGAA
>CM077104.1:14045826-14061963 GCA_039619505.1 Cimex hemipterus
ATTGATTGAGATGAAAAAATTAATGTTACAAGCGGAATTCGAACCAGTGACCTTTCAGCTCAATAACGCTTTTTGTATTCATTTTTTCCCTACATTTTCTAAGATTCGTTTAAATTTTAATAATTTAATTTTGTAAGAGTTTTATTCAAATCCAATTTTTTTTTTTTTAAATTGGAAATATGCCTTGAGTAATTTGTATGTTGAAAAAGAGCTGTATTTTTTTCGATTAATTATTCTTTTTATCTACGGTCTTGGTTGAAATGAAAAAATTAATATCGCAAGTGGGATTCGAACCAGCGACCTTTCAGCTCAATAACTACGCAGCTCTAACCAGCTTTCGTGACATTTTTCTTCCCAATCAAAACCGTACAACATATATGGATTTTGATTAATATTTTATTTCACCGTTATGGTTTAACCGGTTGGGTATCCATATTTTTTATTTTATTGATATACATTTTACCACATTCATAATGATTAATTGAGAAATTACATTATTTTTTATTTGTCTTGCAAGAAAGTTTTAATGGGGTTATATACTATTCATTTTAGCTTGAGTTAAAAGTTCTGTTTACTTTTTCTGAGATATTTTTAATATAAGTAAGTGAAAAGAATTTTATAATATTATTTTCATTTTGTTTCTTATATTTGTAGTCTTTGAAATGTGACGGGTTATTAATTTGTTTATAAAGAATTTTTCGTTTTTGTATTAATTTCATTTTATTTATATATGAATATTTTTATACCACAGTTATTTTATCCGATGTTATGTTTTCCGTAAAATTTCTAAGAGGTTCTTCTTTATAAAAAAATAAAAAAGAAGAAGAAGAAGAAGTTTGAAAATTTCGGCACAAAACGTTCGCAAGCCTCTTTTTTCGCCCTTACGGGGTCGGATAATGTTTTTGTCCGACCTGTCGTTAAATTTGTATTTACGAGAGAAAGTTTTGAAACCATTTGAGCGGGCTGTTTTCTGGATAACGAATACGAAAAAAAAATTCGCAAAAGTCCTAGAGATGTATTAATCGTATTAAAGACTTTACCGGGTTCAAAGCGTATTTGTGAAGGACGGGATATCTTTTGTATTCTCTGCTACAAAGGGTCATGAATGGGCCAGGAAAATATATTTAATTGAATTAGAAGAGAGGAAAAAATAAGGGTTTTTTTCCTTTGTTTTGTATTTTTTTAAATGACGATTCAAGCAAGTGGCGTTCCGTACATTTTTGTCATTGCGATACATTTTAGAAAAATAATGGTTAAAAAACTCGATAAATAGTTAAATTTCTTTGTAGTCAGGATACCTCTCGATAATTGTTTTTATCAGACTATCTCTCAACAAGCAAAAACCCGAAACAAGACCTTTCCATAAACGGTTCAATTGTTAAACAGGCACTCATTAAACGACAACAAAAATAAATTAAAAAAAAAAGTCACAACGATAAGGTTAAATCTAAATAATCTTTATATACGAGGGTTTTGGTTCGAATGAAAAATCTAGTGCCACGAGCGGGATTCGAACCCACGACCTTCCTCTAAATACTCTTCTCTAACTACTTGAACTTTCGTGACTTCGATCCACTTGGACACCAACTCCCCATCACAACCTACAACCTTTCGAATTTTCCCTACTTTTTGTCATTTTTTTAACGTCAACCAAAACCTCACATAAAAGATTGAAAGAAATAATTTGGTCAATAGACCAGTAAATATAATAAATTTAATAAGTAAAGGGGAGTTGGTGTCCGAGTGGATCTAAATCACGATAGCTCAAATGGTAGAGCAGCGGCGTATCGAGCCGAAGGTCGTGGGTTCGAATCCCGCTCGTAACACTTGCTTTTTCATTCCAACGGAAACGTTACATAAAAAAAGGTTAATTAAATTAAAGTGATTTGTTCAATAGATCGCTATTAACGGGGTTAAATCTAAAATTCCAACTCGGCACTAAACGGACTTGATAAATTATAATAGTTTCGATATAAAAAATAGATAAAAAGGTTTTTGAGCGTTCAATCGGCCATTAAGACGCAATACAGGAGGAATCCTAGGAGGGATTAGGACAGTAAATGGGCAGTTTGGAAATACGTGAGCCCACCTTACAATGTCTACTCACGTCTGTCAAGGTCTCCCTCCGAGAAATATTTCGACCGTTTTATTAAACCGTATCTGTTCCTATGGAGACGTGGACAACTATTTCTGCAGGTCGACCAGTGAGGACAAGCTGATCATGATGATCGATGACCGAATTGCAGATTCAATAAAGTGAATATTTTTGGGTCTGACAATGACCACACTACGGACACTGGTTTTAACTAGAGTGATTAGGCGGATATCAGTCGATCAGTTCAACACCCAGATTCACTGCGATTACTTCACTATTTTCCCTTATCAGAATGTAATGAGGAGAAAAAAAGAAAGACCGACTAGTGGAAATTGAGGGTCGATTTTCACATCAACTGAGTTAAGAATGAACCGCTGATGATGCGGAAACGCGTCTGAGTAAAGGCGGACCAAGAAGTTCGGAAACGGCCAACTATCTCGCTGGCCTTGTAACTATCTAAATCAACTATGTGAGGACACGAATGGAACCAGTCGGTCGTTTCTTAAACACTAGAAGCGTTTAGGGCAGAAAAACAGATCAACCCCTGAAAGCCGAAAAGAGCAAGCAGCGAGAATAGATCATACGATTAGTATCGGAGACGACCTGAATACAGTTTCATTTGCTAAGTTTCCTGTTTTCTCGAGTGTTTAAGTTTTGCAAGAAGAATAAGAAGGGCAGACGAAATCAGTCCTGAACAGGCGGACCAGAAGCATGAAACTGAAGATTCGCTTGCTGACCCCGCATCCAACTTGTACAAACGTAATATAAGGAAGATATTGAAAAGAAAAATAAGGTCTTGCAGGGCATCAAACGAAGGAAGGCAATCTGTATCTACCCAACTACCGATTCAATTGTTTAGCCTCGGCTTTTTTTCGTTCATTTGTTAATTACTAAGTTCTACCAATGTAATATGAGAACTAGGACACTTGCACTAGTAAAGGACAGACGTAGTAACACCAAGATCAAAACGTCAAACACGGATGAAAGAAGAATTGCATTATCAATCGTAAACTTGGAAGAAATCTTGTAATTTGGAAGCATGAAGATCGAATCTTCCGACCTATAGTATTTGATTGATTGATCTGATATAAAATTGAAGAAAAGGAAGCGAATAAATTAACAAATAACCATGAAACAAGTTTATAACAGGATTTTAATTGTGTAGTTCGGTCAGTTCATCTTGGTCCGCTGTTTTCGCCTGTCAACGGCATTTAGGAGTTATATTGACACAGTGCAGAAAAATAGTAGTAAATTAACTGACAGAAAATCAGGAAATGCCAAAACGAGTCTGAACAAACCAGCTAGGATAGACGGACCAGAAAATCGAAACCGACCAAACTGCACGATTCCGCAGACCCGTTAATACTTTTTCATAAGACAGACAAAAATACTTAAAACTGTGCCAGGGCATAGGTCAAGAGTGAAGAAGAAACAAGTCAATTGATTGTTTCTAAAGACCCTCGGAACAACTCATAAGCCCATATCTATACTGTAGCATCACCAGCCACATTAAAAATTGGGTAACTAAAGAACCGAGCAAAGGCTGGGAGTGAAAACCAAGCTTGAGAAAAGCAAAAGGACTACTCCCACGAACAACCCTATGGGAGAAAGAGAAAATCCTTCGCAACAGAATAGAATTGAAAATTCAAACACGACCACTTAATACCCCTTAAAATAATGGGACTACTATACGACCAATGCCAAATATGAACGGAACACATCCTATGCAACTGTCTTGCAAATCTAGAAGGTACCTGGGCATGCCATTCTTGAACAAAGCAGCCTTCGATTCCATACTACTGAAAATAATTCAATACTTCATTTAAGAAACAAAAACCTTGTAATAAGAAAGTTCTATTACTGACGATGGCACATGCATTGTAAAAGTCCATTTCTGAAACACGTATGGATTATCACCGAGCGATTCGACTATAGTGATGTGTCCCTAAAGGGAGAAAAGGACCCAGGAAGAGTATGGAGCATAAAAATAGCAACAACCTTTGATCAGGTAGAGATACAAAAGTAGAATCTCTGAGCCATTTATGTTGCTCCTTCCAATCAGCTTCACCACCCTTCATGTAAAAAAAATCGTAGTAGATATAATTAGTCTATGAACAAATCCTTTCATCTACATCTCCAATTCATATTATGGACAATTTTCATATAAATTATATTTGTATTATTCAGGTATAATATTTTATTAATGTGTGGTATTTAGTGACCATCAACCGATTTTGAGATCTGAGATAGGTGAGGCCTGGTGTGACTTAGGTTTTGAGAAAAAAAATTTCTTTATCGTGCCAACGTTTCGATCTTTATTGAGATCATCTTCAGAGCTCAGTGTTTGTTTTCTGTGTAGAAGAGTCATTCTTGGGAGTCTCGTTGAGAGTCCCCCTCCCGGCACCCCATAAGGACCACGAAAAAAACAAACACTTTGAGCCCTGAAGATGATTTCAATAAAGATCGAAACGTTGGGACGATAAAAAAATGTTTCTCTCAAAACCTAAGTCACACCAGACCGCATCTCACGATCTCCAAATATTCATTGTTTTATTAAATCTCTCACTCATTTCCGATCTTTTTTTTAAAACTTACGTTTTGCCAAAGTAAAAAAAAGAAAATGACAGACCTTCCGAGAATGGACAAATGCAGACCCAGTGACTATAACTATAGTTTTTTCTCACGGTGACTGTTAGATTTTGAGCATTGGTTGAAGTAAACTCAAGAGAATAACGGATAAACTACTGATGATGACGACTCTTCTCGGAATGTGCGCGGAGAACAAATCAGCGAGAAGCCATATCCGGAAGGGTCGAAAATTTGGGGGTGTTTTCTAGCGCATGTATTGAAATTCTAAAAAAAAGTAATGTGAAGCGAATGACAAGCCAAGTACGGCAAAAGGAGAAAAGCGTCGCACCGACCGAACGAGCGAGGGCGGGCGGACCAGGATGATTCATCCATACTACGAATTTACTAGCAAAATCTTTGCCTTTTCCGAATCCGATCTTTCTTTTAGTTCTGCGGATGGAGCAAAACCAGACCAACTTCTAGTTAAATGCCGAAAATCATCTGCATCCAAACTAGCTAAAAAAATCGTAGACGATTTCAACGCTGAACCTGTTCTTGCGCGTTTGCCCTTTTTTGAGCTTTGCTAATAAGAATTAAGAAAAAATGACCAACGACTGATAAAAGTACAAAGCCGATACGCGTAACATACCAAACAACCTAGGATAAGCGGACAAAAAGGTGCGTGAGTACCAAGCCGCAGGATTATGTCCTCATAGACCTCATTTTTTTTACTTCCTGGCTGGAAATTTTACTTTTTTTGAAAGTTACAGAGAAACTAATATTTTAACAAGGAGAGTACTTATTTGTTTTGTACTTCATGTTAAAGAAGAAAAGTTGTTTATGGTTTTCATGAGTTGGACGGGATGAGACGAGGTAGCTCGCGGGATAGCGCGTGGTCAAAGCAACAGATCTCCCTTTACCGGGGGGGTTGGTCAGTAAGAGGGAATTAAAAAAAAAACGGTCGGAAACCAGTTTTGAACTAGGACGAGGGTAGAAAGAGGTTCGCCGGCGTTTCGAGGGGTGGACGATTTAACAAAACATCCTTGGTCACCCATGCAAAAAAATTTGCATTACAAAAAAAAAGCTTACTTGTTCCGTTGGCGTTTCTGCTCAGTATTTTCGCCTGGGGTTGAGCGGACGATGAAGAATTGAGAGGCGGTGTAGTCTCAGGACACGGGTAGTCCATAATTGGCCTACACATAACCACTGCCTCGGTCGTGAGAGCACTGCTTCTCGTTTCCACCCTCCTTCGACGGCGGGACGTTCCCCACCCGGGCGCGCTCTTGGAGGGGGTCGAGGGGTGGGGAAAAAGTGTAAGGGTTGAAAAAAATGGGCCACCGGGTCCACCCCACGTCGGCCCTGGGGCCCTTTTTTTCCACAGCAGAGGGAAAATAAAAGAGGTCGATATGGCGGTTACGTCCTTCCACCTTTCCCGAAAATGTATCTGGCCCTTTTTCCAACCAAAATCGACGACAAACCCTTTACCCTTCCCGGCCAAATATATATCCAACTACAACTTAAATATTTTTCCTTTTTTGAACTATTAAATTGTCACGCATTATAAAAAAAGTAGCAAAAAATGTTAAGAGACTGCTGCACAAACGAATATTTCAACATACAACTATTCGGCATAGCCATGAGCAGCAATCTTGGCACTATAATAGTAGATGTGGGCTGTGATCTATATGCAATAAAAACAAAAAATATCCCAATATATGTAAATATTTTAGGTATAAAATGCAATTTAAAACTGAAAATATGCGAAAAAAAACCAAGAGCAAAAAAAAGAAAACCACAAATTAAAGCACATAATTATATTGGAAAGAGAAACAGTGACAAGGGTAACATCACATTGCTAATATTAAAAAATAAAAACCCATTAAAAAAGTTAAATTTAAAAATCCGTCTTCTCATCCATCGAGATCGGTCCATTTTCGATGAAGTCCAGAGACTTCATTTTACGGAGTGTTTCATTGTATATAAGATTCAGGTGAGATTTTCTGAGTGTACGTTCGTGAGGAATGGTTTTCCCTGTGTATTTCTAAAAAAAATCACTTGAATTCAGGGTGGCTAAGTTTATGGATGGGCATGTCAGCTCCAAGGCACGACATGAACCGGATTTTCCAGATCAAGCTCTTGTGGCAGCTTGTGTTTGTTGAAACTTCCTCCTTATTTTTTGCTGTCTTTATCTGGTGTGTTACCAAAACACGTGTAGCTTTTGATAAAGGTTTATCAGTACAAACACAGTTTAAAAAATCTCCCTTAAGAGTCTCACTTGAAAGCTCACGCAAATACTTTTGAACAAGGTATTTCGTTTTGGGGGGATGACTTTGGGCATTTTACGAGTAGTCAGTTCACAACACACAAAAAATGTTTCACGTTGGAAAACGCAAAACGGTAAAACTGAAAAGTATGATGGTAAATTTCAAATCGGTTCAAATAAACGGATTAAATACCTACTTTCCATTATCCATGGGCTTCTATGATTAAGGTAACTATCTTAGTAACTAGCTTTTTCCTTTTACTTGCACGTATAATTCCAAAATGAGAAAATAATCGGAAAGGTTTTTTATGATTAGAATTCGTTATAAAGAATTTTCTATTAGAACTTATAAAAATTATCAAATTAAAAAACTAGTTTCTCCTGCGTTGCCTCTTCATATACTTTTTTCGTTCGCCGCGGGTTGGTCCGTTTTATACATCCGAAAATTACAGAATCACCAACGAAGATGGGCAAATGCAGAAACGCATCTCACAGATGAAACCAGCGAGAATAGGCGGACCAGGATGAAAGTTCTAATCCGATTTTATACAGACACCTTAAAAATCAAAAAATATACATTTAAAAACACTGGAACGACAAATTAAGAGAAATAAAATTGTCCGTTAAAACGTAGCCTATGAAAGAGAAAATGTATCGAAAACAAAAAGTACAAAACAGCAATGTTGAATAGGCCACACCAGGTTGACAAATGGACACCTCCTCACTAACTAAGGTTTACTTTGATGAGCGATTATATTAGATATGGATAATGCCCCGCATAGAGCAATATATGGCCTCTTCATGAATAAAAAAAAACTGTGATACGGCAGTGCTTGCAGAAAAAAATTGATTTGATATTTGATATAGGGTAGTATTTAATGTTTAGCCCTTATTGGGTGAATGTATTTATTAGCTTGAGTGTTTTAGTACGTGTGGCAAAATATAGAATACCCCACAGACCCATAAAAACAGTAATGTTGTATAGGCCACACCAGGTTGACACATGGATACCTTCTCATTAACAAAGGTGTACGTTGTTGGCAATTTTATTAGAATATTTATAATGCCCCGAATAGAACAATATGTGGCCTATCCATGACGCCCAAAGAACTTCTGTGATACAGCAATGTTTGCAGAAAGAAAAAGGTGTTTCATGGTTATCCATTATTGGGTGAATGTATTTATTAGCTTGAGCGTTTTTAGTACGTGTAGTTGAATGTATAATACCGCACAGACCCACTAAAACAGCAATGTTAAATAGGCCACACCAGGTTGACACATGGATACCTTCTCATTAACAAAGGTGTACGTTGTTGGCAATTTTATTAGAATGTTTATAATGCCCCGAATAGAACAATATGTGGCCTATCCATGACGCCCAAAGAACTTCTGTGATACAGCAGTGTTTGCAGAAAGAAAAAGATGTGTGATGGTTATCCATTATTGGGTGAATGTATTTATTAGCTTGAGCGTTTTTAGTACGTGTAGTTGAATGTATAATACCGCACAGACCCACTAAAACAGCAATGTTAAATAGGCCACACCAGGTTGACACATGGACACGTGCCCATTAACCAAGGTCTACGTTGATGGGTGATTTTATTAGAATTTGAATAATGCATCGCATAGAACAATATATGACATATCCATGACTCCCAAAGAACTGCTATGATACAGCAGTGCTTGCAGAAAGAAATTGATTGGATATTTGATATATGATGGTATTTGATGGTTATCCCTTATTGGGTGAATGTATTTATTACCTTGAAAGTATTTAGTATGTGTGGCTGAACATAGAATACCACAGAGACCTACCAAAGAAAGTTAGTTGTAACATGTTTATAGAGTGATTGGAGGCGAGAATATTAAATAACCCGGTGATTCGCCAGTATATACAGTGCAATACTGTTTCAAAGGTTGTGTTTTGTATGAATTTTTTTTTGCATGCGCGCGTGGGAGGGTGGGATCCTTCATTGCATTATTGAGGCGCCTAAGTACCACCAAACTTAGATTAGGTATATAGTTTATATAGTAATATTGAATTGTGTTGTTTAAGCTTACCACCATGTGTAAATCCAGCTATGTCGTATAGATACAAACGAAAGTAAAATAAATTTCGTAACTTTTTTTTATAGAAAAAGTTAAAAGTCGAAGATTGCAACAGCTAATCTGGAACGAAGCCTGCCAAAAAAAGCTGTAATGATCAAAATTTGTTATCCAAAATTCCATCTACTCAATAGATCCAGGTCGGAGTATAAATCCGAAGCAAAAAATACATTCATAAACCTTTCCCTGTGAAATCTGTTCAACTCAATTTTGAAATCTCAGTTGTTTTTTTGACGTTCATAAACAAGTCTTCAAAATGTTATAACACAGGTAAAAAAAAATCCCGCAATATACACAGATGTGACAATTGTTTGATTACGTGTACATCGTAAAATGCCGAAACGCCGAGGGCAGGCGGACCTGGATGAGAAGACCGAACACAAATTTCCTAAAACTCCACATACAGGCTAGGAGAAAGCGTGAGAAGAGGCAAAAAATACAGCAAAAACTCTACAATCCCTGTTTAAGGATATTCAAATACTTCAACGTCCCTTGGGGAAAAAACTTAAACGAATTTGGCCCTGGGTGAATTTGTCGGCCAACATAAATACAGGGTACCGCAGAAAAAAGTCCAAGTGGGCATTGAAGGCAAATTTCGCATTGTTTGCTAGACAATCCATTACTTTTAATTATCAAAAATTACAAAAAAAAGAAAACTATTTTGTTTATTATTTTTTGATTAGGTAAGATACTAATTTAAATAAACGTAGAACTGGGTTTTTTTCTTTAATAGTCCTATTTAACCTGTATTTTGGTCGTTTCCGATCGTCCATTTTGTAGTTTCTTCTGCAGTTTTAGTCAAAATAACTTTCAACGGCGTCTGACAGGCCAAAAGACCGAATTAGAAATAAGATGTTCTACATTCAAGTCTGGCTAAATATGAGGCCCAATCAATTCCGAATAAAGAAAACATCGCTGAAGATGGCGAAATGCTGAACTCGTCTCGGTTGAACGGAAACGACCAAACTGTCCGTCTCTTCGCAGACCTCAACGTAATATTTCACAATTTATTTTCAGTCGCTTTCTGAGGATTGTTTATTTTTTGTTTCAAGCAGTTATGTTGAAGAAATACAAAAATAATAGTCGACAACGCGAAGGTCAAACTTGCGCGAAACGACTAAACTACAGGCTCGCTGAAAAATTTTGTACTTTACCTGTTGCGTTTGTTTGTCTTTTTTAAAGTTCTGGGAATGAATTAAAAATAGATTAAGGTGAATTGGGCCAATTGAATACAATTGAAATTTCGAAACGCGTCTGAAAGACCAAACTAGCGATAACAAGCCGACCATGATGGTGAAACTGCAGATTCAATCGTTGAACGTGAATATCTCCTCGCGCTTTGCCATTTTTTTCGAGTTGGCCAATGAAAAAGGCGAAAAGATTTTTTAAAAAACAGCGAGGACATACGAACCAGGGTAATTGGAAACTACAAACATACAAGTCTATCGCTTTTAATAGCTCAATAAAATATCTGAGACTTTTTTTAAAGCTGTTTTTGTTGGGAATTTTATTCATTTATTGCTAAGGCAAATAAATTTAGGCAGAAGAACTGTACGTTAATTGAATATTAATTATACGGAAGATATTTATGCTTGCCAAAAATGCTAGGGTGGCAGACCGGGATATTCGACCAAATTGTTACATTTTAGCATTTCTGCAAGTAAATCTAATGTGTGGCGATTAGTGCCCGTTTATCGATAAATTTTCAGAAATCGTGAGATGCGGTCTGGTGTGACGTAGGTTTCAGAAAAACATTTTCTTTATCGTGCCGACGTTTCAATCTTTATTGAGATCATCTTCAGGGCGTTTACAAACATTGCTTGCATTATAGTATTATATAGATACATAATAGTAATATAGATTTTTTGTTTGTTTGTTTAAATTTTAATTTGTATAAATGTGTGGCGTATTTGATAAAGGATCAAGAGTATAGACTTAAAAAATATTTAAAAAAAAAGGAAGAATTGCACTGAAAAGATCGATATTTTTTTGAAATAAATAAAAATATGCTGTAATAAATTAAATAAATTTAAACATACCCCATAAGATTATTTTTCTATTTTTTAAAACTTTTTTATCTGTTTACATGTAAGAAGTTTGTTTGTATTTTTTATATAATATAGATTTTTTTTGTTTAAATTTTAATTTCTGTAAATATGTGGCGAATTTGATAAAGGATCAAGAGTTTAGTAGTGAAAAGGAAGATTGTTCTAAAAGGGTCAAAAATATACTATAATAAATTTAAACATACCCACTAATGTGTAGGTGATTAGTGACCGTTAGCCGATGATTATTCAGAAATCGTGAGATGCGGTCTGGTATGACGTAGGTTTCAGAAAAATATTTTCTTTATCGTGCCGACGTTTCAATCTTTATTGAGATCATCTTCAGGGCGTTTACAAACATTGCTTGCATTTAACAAATACATGTAAAACAAGTTTGTTACATTTGTCAAATGTAAACAACATTTGTAAATCCCACGCCCTGAAGATGATCTCAATAAAGATCGAAACGTCGGCACGATAAAGAAAATGTTTTTCTGAAACCTACGTCACACCAGACCCTATCTCATGATTTCTGAATAATTAAATAAATCTAATTTTGTCTTCACAGCAAAGACGGCTTTATTATTAAACTCTCTTCCTCGCTAGATTTATTGATCAGCCCGCAGTTGCAATCACGTTGAAAAATATATTTTTCCAAGTCTGAATGAAAGAAAAACAAGAGGCTAAGAGCCAAGTGGAAAGCGAACGAAGAAAAAAGAGAGAAGAAAGCTTCTGGAAATATAGGGCAACTTAAAAGTAGCGAGGGGCCGGGCTTCTTCTAAAGTCCGGTCAAGACCCAGAGACATTCAAAGGACCGGGGAAAAAGTCCCGAGAAGTTATTCGACTGCCCGTGGGGGGTTGGGGGAGTGGAAAAAAAAAGAATGGAGGAAGCTTCATGTTCTTTTGCGAAAATGGAACGGCTCCGGACCGGCCTCATTGTGAAGGAGATAAGCGAAAAATACATGGGAGAAAAAATATATAAAAGTTGTCCGAAACAAAACTTTTATCAGCAGTAAGTAAAACTATTATTTTTTTGTTAAGAATATTTTTTCCAATTTATAAACTTTCTGTATAAATTTAATTGCTTTTCACGTTTTCTACTAAATACAATTTATTTATCACTCGATTCTCAGAGATCTGTAGTTTATTATTTAAATTTTATTAATGAAAAATGAGAATACAAATCCGTATTTCCACATTATTACTTACTATGTATTTGATTTATCTTGAAAAAAGGTGCGTTAGAGAAAAACTTCACTTCGGTTAATTACAAATTCATTCTCGTTTCAAAAGTTCTTTCATTTTGAAGAAATGTTGGCTAATTTGAAAAGTATCATTTTATCGGTCAAAAGTTGAATCTGGTTTTATAGTGTAATTTGATTTTGAAATTTTTTTAATGTGCAGACTAGTATGATGAACTTTCACATTAATCAACTTAAATTTAAAAAAAAAATCTAATTGATTTTTTTAGAAAAGAGAAGATTTTGTGTAACTTTAAGCTCATAAAAAAATCGATTTGACATTTTAAAATTTAAGCTAATTAGAAAAAAGATTAATTAGATTTTAAATAGGTAAAACTAGGCTTCAAAAGTACAATTTGATTTGTCAAAGTTGATCCGGTTTGAAAAAAATTCAATTTATCTTGAAAAAAGGTGCGTTAGAGAAACTTCTCTTTCGTTAATTAAAAATTCATTCTCGTGTCAAAAGTTCTTTCATTTTGAAAAAATGTTGGCTAATTTGAAAAGTAACATTTTATTAAAAAGTCTAATTCCGCCTACATTAATCAACTTAAATTTCAACAAAATCAAAGTGAATTTTTTAGAAAAGAGAAGATTTCGTGCAACGTAAACCTCTTATCAAAAAAATTTAAGTTAATTAAAAGTAGGTGGAATTAGACTTTTTAAAAGTTCATTCTTATTTGAAACAAGTTCAATTTAATTTGAAAGAGATGAACTTTTATCAATTTTGTTCAAGATAAATTGAATTTTTTTCAAACCAGATTAATTGTACTTTTTAAGACTAATTCTACCTATTTGAAATCTAATTAAACCTTTTTGTCTAATTAGCTTAAATTTTAAAAAATCAAATGGAATTTTTTGACAAGAGATTAAAGTTGAACGAAATCTTCTCTTTTCTAAGAAATTCAATTTTTTTTTTTTTTTTTCAAATTTAAGTTAATGTAGGTAGAATTAGATTTTCTAAAAGTTCATTCTAATTTGAAAAAGTTCAATTTCATTCGAAATAACTGAACTTTTTCCAAATAAACTTAAATTTTTCAAAATCAAATTATACATTATAAAACCAGATTCAACTTTTGACCGATAAAATGATACTTTTCAAATTAGATAACAGTTTTCTAAATGATGCAACTTTAAGTATTTTCAAAGTCAATAGATCTTATTAATGGTTCAATTATTTGTAGATTTTATCATTTCACGACGCTTCGAAGTTCACAAAATTTTAGATTTCATAGAACTATTAATTAAATTTACACGCCAAAACTTTTTTTTTAAATCACATACTCGTGGTACCTCTATCTCTTTTTGTCACCCTCACCGCTAGATAATAACACACGAAGGACAAGTCCACGGATTTTTTCCCCTTAAAAAAAAGTCCATCAGGTTGTTCAAGAAAAAGGGTCCGTCGTGAAAGGCCTTGTGTACGTTGGGGACAATGGGAATTTAAATACGACGAGGGATCCCCCCTCGGCGGAGACGTGGTAATGAATCAAACGGGATAATCCTCGTGAGGGAGATGAACGACACGTATTGATGCGGTTCCTACCTCATAATGATCTAATCGATAATCTATTTGTCTCCTGATGTCTCTGTTGACGGGAGAACGGGGAAAGATCACAATGCAAATATTTTACAAGTTATGCAAATAGAAACACTCCGTCCTTTTCTAGTGCGCAGTACGGGGTCCGACCCTGTTTCGAGGTGATGAGTTTTCAATAAGGGCATTTTTACATTATCCGGTTGTACCCTTTGCAACCTATTAATTGATACACCCAAATATTTACAATATAAATTTAATAATCTTACACGTGTTACAACATAAATAATAAATCATACATCGATGGATCGAAGTCACTATAACTCAAGTGATAGAGCAGCGTCGTATTTAGCCGAAGGTCGTGGGTTCAAATCCCGCGCGTGTCACTGACTTTTTCATTTCAACCAAAACCTTACATAAAAAGATTTCATAAATAACAAATATATTACTTTTCTGTTTTTTTTTGACGGATATGTTTTTGCAAGACAATTGTTCAACCTTTTTTGTTATAATTGTTTAAAATGTAAAATAATAAACACTTATATATATTTTCAAATCGAATGAAACATTTTTAAACAAAATGTAGTTTTTTAACCAATACAAAAACGAACTTTTCCAAACCGGCATATTAATGTCCTTTTTCGAATCAAATTGGACTTTTCCAACTTTAATACAAATTTTTCGAAATGAAATTATAATGTTTCCAAACATTTACAATCAAATTGAATTTTTTTCTTCAAAACAGCTCGAACTTTTTCGAAATTAAATTGAACTTTTTCAAAGCCAATGTCAACTTATTGCAAAATTCACTACTTTCGTGGTCCGTTTGAGCAATTAATAAAATGACAATTAATTAAGGTTTTTAGTTGAGATGAAAAAACGTTGATGGCACAAGCGGGATTCGAACACACGACCCTCGGTCAGATACGCCGCTGCTCTACCGCTTGAGCTATCATGACTTCGATCCACTCGGGCTCGTACCATTAACGTTTTTTCATCACAACTAGAAACCTTAATTAATTATTGCAAAATAAATTTAATTTTTAAGACAAATGAATTTCCCAGCTAATAAACTTTTCAAAATAGAATTGGACTTGTTTCAAATCGGATTCAACTTTGACTGAGGAAATAATCATTATCCAAATAGACTGAATTTTTTCAAAATCGAATTGAATGTTTTTTAAACCAGATTGATTTTTTAACGAATCAAGTTGAACTTTTCCCAAAGTATTAAAAAGTTTGTTTTTGATTTTGAAAATTTTTAGTTGATTTAGAAAAAGATTAATTTGATACAAGTAGAATTAGATTTTTAAAAAAGTCCAATTTCATTTTTCAATAGTTCAATTTAATTTGAAAAAAATTTCATTTGAAAAAAGTTCATTACGATAACTGAAAAGTGCAATCTCTTTTGAAAAAAGTTCTATTTGCCTTTTTAAAATGTAATACAATTAGACAAAAGGCATAATTGGATTTTCAGTAGGTAAAATTAGACTTAAAAAGTACAATTTGATTTGATAAAGTTAATCTGGTTTGAAAAATTTTAAATTTAACTTGAAAAAAGGCATATTATCTAGTTTCAAAAAAGTTATTTCATTTTAAAATTTTTAGCTAATTGTATTAAAGTAAAAGTATCATTATATCGGTCAAAAGTTGAATCTGGTTTTACAAAGAGTAATTTGTTTTTGAAAAATTTAAGTTTATTTGGAAAAGTTCAGGCTAGTATCATAAAAGTTCAATTTTTTTCAAACGAAATTGAACCTTTTCAAATTAGAACGAAAGAAAATTCAAATTGAACCTTTTAAATGTCGAATTGTATCTACTTCAAATCAACTTAAATAAAAACAATCAAATTATTTAAATGAGACTGAACTTTTAACATAACGAAATGAACTTTTTCCAAGTGAAATGTTTTTAAGCCAACTTTTGGCAAATTAAAGTGGAATTTTAAAAAAATCTAACTCTTCATATATCAAATTTTAATTTTTTTATACTACCTTGAACTTTTTTCAAATCAATTAAAATAGTTCAAAATCAAATTGATCCTTTTTAAACCAGGTTCAATGTTCAATGATACTTTTCAAATTAGTTAACATTTTTTCAAAATGAAAGAACTCATTCGAAACGTGATAAAATAAGTTTCAACAAATCAACTTAAATTTTTTAAAAATCAACGAACTTTTTGGAAACAAGATTGAACCTTTTCCAATTCCAATACACATTTATACAAGTGATATTGGACATTTCTTGGCAACTTGCTCAGCACTGAACGCTGTCAGGAAACACTA
>CM077104.1:14066963-14128671 GCA_039619505.1 Cimex hemipterus
CCCAGGCCCTGAAGATGATCTCAATAAAGATCGAAACGTTGGCACGATAAAGAAAATGTTTTTATAAAACCTACGTCACACCGAACCGCATCTCACGATTTCTGAATAATCATCGGCTAACGGTCGCTAATCACCACACATTAGTGGGTATGTTTAAATTTATTTAATTTATTATAGTATATTTTTGACCCTTTTTAGAACAATCTTCCTTTTCATTTTTTAAAATCACAGCCCGATCCATATTTAAATTCGCCACATAATTTTACGAATTAACATTTAAACAAAAAACAACAAAATCTGGCTTATATAAAAAATATATAACTATCTTCTTAAATTAAAAGGAATTTTAAATTTAAACAAATAAAAATAAACTTAGTATGATTAAATTTATTTAATTTATTGCAGAATATTTGTATTTATTTAAATTTTGATTTAGAGAAGGTTGAATTCGATTGGTTATTATTAATTTGATTTTAAAAATGTTCACTTTTAACAAAGAAGGATTTTGTTTTGTAAAGTTCAGTTTAATTTGGAAAATGAAGATTGTATTAATGTTGTAGAATATTTTAATTTGATTCGGCAGATGTTGAATTAGACTTGAGATTAATATGTAATTTTATATCAGACTTTGTAAGTAAACCTTTTTCACCTTCGGCCAGTAGAACTCTACTCATAGTTTCAAACTGTTTCAACCTATTTAAAATGGATTTTTTTTTGCAAAGAATTTCCGTTTTAGACAATGGCCGCAGTCGGCTTCCCTCGAGGGTTAATAAAATAACTTCAATAATTAATTCCGACGGCGTTCGTCTTTCTCACGAACGCAGATTACGGAAGGGTGTGCAAGGGGTTGGCAAAAAATTCATTATTTAAGTTAGACTTTGGAAAAAACAGACCCGTGTTAATCTCGTAATGATATGCAGGGCGGTCACTGGGGGGAGGGGGGGGGCTTACCTGAGACTTGCCAAACCGAATGGTCCTTTTTTTTTCCTATTATTTTTTTATTTTCGTCCTACTGAAGGGTAATCCTTTCCCTGCCTCCTTTTGCATACTGTTTCGTCTCGGAGTGAAAGACACTAATAATTACCCAAGGGTCGGGGCAAAAACAAGTAGAAACTTTTTTTTTATTAATTTCCCATGTGACCCCCCCCTTCTCTTTTGATCTTAGGCAAAGTGAAAAACAATGCCGGAGGGTTGAAGTAGATGGGATATGAAAAAAAAATTGGAAAAAAAACCACATCGAGAGAAAAACAAAACCGCTGGGAAAAAATTAAGTTTGTTTTCCCCAAGGACTGATTCCATGCCGTAATTCTTACCGACTTGAATAATCATTTCTGATTAAATTCACTAGATTTCGTGGTCCGCTCGACCAATTAATATCTTTCAATTAATTAAAATTTTTAGTTGAAATAAAAAAAGTCAGTGTCACGAGCGGGATTCGAACACATGATCTTCGGCTAGATACGCCGCTCGGACACCAACTTTCAATTTTTAAAGTTCTCCGTGGCCATTTCATTTCTCGATTATTTCACCAGTAGTGTGAAGATTTTCAGTACCATTATATTGTGTGATCCGATTAACCAAATAACTTCTTTCTATTAAGTAACCTTTATGTAGGGCATTGGTTGAAAATATAAAGTTAGAGTCATGAGTGGGAGTCGAACCCACGACTCCGGCTCAATACGTCGCTGTTCTACCGCTTGAGCTATCGGTGACTTCGATCCACTCTGACACCAACTTTCAATCTGAAATCCCTCGTTCCAATCCCGAAATAAAATCAAGTATATCTTCAACAAATCTTTCCGTGGCTGTTTCATTTGTCGCCGAGAATCCAATCCGATTTCACAGCATTTGAAAAATGGCAAAAAGGAGAGAAAATTGGCGTTGAGCTGGTTAGTGTCCGAGTGGAGCGGCTCTAGTGGTAGAGCAGCGACGTATCAAGCCGAAGGTCGTGGGTTCGAATCCCGCTCGTGACACTGATTTTTTTTAAAATCTCAACTAAAAACCTTAATTAATTTCTGATTAAGTTAAATTTCTATTCTCAATATGTCTAACAGAAACTTTACTAAAACAACAGTGTTTAGTTTTAAAAACTTCAGCCGTACTTTTAGCGGAAAAAACCCAGGTTGACATTCCATACTTTGGTTTCATTTGTAGTATTATGAAAATAAACCAATATTTTCTTTTATGAGTCATCACACTTAGGAACAAACTTCATGAAATAGAAACAATAATTTGTTTATTATTTTTTATTTTTATATAAACATACTCCATCAGAGTAACATTTCCATAAGTTGTAATTAAAAAAAGACATAGGAAAGGTTTTCTCATATTTGAGCATTATCCCATGAACTAGGTATAATACATAACATAACATTAACTATTTGTATATACATTATAACAAATACTCTACATTAATAAATTTACTTTTAATCATTTATATATTTTAAAACTCAATAGTAACAGCTAAACAGCAAATCCTTCGATAAAAAAAAATCAAAATTAAAAATTAAACCTTTTGGATTAAGAAAAATATAAACATTTAACAAGTTCTCCTAATGCACTGTTGAGAAAGCATGTAAAACATAGTTCTTTTGTTCATTTTTTTTCTTTCCCCTAATTACAAACATTCATGCTAGTAAGTCTATTTGTACAACCATAAAGTTTATGAATAACAGTTCACCGTACACATGAGCTCATTTACGTTAAGCAAATTTTTCTACTATGACAAGAAAACGTATCGGAAATTGATGAAACAACGGTGAATCGTATCATGGGGTCACTAGTCGTCGTTAATGTCTTAGGCACATCATCAAATTGCATATCGCCCTCATCCCAAAAGTAGACGAGTCAATTGGTTCATAAACATTTCAACAGCCGTTACTATTTTTTAAAATGACTAATCAAAAAATTCAATGTTTTCATCCTCAAAAATAAACTTGTATTAAATCAATGTTTTTGGTTAAAAATATTTATAGGAGAAAAAAGGAAGAGAGAAATTATGTTTGTCCTAAATTCTTTATGGAAATTTATTAGATGTTATTAATTAATGTTTTTATTGTCAAGCATGACACAAAAGATTGTACTGATCTTTTATTAAACTACACTTCAACTTTTAAAACCTGTAAGTGTATTATAATAAAAAAAAAATCATCAAAGCTTTTGTGGTTGTAAGCTAACAAATTCTTCTTTTTTTTTTTTTTTTTTTTTTTTAATTTAATAAAATTGGAAATGATGGGATTTTTTCCTTTTCCTTAAACAGTGTAATAAAACAATTCAAGCAGACCAATTTCTCTCTACTTATGGCTGAAGCAGATCCACATCCCTGAAGAAAAACGTTCGTGCGACGAGAGTAAATTAGACTATATTCATAAAACACAGTGCAAATTAAAAACGAAAACTTTTTCAAAACCAAGATTTTAGTATAAAATTATTTATGTGCAAATCGTGGGGTTTTTTTTTTTTTTCGTTTAAATAGATTTTAGTGCAATGGGAGAGAATTGGTTTTGTTTAAATATTTTAATATTTATTTCTTTATCTCAGCCTAGCATCAATTTAATTACTAAAATCTGCACAGCCAAATTTATGTAAATTTTCAAAATACCAATATAGTTTTTTTAGTTTTTTGTTTTTTTTTAAGTGTAACATTCTCTGCTTTGATTGTTGTTAGCTTCCCAACATACATCGTTATCCGCTTTCCAAACACTCTACATACTATATTCAACATTTAACTTTATTTCTCATTTGACTTAAATTATGTCAGACAAAATTAATAGATCGGTTTTAGGGATGAGACTGAAAATTGATACTCTCTTTGGATTTAAGAAAAAACAACTAATTTATAACAACCTAAAATTCTTCTACGAATTGTTTTCTGTAATTAAAGCACCAGGACATACTAATAAATTTAGTTTTATTCCTTCGATAGTAACCAGGTGAAAAGCTAGTGTAAATCTATATATTTTTATTTAAACATATTTACATTGTATTCTTTTGTAATTTTAATTTTATTTTGATTATATATATATATTTTTTTTTGTTTTGTTTTATAAAATGACAGTTCGTGCCTTGTAATTTCTTATTATTATTCACAATGGGCACAAATATTTATTTACAACATTCAGTGTACAATACGTAAGATTATACATACATTATATATATATATATTTTTTTTTTGTTGTTGTTGGAGTTTTGTGGTGGTCCCCATTCACATGCTTGCACAGTACATTTACATTTAGACTCATGTTTAGAGTAAATTAGAGCTTTTATAAAACAAAAATACTAAAAGGTAGAGTGCTACAATAGTTCAAACAAAAATATTGAAAATAAATTTAGAGCGAAAAATATTATTATTTGCTCCATTTGATGAAAAAAAAAAAAGATAATATAGATAAAATAATATAATTATTTTAATAAAGAGTGCAGCATCAAATGTCTGTTGATATGCCCATATTTGACTTTTGGTAACAATTTGAAAATAGCTTTCTTAAGGCCGTAAAGAATATGAAATGCAAAGAGAAAATCTTCAGGCTGTCGTTAAAGAAGTCGATTTTTCGGGGAAAGTAGTAGCACTAGAGTCAAAATCTAAATAAAAATCTAAATTTCCATTACAGCACTCAAACGAGGTTTGATTCGATATTTAATTAATAATACACGATAATTATAATTTAAAATATTTAATCGTATCAATAATACAGTACAGTTTGGGAATTTGAGCATTTTTTTTTTTTTTTTTTTTAAGTTCGACTTGAGAGACAAATAAGAATAGTAAAATAATTTGATGAATTGTTTTTAGGTCAAAGTTTTGCATGGATGGAGAGACACCAATCAGGAAAACCCCCATGGAAAAACAAGGCTTATCATAGCCATGACGTGTTAACCCTGGTAAACCATTCACTAACTACAATTTTTTTGTGTTTTTTTTTTTTCTTTATTGCTAACCTAATGCACAGCATATAGGATAGTACAAAATTGTGCTAAAATACATACTCATAAATTATAAATTGAAAGTTGTAAAGTAGGTTTTTTTTTAAACATTTAGTATAGTTTCATAATTGCTTTTTTTTTTTTTTTTTTTTTTTTTTTTGTAATAAGTTTTTTCTTTTTTTAAGTTGTCCAAAGACCATCGGCGAGGGTATCAAAGTTGTGGGTGAAAATACAATGGCCGGATTTTTATAGACTTAGGTCTATTATAATTACTATATTATACACCATGATTTTTTTTTTTTTTACACTTTTCATTTGATCTCTTTTTTTTTTCTTTTTTTAAATTATAAGATTATATTATTTATAAGTTTATAAAATTATAACTTTTCCCACATATCTCGCACCTCGATAGGTTATTGTTTTCGAGTGTTGTTAAAAAAAAAAAAATAATAATAAAAAAAAGAAAGAAAAAAGAAAAAAAATCAAATCAAATAAACAGCCAATATACATTGCAAAAGTTGATTGGATTATATCTTGCTACTGATGAAGAACGAGGTTAAAAATGTATAATTAGCACAATAAGTATTACGTTTCTGCTACATATTTCCATTTAAGCTTTTCTCTTTGAATAAATTTTATTGGCTCTACTGCCTAAAATGATTTATAAACTAGTCACTAAATTGATTTTTTGTTTTCTCTTTTTCTCTTAGTTTTGTGTTGCGTCATTTGTTAAAAGTCATTGGTTTAGACACCCGTTTGTCTAATTGTATTCACACCAGGATTTAGAAGGTTTGTATCTAGATTAAAAATGTTGATTATGTAAGCCTTACCTGTAAAAGGTTGTGACAGAACTCATCTTTATTTTTTGATCATTTTTTATTCCTAAAAATCTATGTGAAAAATATATTATTGCTTAGTCGTACTGTTTTTTATAATGAACACATTCATTTATAATTTTTGTTTTAAAGGCCAACAAGCCTAACCTCTTGGAAAATAAGCTTAACCTTGTTAACTTATACATTTTTTTTATTTTATTTTTGTAATTTCATTATTTATCATTACATTTTTAATCATGCACACCTCATAAATGAATAATTTCTTTTGTTAGAAAGAATGTTTGTAAAATCTTAATCATATTACTAGATATGTTTTAGAGGGAATACAAGATGAGTTTAATGTATTTACATTAATTATTAAATGCTTCTTTTAAATTTTAAATTGTGTATATATAAAAATCACTGTGATATTGTTAGCACAGCACTCTAAATCTGGTGTGAATGTCTTTTCATATATTTATAAATTTAGTTTTGATTGTTTATTCACCGTCCGAATTTTCTCTGAATAGGTACGTCGACCAGTAAGTGAGGTTGAAAAGAGCGAATACAAGAGGGAATGTGATGCGCGATATTACGTCTATCCTCTTGGACCGCGTCGGGAATTTGGAGAGCCATGTTCGACAGCAGTTCGGCCTCTGCGGCTGCTGCATGTGCACTTCGCACTGCCTGATCTTTTCCATCGGCATGTCACCTGGTCTTCGGACAAGAGGCTTCTGTCGGACAGAGACCAAAAAAACAAATGTTCACAAAACATTTCAAAACACGCTTTAACATATTCATTAATTATAAATCAATTAACTTCATTCAAATATATAAATAACAAAAATATTTTTTTAAATTACTGATTATATTTTGTACTTACCATAAATTTTTGAAAATGTTATTTTTAGCGAAACATATAAATATAAAACAAGTGTAATTACTCATATAATTATCAATATCATAATCAGATACATTTATGTAATTTACTCCATTACTAATTACAAATAATCAGATTTTATGTGCCTCTATATAGAAATCAAATATAGTGCTATAACTTTTTCCCATTACAGTGCCTTCAGATTTCAAATTAACCCTTTTAACTTCAAAATAACTCTTTTTTTAATTTCAAATTAACACTTTCTAACTTTAAATCAACCCTTCTTAATTTTGGAATAACCCTTCCTAATTTTTAATTAGAAATCATGAGATGCGATATGGTGTGATGTGGGTTTCGGAAAAACATTTTCTTTGTCGTGCCAATGTTCGATCTTTATTGAGATCATCTTCTCCCCAGGCCCTGAAGATGATCTCAATAAAGATCGAAACGTTGGCACGATAAAGAAAACGCATTTCTAAACCTACGTCATATAAAACCGCATCTCACGATATCTAGACATGAAATCTAAAAAATTTAACTTTTTTCAATTTTAAATTAACAGTTTTTAACATCAAATAAACCCTTTTAACTTCAAATCACCCTTTTAATTTTAAATCAACCATTTCTTTAAAACCTTAAAAAAACAAAAAAAAACAAAAAAAAAAACGTGTACCTGATGTAGAATGTAAGCGGAACAAGTAAATTTGTGTATTTTTGTTATTATTTTTGAATATAAAGTAATTGGGTGCTTAGAAGACCATGTGGATATTAATTACTGTGAAAATTAAATCAATTTAAGTATAAATGTGTGGTGATTAATGACCGTTAGTCGGTGATTATTCAGAAATCGTGAGATGCGGTCTGGTGTGATGTAGGTTTCAGAAAAGATTTTTCTTTATCGTGCGGGCGTTTAGGCCTTTATCGGGGTCATCTTCAGTGTTCAACGTATTTTCCGTGTGGATGTGTCTTTCTTGTCTGTCGTGTTGACGTCTTGTGTTGTCTTGAGAGTCACAAGAATTTAAAAGAATTTTCTTTATCGTGCCGACGTTTTGATCTTTATTGAAATCATCTTCAGGGCCTGGGATTTACAAACAGTGTTTAAATTTTAACAAATGCATGTAGGATATGGAAAAAAGTGAATTATACATTGCAAAAAAAATTATATTCAATCAAAGTTTTTTTTTTTTTTTTCATTGTATAAATTCACTTTTTCCCACATCCTACATGTATTTGTTAGATTTAAACAATGTTTGTAAATCCCAGGCTCTGAAGATGATCTCAATAAAAGACGAAACGTTGGCACGATAAAGAAAATGTTTTTCCGAAACCTACATCACACCAGACCGCATCTCGCTATTTCTGAATAACTAAGTAAAAATGTTTGATGTGTGGAATGTGATGAATGTTTTATATGCTGTATTATATGTTTTGTGTGATGTGATGATATATGTGTGTGTAATCGATATTGAAATTGATTAATGATGTTAGCCTAGCTGCGACTGAGTTTACTTGTGCCTGAATAATTCATGCTGAGTTGATCTCGTTGATGTAAACCATTTCTAAAAAGTTACGTTTATGTTTGTTTTGTTCTTTGTCTAATATTTTTGGGATGTTGAAGGGGAAATTGTGTTTGTGTTCAAAATGGCGGGTAGCGAATGCTGTTGGATTTTCCTTGGGTTTTTTGTAATCATATTTAACATTATCATCATTATTTAACAAATACATGTGGGCCGTGGAAAAAAGTGAATTTATGCAATGATCTGTTAAATGTAAGCAATATTTGGAAATTCCCACGCGCTGAAGATGATCTCAATAAAGATCGAACGTTGGCGTGACAAAGAAAATGTTTTTCCGAAACCTACGGATCTCACGATTTCTGAATAATCATTATTCGTAACGGCATAGAAATCTTGTTTGTACATGACCTCATCAAAACCACTTTAAAAATATCTCAACACTCACTGAGCATCCACAAAAATAATTATGACTTCTGAACCCTATCAGAAAATCCTCAAGATTACTGAAGAAAGTCATACTGAGACCTTTTCAGACGGTGAAGCTGTCTTAATTGACAAATTCAGCAAATATAGAGAATTTTTTCTTGATACAATATTTGTAGTTGTAATTAACAAACAATGTAATAAATGTAATAAAAAATGCAAGTTTTAATTTTAATTGTAACTAATTTTCATGTGATTTTCTAAAAGCAAAAATATTTTATAAAAAAATTGTAAATTTTACTTAATAATCTCGTATCTAGTTTTTTAATGTTTTCAAAAAATGGTTAATTCATAATTAAAAAGGGTTAAGTTAAACGGTTAATGGTTAAGTATGGTTTTCTAAAAACAAAACTGTTTTATTTTTTAAAAAAATGTAAATTTTACTTTACATCTCATCTAGTTTTTTAATGTTTTCAAAAAATGGTTAATTCGTAATTAAAAAGGGTTAAGTTAAATGGTTAAGGGTTAAGTTTGGTTTTCTAAAAACAAAACTGTTTTATTTAAAAAAAATTGTAAATTTTACTTAATAATCTTGAATCTAGTTTTTTAATGTTTTCAAAAAATGGTTAATTTGTATTTAGAAAGGGTTAAGTTAAAATTTAAAAAAGGTTAATTTGAAGTTAAAAACAGTTAATTTGAGGGCACAAAACTATACCAGCACCTCAAGGACCAAGTATGTTTAGTATATTTGTAACAATATAATTTTTCTTCTTCTTTTTATGGATGGTTTAATTTTTCATATTTTCAGACATTTTATGAAAGTGTTTATTTCTTACTTTAGTTTAAAGCGTTAATGTTATAATTTGAATAATTTTTAAAATTTAATGAATACGTTAAAAATGTAAAAACCAGCAAAAATGTCGACACTAAAGAAATGAAATTGGATACTTGAAAATGGCAAAGGTTGTTGAAACGTCGTAGATTTGAAAATTTCTTTAACCACCCTCAAGAAAACAGCCTATAAATAAGAAACAATAAAATGTAAAATATTGAAAAACGAAGTAAAATCCTTGGTTGATTAATCAAGTAATAATTGATGTGAACAGACTATTTCTGATTGAGATCTTTTAATATTTTGTTCCCGAAAAAAGGAAAGCCCAGCAGATCTGACAGTGCTTATTTTTTATGCATATAAAAAGTGAAACACTGGGGACAGATCTGAGTGTAATCAACCTGGAGCTTGATCATATCTGATCATCCTGAATATTCTTGTTGGTTTTGGATGACAGTTGAATACTACCATTTTTGGCTGTCACTTTCATATTCTTGTACAAAATTAGACTAGACTATTAAAAAAAATTGGAGAAAATTTTGAAAAAAAATTTTACAAATTTAATTCACAAAACCAATCAGAATAGTATGACCATAGATGATTAAATTACATTACAATTCAAAAAATGTACAAAAAATGTATGTATAAGAAGCGAATTTACCATTTGGAAAGTTGCACCACCATCTTCAAGTAGCTCTGACTCCAGCTGGGCAGCGTGCTCAAGCTCACACTGGCGCCTCTGCTTCTGCATGTTGTCTCTGTGCATATCTGATCTCGAAGCATAGTTGACCAGTGCAAATTCTAACAAGGCTCCAAACACGAATGTCAGACAGACGCCTGTCCAAACGTCGATCGCCTTTGTGTATGAGACTGGAGGGAGGGAAGCGTTTATGCCCGAAGTCTGTGTCGCCATTGTAAGCAAAGTTGTGACACCGAGGGAAACGCGAGCGGGCACGGCACTTTGGTCGAGCCAGAATGATACCCACGACACGATCACCAACATGCAGCAAGGGATGTAAATTTGAATAAGGTAGTATGAAAATTCTCTCTTAAATCGCAGGTCCACCTTCAAACAACTGTATTCGCCTGAAACAATAAACATTTCCTTTTAAAACCGTTTACTACAATAAATTTCTAACAGACACAGTAAGAAAAAAAAATTTCTGTAGACGGATTAGACCTAATATTTTCTCCTTACAAGCTGTCAGACATTCTCTCATTGCTCAGTTCAACTTGAAGAAGTAGCTTTTACATTTGAAAATTGTAAATGTAAAAAAACATCTTGGAATTGGCTAAGAAGATCAGATTTCAGAGATAAATTTACTGTACTTGATGTTCCTTGGGGTATTTGGGGGGAGGGGATAACCCCTCCATTCACGCAAATAAATACGTTCATTTCCATAAACAATTCTTATCACATACTTGAAGGTTAGGTACAATCAATTTCTACCAGACCTAGTAAAAAAAAACAAAATTTGGTGTAGAGTGATTTGACTTAATATATTTTCCTTGACAGCTGATTTTAGGGATGAATTTCTGTACTTGACGTCCCTTGGGATATTTAGGGGGGGGATAAAACCCTCCATTCACGCAAATAAATACGTTCATTTCCATAAACAATTCTTATCACATACTTGAAGGTTAGGTACAATCAATTTCTACCAGACCCAGTAAAAAAAAAAAAAAAAAAAAAAATTTGGTGTAGAGTGATTTGACTTAATATATTTTCCTTGACAGCTGATTTTAGGGATGAATTTCTGTACTTGACGTCCCTTGGGATAAGAAAAAATTAAATTCGTTGTAGAGTGATTAGACTTAATATTTTCTCCTTAGAAAATGGAAAAATGTTCTCATCGCTCCAGTGATACAAATAAATGTGTGTATTTGATTTTTTTTTAGTTTCCTTTAGTTATCTGATTTTATTGGACCAGGCGATGACAGTCTTGTCTCCAGGGTTTTCGAGTCAAGTTGAGGAAGTCGCTTCTAAATTTGAAAATTGTGAATTTAAAAAACATCTCAGATTTGGCAAAAAAGAGCAGATTTCATAGATAAATTTACTGTACTTGATGTTCCGTCGTTTGTTGGGAGGCTAAAACCCACCATTCATGCAAATAAATACATTCAATTCAAAAGGTATAAAGATCGTTTATGGCCCTGCATTTTGTGGCTACTGCCTCAAGTCAATAGATGTTTTTTTTTTTTGTATATTTACCAGTGTTGGTTTTGCTGTTACAGTAATCTGTGAGAAATTTTTCCAATGTGAAACGCGGCAGATGAAGATTCTTGACGACTTGTACGGGATCGCCTTCTTTCCATAGAAATACCAAGTCGTCAGTTGTCCAGCCATCTGAATGGATTGAAAATAGTCAAAATTAAATTAAACCGTTTTACTCGAGAATATAGAAAACCAAGTCGGTACTCACAGCTTGCCATTCGCAGAGAGCATATCTGTCTATCCAGGGGGTACAGCTTGAGGTTCATTGGGCAGGAGAGCGTCAGCGATATCCTAACATGAAAATAAAAAAGTAGAAAGAAAAGAAAACTCTATACACAAAATAGATAATTAAAACGGTACCTTATACTGTATAGGACAGATCCGTGAGGGAAAATTCTTATGTAAACGTTAGGCATGATTATGTTGTGGAAATGACCCTCCTTTTCATTCGAAAAGAACAGATCGGGCATCCAAACTCTGTTCGACTCGGTAAGCGTCAAATATTTGATTTTTCCTTGAAATAAAAATAAAAGTGAATTATGTGAAGTTTATCTGAGCATTAAAGCGTAAAAATAATAAATATTTAAAACACAAAAAAAAAAGTATTGTTGGGTGCGTTTTACATTTCTAAATTCAGTGTTAAAAACTAAAAAATATTTTGTTTTACAATTATTACTGATACAAGAGAAAAATAAAATATTAATGCAAAATTATAGTTTAAAAAATATTTTTGAATTAATCACCATTAAAGTCATTGAATTTCAGCCTTTCGTCATGCCACTGTTCTCTGAATGTTAACTGCACGCTGTATTCCTGAAAATCGCACAGATATTTAAAAAGAGATTCTTTTGCGGGCAGAATATACAAAAGCAAATAAAGCTCAATTAGTTGTATTACACTTATATATTCTATTCTTTTGAATCTAATTCGTATTTTTTCTACGGCTATTTACACAATTAGTACGAATGTAGATGGAATCCAAAAAGTACTTTTAAATAAAAATTACATTTAAATAATTATTGTATGATTACAAAATTTCTGAAAATCTCACTCGTTAAATCTACAATCAAATGAAAAAAAAAAAAAAAAAAAAAGTGGTTGACTTTATTTTTAACTAAATGTTTTTGATTGCTTTAAACTTAAAAGTCTAAATTTTTGGGAAAAAAATTATACTACACCTTTGTATTACGTTTTAAAGTAAATGGTATGATTAATAATAGTACAAAAAAATCACTACATCAAAATGCAAGTTTTATAAAATTTTAAACATCGTTCAAACATTAACGCTAGCTCTATGATTTACGACCATGCTTGGTTTTAATAAAGAATGCAACACTTAGCTTTCACATGCAAAAAAAAAAAAAAAAAAATTGACAAAACTTACCTGTCCTGCCATTAAAAGATTTGCTACACTCATTTAGAAATATATTAATGATTTTTTTGCTAATTGAGCACCTTTGTTTAAACAAAAAAAAAATCCGTCGGTGCTTTGCGTTTAATTTTAAAAACTTTTTTTTTTTGGTCCAATTCATTCCTTTTCAACGCACAGTTTTTTTTCTGTACTATTCACAGTTCTGTCTGTAAGAAAAACTTTCTCTTTATAGAATTTGGTGAGAGGTCGTGAGGCGGCAAACACATACACAGAACACTCATTCACACACACTGGCATTTAGCACAGCAAGACAAAATCTTCAGTCGGGTGGTATGGGATCAATCTCTTGAAAATAGTGAGAGGGGTGACAACAGAGATGTAGCTTTCGCTTGAGCTCCAGATTCTGTACTCTTAATATCGAATCGGGTGAGGAAGGCGATTTAATTAACAAAAACGACAAATCTTTCTTTATAACTTGTCTTTAATGATTTATTTGATTATAGTTGAGAAAAAAAAAACATGTTTATCTTTTGCTTTTAGTGAGATTATGTCGAGTTGAAATTTTAGTTTTGTTTAGTCAACTGATTGGTTTAGTATAAATTATTTTGAGCTGTTTTTTTTTTTTTTTATAAATGAAAAATTTTAATTTCTCCCGTTAACATTTTTTAGGCTTGAGTGAAAATTAGTTTCGATTTTTTAATACAGAAGAGTTCAATTTTTAATTTTTAAAATGAATTAAAGATTTCTGGGGAGACAAAAGTCAATGTAAAATATTGGTTTTCTTTTTAGAAGACAGAGGAGTTCAGAATGTTTTCGAGAAGTAAAAATTTTCATCGGTGAATACACAATTTCTTTAAATTTTTCTCTAAGCTACAAGTAGAAAAAAAAAAAAGAAAGTACTTTCAACCAATATTCAATCATATATTTTTACATAATTTACAAATTCATTATTATTTATATTTTTTTACAATCCACTTGACAAATAATTTATGTACTTGAGTTTTTGTTGTGTTTTTTTCAAAACAAACCGAGCAATGCTCATGTATATATACAAGATATTATGTACAATAATTAAATATGTACATGCCTATTGTGTATTTCTACTCGGAATGAAAAATGTTATTTACAAATGTAGTTTTGGCCTGATTACCGAAATAATAACCAAAGAGAAATTTTAAAATTTTATTTTCCTTTTTAAAAGTACAACAATTTTATTTAATATGGCTTTATTATTTATTAATAGCGTGTTTTTTTTTTAAATTTTATTTTGGAATGTGAACGTTTGAAAGGGATTTATGAAATAGCAAAGTTTAGATTGTACTTTTAAACTTTGTTTATATCGAAATTGGTAACAGGTGTCAAGAAAATATTCTGGCTTTAAGGATGTCATAATGATTAATGTCGATAACGATGGGAAAATGACATGTCATACTGTACATAACTTACCACAGGGGAAATTATCTTCCTTTGAAATCTTTATTGATCAATAAATTTAAAAAACATAAAAATAAAGTGTGATAACTGATAACTGTGGGAAAAGCGTATGAATCTAGATTCACAAACACTGTACAAAACAGTACAAGTATTGAATTTTAAACATTGAACACACAGAATGGAAAACATAAAAATATAACCTTGCACAAGTCCTTTGTATGTTTACACTTGTTATTTCAATTTGAGTGTAAATAAATCGCATAAAAGTAATAAACTTGTTTATTAGTGGTTTAAGTTATGATCATAATTCAGTATTCACAGTGTCAGTATTGATCCGACACGAAGGCAATCAATTAATTTTTTCAAACGACATGAGGCTGAGTTAATGAATCTAGGTTATAAATATGAGGTGTAGTGCTTGAAAGAAAAGCCTGTGGAAGTCTTAAGTATGAAATTTTTTTTTATATATAGAAATAACAAAAATAAAGTGAATTTTTTTTTTATTATAAACAATTAGATAATAAATGAAAGCATTGTGATTGTGTTTTAGAATGGTGTCCCATGCAGACATGCATTTTATAAAAAAAAAATTTCCTTCTTTTATATTGTATAGATTTCAATTCGTACTGTGTCCGTTCGGAGTGTTAAAAAAAAAATCGTCCAGTAAAATAACAAGTACAATCAAAAACTTTGAAATTTCAATGATTTTGATTTTTTTTTTTTTTAATTAAATATTATTTGGAGGGTTGATGAAGGATTTGGAGGATGAAAAGAGTAGAAATTCTGGTTTTGACACTGATAGCTGATGCCAAAT
This sequence comes from Cimex hemipterus, assembly GCA_039619505.1. NCBI lineage: Eukaryota > Metazoa > Arthropoda > Insecta > Hemiptera > Cimicidae > Cimex > Cimex hemipterus. The sequence goes on from CM077104.1 coordinate 14,082,189, forward strand.
TATAATCCTATAGTAGAAAAACAAACACAGGACGAGACACAGCAAAAACATCATCATTTCAATTTCAACAAATGTTTAAAATAGCGTTTAATTTAAAATTAATTTATGCTTATTATTTATTCTTGCGTTTTTTTTTTTTTTTTAATTTTCTGTATGAGATCTATTTATAAATTTTTAGTCGAAATTGAAACGTTTGTTTTAGTGCAAATTGTTATTGTTATTTACAAGATACTTATAGCTTCTTATTTACAATATGGGCCCGTTTTAAGACAGTTTTAAGTTGCATGATTTTTTTTTATTGTATATATTTTTTTTAAAAGGCTCAATAGTGTCACCACGACTCACCATTTTGTAATCATCAATTTTGCTGATGGAGCGAAGGAACATGTTGACGTTGACAACTGTGGGACCAGCTGTGTCAAGACATACAGACAGTCAGACAAACAACGAAATTCATATACTACCAACATTGGCTCTACTGCATGACTGCCCTCGGAATCGATACGTTCAGAACATTGGATGTGTTAAAATTTTTGATTAATTTGGGCCAAGAATGAAATATATATCTTTTTTTTTTTTAAGGTAAAAGTAATTTTGAATGAACTTTCTATCCGAGTGCATAATGTTAGTAATAGCCATTCAGTTAATTGAAATTATTTGTACTAAATTATGAATGACTATCATTAAAACTAATAAAGCATGACTAAATCGCTTTGAATCTTATTGAAAAATACATAAGTCGCTGTGGTTAAAATAAAACTTCGAAGTCGTCGGTTTGAACCGCCGAAACAGTCCATACATGGTTCAAAAACATTTTCAATCTTACTTGAGGAAGTGTGTGTCATTTTTTTTCTTTTTTCAACAAAGCGCTGTGAAATGGGTTTACGAAATGGTGCTTACTCCTCTAAGCGTAACAGGTCAAATTGAGGGTACACAATTCATAAAAAGAAAAAAATAACAAAAATTACGAATATACATGTTTCATAGTTGCAACTCAAAAACAAATCAAAAAGAATTTAACAGAAATATTGTTCACTAAGAATAGGGCACATGGTACGGTGCAAGTACTAAAATTCATTAATTTAAAGAGGATTTTAATCAATTGAGAATGTCTCTGTGTTGTAAATTATTGTTCAATCAATTTTTATACTAGTGTAATGGATATTTATGAAGTATGAGATAGAAAAAAATGTATCTGATTAGAGCGAGTAATGTTGTTTGGTAAGTACATATTCAAAACTACTAAAAACTACTAACAATTGACAATTTTTTTTTATCACAATGTCATTTATTATTTGTAGACAAACAATGTACAATTTTACTTATATTTACAAAGGCGGAAGTAAAAAGCTAACATTTTTGTACAGGTTATCTTAATTTAAGGTTAGTTTGTAAATTTGAACATAAACTCGCCCTGTAACAGTATGTTTTCTAAGAAACTGTTGAATGTGACGAGCACAACATAGAAAATGTGTAAATTCTCCGAACTAACGACAAATAATTATTATAAAACAGAAGACACTACTTAACACAAGACTATCAGTCGGGTGGAACGTTCCAGTCCTTCACAAACATGGAATGTGAGGATTATTTCATAACTTTCAATCAGAAGAAGTATTTCCATGCTCACATGCCAAAATACGATAACGGAGAAAATTCGTCATGGAACTGTTGAACCATCGTATTAGTTCCATTTTAATTTAATTACCAATAAAACGATAATATTTTAACAATCTTTGCCTGTACACTGAAGTAGATAATTTTTATTATAGAGATATATATTTCAATCAATGAAAACGTCTTAATAAAAATGTTTTATGGTGTGGCGAGTACAATTCACTTTTTGGGAAATACATTTCGTTTTACAAAAAGTGAAAGCATCTTTGTCCATAAAACTGCCGCATTGTGTTTTTTTTTTTATAATACCAGTATTAATAATGTGTTTTATACGTTAATAGAAATTTTAATGTTTCCAGTACACAAGATTGAATGTGTTAAAGCATTATTTCTGTTTTTCGTACAGTTATTTACGTTTCATTTTGTGTTTAACAGACCCAATGTTTTTTTGTTCCCCCCCCCCCCCCCCCGAAGAAATAAATAAATATTTTTATGATTATTCAATAGAGTGATGTCATTCATTTAACTAAATATTTGTGCTACTGACAAATGAAGGTTAATTGTTGTTAATCCAAAGGTTCGTTTTATGATTAATTAAAACTAAATAGTTATGAAAAAATACCCTAAAATTTTAAATTTCCAAAATTGTCTGTGCTAATTGTATGAATACTGGATAAATTTTTGATTAGAAGATAATTTCTAATTAGAACTAGAATGGCGAATGAGTAAGTATTTTAAAATAATTTATTACTTTGCCTGGAATCTACTCATTATATTATTTTGGAATTATGAAAAATTCGAAATAAAGCAAACTATTAACAGTAAATTAATAACAAGACGATAAAATGTGTTGATTTGTTATTGTATAGCATATTACTGAGTACTGATTTATATAACCTCAAATCCCCACGAAACACGGACTGAAATGTGCTTATCACTTCACGCAGTCCCCATTACAGATTTTTTTTTCTATTTTACAATAAATTATCAGCAGGATTCAAGAACCAACATTCCGGGTGTTGGTCTTATCCGTCTGACCATTGAGGTTGTGCGGTTTTTGGTCTCCGGTGGGGGGGGAGGGCACTTCAGACCAAAAAACAGGTCAATTTAGCCCCCAATCCCATTCACATCCTCACTCATTTTTAAATACATTCTTAATTATTTTCATACCGTTTACTCAGGGTGATGTGGAATATCAATCTTTATACTTATTATATAACTAACCTAATTAAGGGTTGATGTGGCACTGGGGAAAGGTTAATTGAAGGGTGTCATTCTTTGGCTCCCTATAGAGAGCATGTAGGAATGCCACCTGATATGAGTACTACACTTGGGCTTAGAAACTTGCTACTGTGCTCAAGTGTAATACTCACATCCGGTGGCATTCCTACATGCTCTCTATAGGGAGCCAAAGAATGACACCCTTCAATTACCATTTGCCAGTTACATACGTGGGTTTGTCAAAGTTTATACAAACAAAACTTTTATGTATTATAATTTTTTTTTTTTTTTGATGTGCAATTATTGTAATAATTGTGTGTACTGAAAACATTTTAAACGTGCTTATGCCGCAGATATTTTTCAAGAAGTATTTCAATTTTTTTCGGATTATTTAATATTGAAATTGCCTACATAAGACCACTATTTATCTATAAACAAGAAATTAATTTATTCTAAAAAAAAAGTTCTATTGGATATGTACTATTTTTGAGCAACTAATCTGGCAAAAACCCTTGTTGAAATTTTTGCCTTTGAAACTAAAAGAAAATAGTTTTGAAATATTGCTTTCCTTTTAGAAATTGGTCTGTTTCAATGCTGTTACGATGCATAGCGAGAGCGCATTCATTCTTTAAAATTAACCTCTCATTCTCTCCCAATTTCGTTTGTCCAGTTAGAAGAAGTAAGCACTGGTTAAGTTCGCTACTTTGTGCAGTGATATTTGGAAATTTTGTGCAGTGATACAAAAACGACATGAAGTATGTTTATTTTAAAAATGTCAAACAAAAAATCTATATAAAAAAAAGTTTATTTTTTCAAAAGCACACATTTTGATTATTTTTATTTCTCTTTACATTTTTCATGCTAATTAATTGTTTATAAAGTAAATATTTACTTTGTGTGTAAAATAAAGTAGAACATTAATATATCAAGCTTACCATGCGAAATCTATTAGTTTTGCGAATGTAATAATTTAATTTTGAAACCCTTATTCTAAATGAGTGTCGCCAGAGGAAATATTTTTTCATAATAGAACGGTTATTTTTGCAATCTAACAAAAATTTGATTCTCAGCCAATTCCATGTGTTGTTCCAAATTTGAAAAAATAAAAAATAAAACAAACAAACAAATATTGTAGGGAAATAAATTGTAAATATAAACACAACAACCCCATGATGCAAAAAATATAACTCTACACATGCTCTTTTGGCAGGGTTACTATCACACACTATCACAGTCTGTTACAAATATCGAAATCAATAAGGAAAAAAAATAAATAGTGCACTATTGTTGTCTTCAAAGTAGAAAGGGCACAATTTAATTTACTTAAAGCTGGTTTTATTAAAGGAGAAAAAATATCCACCAAGTGATTATTTAACAATCCCTTCTAAAGTGAACAAAGCGATAAATGAGTAAAATTTACCCCAATAACAAAGAAAACAAACACACAAAACATAAATAAATCCATTAGGAGGTGAGGTGTAAATAATTTAATCAAAACAAAAAGAGTAAGGTATAAAAAAAAAAAACCATAATCTCCTGGGAAAGTAATAGGCATGATGCACTTCTATAAGGCTACTTTGGTGACTCTTCGACTTTGTAAAAATTCACTTTTTATTTATTCACTTTATTGCTTTTCCATTGTCACTTACCATTGTGACGTCATCAATTTTTGAGATACTTCGTACGAAAATGTTGACACGTACCACAGCGGGCCCGTCTTGACCAAGCGGCAAATGCAAAATTATTCAAATTAGATACCATAAACTACTTTTTACAAATATTGAGATATATGAGAGACTTAACGGCAAGCTTCATTATTACCGGATTTTGCCCTTATAATTCATGTACCTTTTTTTTTTTTCGTATTGACACACAATCGGAAAGAACTATGAAACATGTATAAAGAAAGCTTAATTATCTGTCTTGTTTTGGAGAATAACGGAGAAGCACCATAACAGTTAAAGTAGTATTGGAATGGCCCCTGTGTTTCAGCTTGCCATAAAAATAAACATTCTTTTGTAATGAGCTTTTCTTTTTGAAAAAGAATAAGGGAGCTAGACTATAAATCTATTGAACAAGTCCCGTCATGCACTTAAGAAAGCTAAGTGCTGCAAAGCCGCTAAAGCTGCTCGCCGGAGTGCACATTCTTTTAAATTGAATTTACTTTGATCCAAAAAAAATTCTTTTGGACATGACGCTGGGATTAATATCGAATAATTGGACTTTTGGCGAATGGTGCTTTATGTGAAACCTAATACAGCTCGTTTGCTGGTTGATACATGTTTTATTTTTTATTTTTCAAAAGTCCATTAATGTCACATAACATGAATTGTTTAAGCAAAATAAAATTAGTACAGAAAATATTATTTATAATTTATTTTATCCTCCTTGTCTGCTTACGAAGACTGATAATAAATTGGAAACACGTGTTTGCAAGTACCGAGCAAATATCAAAAATAAAAAAAAATAAAACAGAATATTAAAAAATGTTGATATTTAGGGAAATTTTTTCTTTGACAATATTGGCTAATGAAACAATGATGTAAAGGTCATTTGATGATTTATTTCCGTTCTTTTATATAGCGAGGTGTCTGCTATGCAATGCGCCACTACTGTGTTCTAAAAATGTCTTGTGACATCATCACAAACTCATGTGCAATACCTAACTTGCTATGCTATTACCGCTAGGTACATTCAATCTCGCACATTATTCAACAATCGAACATCATTGCAATGAGTAGTAAATTGTTTGAGCTATAACATTGTTGAATGATGTGCTGCCCCCAATGCAAGAAAAAAAAAATTTTTTTTTCCCTCGCGATGCATGTGCCAAAATATGATCTGGGCTCACTTACTACATATAACAAAAATTAATAGCTAGGCAAATACTGCGTAATGCCAAAAAAAGTCATTCCTATCTGCAAAATGCAAAGAGGACAGTTCAAAAATCATTTTAACTGACCTTTCTCTTTGATTATTCCCTCGAGACAGATATGTTTTCTTTCATTTTTTTAAATATTTTTTTTAATTGATAAAAGCAAAAAGTTAATGATGATGGGGATGTTATTATGGATTTTGCCGTTTTATTATTATTATTATTTTTTTATTAGTTATACTATGAATTATCCGTTAGCAAGGTGTAAGTTTGAAATTTGTTAAAAAAGGATGCAACCTTGTCGAAATTCTTTTTTATTAGCTCTTACCATCTTGATGTCACTTATGGTCGCAATGCTTCTAACGAACAGGTTAACACGAACGATGGCTGGCCCATCTATAGTGACATCACAAAAGTAAAAGTCAAAGTGATTCTTTTAAAAAGAACCCGTTAATACAAGTTTTATTTGGATAAAAAAAAAAGTAGACTTTATAATAAAAAAAGTAGTGTATTTATTTTGCATGTGCTTCTTTTTATTAAAAAAATTTTTTTCTGCTGTTTTTTTTTAAAGCGTAATTGTGCCAAGTGTGAAACCGTGAAAGAGGTGAGAAGAAGAGAGAAAAAAAATTGGTGCTGAAAGCTGTGTCTAATTGCAGATTAGTGTAAAGGATCACCACCCTCTCTATAATCCGCTTGTCGATAAGGATGCATTGTGAGATAAGGTCACCATGGCTACCCCAGTTATTAGTGTCTGCACAATTATCCTCAATTCTCATTAACACTTGGACTTGATAATCCCCCTCGCCCGGCCATCCCCGAAGCTATCATATTCAGATAATTTTGTTTCATGCCCACCCCGTATTTAAATTACCTTTCCTCTATAAATCAATGCCATTCATTATCTTATCAGCAAGAGAATTAGCTGTATATATCAAGTACCACAGGTTTAAAAAGTTCTGTTTTCAAACCTTGTCGTATTTGAACGATATTGAAATTTTCCATTTGCCTTATGCCTACTTTAACCACTTGTATGGTGTAACCTATAAAAAGAGCTTTACATGTTAAATATATGTGTTTGGAATTATTATTATTATTATTATGTAAATAATTATTATTGCTTGTACCTTGTGTGACATATTGTGTACATTAAAAAATGGACTTTTGTAATAAAATAATCGTGAGATTGTTATTGAAATCTCAGAGGTTATGAACCTGTAGTTGGGTTGTTTTCTTTCTGGTCTGCCTACACTCACTGGTTTAGTCAGTTGGTGTACTTTTATTTAATCGAAATTGTACTTTTTTTTTTAAAGTTCTGGAACAGTAAGATGTACAGCTCATGTTGTTTACCCTTTGAGAGCTGTTTTATTGTCCATTCTATACCTAATAGGAAACCAGTGAGCCCTATTCCGTCAAGAAATTTGATTAGTAGGTCCGGTTTCAGTGGCTGAATTTCCTACGGTTGACATTGTCCACCAAAACAATTCCCGCAGGAGGAAGTGAGGTGCCACAGTTTGTCAGTAGTTGTGTTGGTGTCCCCTCCATTTTATGGAATTTGCCTGTTTATATGGTATACCAATCTTCTTCAGGTGCCCCTTCAGTTACCAGTGTCCTGTTAAGAATCCTACCAGGATGTGAATTTTTTTTTGCTTCTTTTGATGAATTCTGTTGTTTCAATTCAAATTCTTTCAAAATTTCCTAGATTGTTGGATTGTTTCTGTCCAATGAGTAAATTGCACCATTTCCTCGTCAAAATTCTATCCGTTTGTCTAAAATAGTGTGAATCTCTATGCCCTATGCTCTATCAGCGGTACTGCACCCAGAGGAGGTCACTCTTTCATTGCTCTTTAGTCCTCCAGGTCGTGGGACCCCAAAATAAGAAGATTTCATTTTCTATACTTAATCTGTTTAATTTAGTTTTGCAATTAAGTACCACATTTGAGCTAGTAGTGTTTGAACTTAGTGGTGTATGATGTCTGCTTGACTATCTGACATGATAGGTATATCCTTGCTTTTGTACCCTTTGTTCAAATTGGACTGAGTACATCTCTGAATTGCATAAACTCCAGTCTGAAAGATACTGTTATATTTTACATTGGTTTTCGTTCCAGAAACGAACACACTTGTCTCTGTACCTTCCTGGGTCATAGATCTTTCAAAGATATGAGATTCATGTATTCAGAGATTCATATGATATACGACAGAAGTTGAGTAACACGACAGACCAAAACAGCGAGGTATAGGTGGACCGAAAAGGGAAACGACCAAAACACAAATAATAGTTTCTTAATCCTGATTCTTTTCTAATTTTTTTACGGTTTTAATTTAAGATAAGACATAAACTGACTTCTTATGACGAAATCACAGACACATCTGACGAACCACAGCGAGGATTTTTTACCATATCAAAAAGTAATTGATCATAGTAATTTATTAAGTACATGAGATTTCGTTGTCCGATTGATCGAATAACTTCTTTGACTTTATTAATTCATTGAGATAAAATAGTCAGTGTCACGAGCGGGATTCGAACCCAAGCTAAAAACGCAGCAGCTCTAACCTCTTGAGCTATCGTGACTTCGATCCACTCGGACATCAGCTTCCAATTTTTAAAGTTCTCCGTTGCCATTTCATTTGTCGCCGAGAATCGAATAGATTACACGATATTTGAAAAATGGCAAAAAGGAGGGAAAATTCGAAAGGTTAGGTTGAGATGGGTAGTGGTAGAGACTAGCGGGGTATTGAGCCGAAGGTCGTGGGTTCGAATCCCGTTCGTGGCACTGATTTTTTTACCTCAACCAATATCTTACATAGAGATTAATTAATTGATAGTAATTTATGTTGTTATAGTTCGGAGACAGGAGTACAGATTGATTGTAAGTGAGTTTATAGTTAGGTCGTTTCATCCTGGTCAGCCTATCCTCGCTGGTTGTGTCTGATGCGCATTGCGTCCAGTGGTAATAAACCAGTCCAACTTATAGGCAGTTTGGCAAAATAATAAACAGACCAACTGAAGATGGCGTATACACGGAAACGACACTGTACGGTCCATCTCGCAGAGCTCAAAAACAAATCTCACAATAAATAAACATTTGCTTATGTATAACTGGTATGGTTCTTTCCAGTGATACATTCTTTCTTCTTTTTTAAACTGTCATCCTTTGTGTTTGTTTAAGAACGTCAGAGCAATCAGGGGTCAATAATGGAAAAAAACTTTAGGAAAACTATTATGACCTTTTAGCTTGTTCCGGCAAACTAAAATCACTCCCCAGCGCTGAGTGTGGGTGGTCGGGAGGAATTAGAAAGAAGACGCCGGCTGGTTGGGTAACGAGTTTGTTACAGCTGGGGTCGAAAATATGTCCGAGCCAACTTCACAACCACCAATCTTCGTCTTCAGCTGTTGTTTTTCGTGTTTTTTTGTGTTTTTGTTTCGTCGGGGTAGAAAACACTTACGTCGAACGTGGTACAAGGAGCTGCGGACGTCGCCTGGAAGTTGGCAATTACCGTCTCGGACTTTCGCAATCGGGTGACAGGGCCTGCGCGGAGGGATGAAAAACTGATATTAGGGCGTTTGAGAATTGACAGTGGAAGGAGGGGCGGACAGGACGGGGGTGTAGCAACTACCAGGAGACTGCAATAAAATCTCCCTGAGTACAGATACACAATATACGAATATGTAAGACAAAGATCGCCTACGATTATTCAAACTGAAAAAAATGGATGTTTTTCTTTGCCACCAAAATTTGATTACTACTTCGGAAACAAAGTACCCTTTAGAAATACTGGAATTACACGGGTGTACATGAGTCTACTAGGAGAAATAAGAACATGGAACGAACTGTCGGGGTATGGCCGATATGCCAGGTTTCATCATAACCAAATAATCAAGACACCATGAAAAAAGTACCTATGCCGAATAGATCAGCCAAAATGAGTCAAACCTGGTGGAACAACACCACAGGTAGATAAAACATTTCGTGAATTTTCCCTAAACTTACAACAGATCTGCTTCAGCAAATACTGCCAAATCTATAGACACAAGAAAAGATCGGATAGTCAGAAGATCGTTTTATTAGGTTCTGCCCAGGCAACTGCAGTTCATGTATGTAACGGTGTAGGGAGAAGGTTTCATCTGTAGGACAGAGGAAAGCTCATTCCAGCAAATATAACGCAATAAACAAGGCTAGTAAAAAGCCTGAACCTTGATAACTATAACACTTAAGAGAAAGAGCACCATAATTTCATAGTGCAAAAGGTTTTTTTAGCCTTTCAATCCTCAAATTTACACCTGTCGATTAAGTAAAAACCTACGTTTCAGTTAATATCAACTGTATTAAATTTTTTGAAAGGTTTTGATAATAAACAGGTAATAGCACTGATAAATCTTGTTTCCAAGGTGCCCAAAGCTTGTTTAATCACGAAGTTCGAATTCGACCATTTTATCATTTTGTGGATGATAAAGATTGAAAAAACATACAAAACCTCTTGGCGGTGGGATGTTTTGAACCTTTGTATGACAAAAAACACCTACGTAAGTACATTTAAAAAGGGTATCTATCGCGGAAGAGGACACATGAACTGAACCCATACTTTCTTTACGTAAGAAATTTTGGTGGTGGTTGATCTTTGTGTGGGATTCAAGATTTTCCAAAGAGCTAGGACAGGTTTTTCATATGAAGCAATTGTAAAATGTTCTTCCTGTGTAGAAATTGTCTTGAAAACCCAAAGAGAGGTAATAGTTGGTGCTATAGTTTTTGGGTGTATGTGCTGGTTGTTTGTTTCGGAAGGAATAGCCTTTTACAAAATTGTCGGCCATGTTGGGGGTCATTCCGTGACGAGAAAAAGTTAAAATTGCCAAACCACCGTGAGAAAAAAAAGGGTTAACCTTGTCGATCGTAAGTGAAAACGAGAATTTCAACCGATTGCCGGATAAGAGAGGAAAGAGCCGGCGAGTTAGACGTGAGTGTAAAGAACAATGGTCTCTTCAGCCCTTTGTTCTTCGGCCTTTCCAGGAAGAGTCTTGCGGGGAGAAGAGTACCGAGAATTTGCATAATTTAGTTAAGGTCGGACTCGTCATGAGAGCGCCTTTTAAGGGCCGGGGTCGAGGACACTCCATGCACTCTTTGGACACCGCCGCGGATATTTCACGCCCTTAAGCTTCAGAAGGGTCGAGGGTGCTAAGTGACATGTCGTTGCCATCTGCATTAGAACATGTGAAAAGTTGACATGCGACAGCTTCTTTAACACAACCCTACAATTGTCTATAATTGAACAATACCATCAATATATCTAAAAAAAGACGTTCTATTCAAAACATTTTAAACTAACCAAACAACGGTTTGAGAAATAGTTTTTTTTTAATCTTCTACTACCAGGGCACTCTATTCCAACCTCCTAGATACCCAAATCCCTCGATATTTTTGCCCAATTTTTAACTCTCATTCCAATACAATTTGTCTCAAGTTTTCAATCGATACAGGCTGAGGGGGGTGGCTGTCTTGACAAAACAACTGAAGACTTCTCATCCTCAAAAGAATTTTGAAAATTTTTTCACTCAAGGGAAGTTTAGACTGCTTCTGTTCGTTCATTACAATTTTTGTATCGTGTCGTGTTACCCATGTGCATTCTATACATTATTATTACAAAACATATATCATATACACATTGTTTATTACATTAGACAGTGTTTAAAGAAAAATCATATTTATGTCCGACTCCTTACTACATTTTATTAAATTCTAAATTTTCTAAATATAGACAAAAAAACCGACAAGGAAGTAAATTCCCGATGTAAATTTACATTCTTGCCTGGATTTGTGTAAGTTATTATTTTAAAAAGGTTAATAAGTTTTGTTTAATACCTGTTCCGTTTTCACCAGAAGGTCTTATCCTAGCGTCGTAACTCGATGGGCCAAGGATTTGATCTAGAACCTGTTTCTCTTTTTCCCTGTAGTTCATTTTTTGTTGTAGACACCTGGAAACAATGACGAGATCGATCAATATCCGTGTTTTCAAGCGATTATGAATTTAACGAAGACAAATCAAAAAAATTGCGAAGTGAGAAACAAATTTTCTTTTAGTAAAGTTTAGTATTAATAGTTTTATATAAAATATTGCATCGTTGTGTTTTGGTTGTATGAATGGATGTATTTATTAGCGTGATAAGTGCACAGGTTATGATATTTCCCCGTGGTGTCTGCGTGGGGATGACCCTACAGTTCGGTAGGTTCTTCCCATTTTGGTCTATTAGACACGTTTTGACACATCGACGCTGCGCGCAAGTTGTCGAAATGCCAAAACGCGTGTGGCAGACAAAATGACTTATGATTTATGGGCACTCTCAACACGACACGCAAGAATGGCACAGGTACACAGAAGACAAACGCTTTGATCCCTGAAGATGATCTCAATAAAGATCGAAACGTGGCACGATAAAGAAAATGTTTTTCTGAAACCTACATCACACCAGACCATATCTCACGATTTCTGAATACTTAGGTTTTATCTTATTTTTCCGAGAAGATACGGGAGCTGGAGTAGAACTAAAAACACAGACCCCATAGGAAAATATACCAGTATCTTCCGAGCTGAAGTCCCAAGGAATGGTGATAAGATCCGAGCATCTCTGTCGCTTAGGAACGCATTCTATCAATGGGCACCCCAGAAAGTATAAAAAGAAAATAAGGGGACAATGGAACCCACACTTTGGAAACCAAAAATCCAAGACTATCCTAACAAACTTTGGAAAGAAAGATGAATAGATCAATAGAATCAATAGGAAGGAGGAAAAACTGGGTAATCCGAACCGGATTGTTAACAAGACTCTACAAACTAAATGGACATCTGAAGAAGATTGGCATAACAACATGGCATATGCAGATTCTGCAAGATCACCTACTAACAAACTGTTATGCTATATTTGTCCGGAGGAGGATGTATTTTGTGACATAATAACGAGGACAACACAGAAAATTTTTATTCTTAATATGAAACAGAAACCTCCAACGAAACTAAAATGGAGAGATAGGAATAACCTAAAGAAAGACCATCCTCCCGGGCCCAAGGGACGACATGAGCAGGATGTTTGCATTTGACCGAAAGTTCTAAATAAACTTAGCTACAAAAGAAGGAATCGGAAAGTGAGCAAAACACTTCCTTTAAGAAAAGCACCGTCTAATGGTACACGTGTGGATCTAGAATGCAAGAAGGTACGGGAGCTGGAGTAGAACTAAAAACACAGACCCACGGAAAAATCCACCAGTATCTTCTAAACCTAAATCAAGTTCAATCTGAATAAAGGGTACAAAAACTAGAATATAACTACCATTATCCTTCTATCTGAGGTGCTCATTGATAGTACGGCTTCCTATGGCACAGAAGGGTTCTGGACGTATCAGCGGTAAAACCGAGGTTTACAAATTTAATTGTAATGATGCGACATTAAATATACAGAACAAAGCTACATAGAAATTAGATATAAAAAAATGTAAAATTAAACATGGAGGTAAGTACATTAGTAATATAATAAATTTTGATGTAAATTTTAAATTTGTACATAAATACTATTCAACCTATAAATTAATTCCCTACTTTTCGTGGTCTGCTTGACCAATTAATATATTTCAGTTAATTAAGGTTATTAGTTGAGATAAAAAAGTCAGTGTCATGCGCGGGATTCGAACCCACTATCCTCGGCTAAATACGACGCTGCTCTACCACTTGAGCTATCGAGACTTCATTCGAATCCACTCAGGCACTAACATCCCATCTCAACCCCACCTTTGAATTTTCCCTCATTTTTGCCATTTTTCAAATTTCGTGTATTCTATTTGATACAACTAAAAAACCGTAATTAATTGAAAGAAATTTTGATCGACGATCACCACGAAAAGTAGTGAATTTAATAAGTTAAAACGAACTCCGTGGCCATTTCATTTTTCGCAGAGAACCGAATCTTGATTACACGACATTTGAAAAATGGCAAAAAGGAGGGAAAATTCAAAAGGTGGGCGTTGAAATGGAAAGTTAGCATCACGAGCGGGATTCTAACTCACGAGTTAGAGCAGCGGCGTATCTAGCCGAAGGTCGTGGGTTCGAATCCCGCTCGTGACAGTGTCTTTTTTTTATCTCTACTAATAACTTTTATTAATTGAAATCTATAAATCAAACCTTAATTTAATTTTTATAGTACATATAAGGATAATAGTATTTGTAATACAGGCTTTTCGATAGTTCAAAGACGGCCTCATAAATTAATTTCTCATTGGCAGGAGATAAGTTCACTCTCACAATTCATGTCGGGAGACTCCTTCAACTTGACGATGGGCGTTTAATGCTGGAAATCCGGATCGTTGGGAAACAACAGATCTGTGAGTAGGACCACCATTTGCAAAAAGTGTGGTGCTTCTTATCTACGACGATTTATGAGTAAATGCAATTATGGTAATGCATGCGTTTATTCATGCCAAAATAATGAGGTTGTAATAGCGCTCTTGCCAAAAGAGGCATAATTTCCTTTTACTTTTTTTCTAAATCGTTGATTAATACTTTCTTTTGACCTTGTCACAGAGGGACTGTTAAAGAATTTCGAATTGATTATTTATATACAATAGACACACTCATCGTGAAACCGTTTAAAGTCCGGACTTCAACTCGGGCAAATAAACGACTTTGAAAAGAAAGAGAAGAAAGTGGTTCGGGAAGGTGGAAGATAAATATTCCGGTGCACTCTGATCGTTGGTTTGGTGACCCCATCGCCCATGGGACCACTTTGACCAGATTAAAGATAGCTCACACTATTTCTCTACCCTTGGAAGAACAAGCAGAGAAACTTTTAAAATTATTACTAATTTTATCTGATAATCTTCAAACGTATTCTTTTAACTATAAATTTTTTTTTTAATTTTGAGTCAGTCCGTTCCAGTAAAAAATTGTTATTATGTTTATGTAAGCGTTTTGATCGATTGAAAAAGTTATTGTAACGAGCGGGATTCGAACTCACGAGCTCAATTGGTTAGAGCAGCGGGGTATTGAGCAGAAGATCGTGGGTTCGAATCCCGCTCGTTACAGTAACTTTTTTATTTCGACCAATACCTTACATAAAGATTAAGTAATTGAAATAAGATATTTGGTCAATCGGACCACAAAATATAATGTATTTAATTTGTTATTATGTATGGTGTATGTCTACCAATGGCCATCAATGAAAATCATTACTTTCAAAAAATTAAAAAAGTCCTAAAGTATATAAACTTTTGAAACAGATATTTGTCCAAAGAAAGGAAATGGTTCAACTGGCTTCGTTTGGTGTGTTCAATTTGTGAAAAAAAATTGTTCTTCTTTTAAATTTAATAATGGCCCACAGTACAATCAAGTGAATGAATATTCCATTCCACAACGTAATCATTACATCGATTCGGTTTCATGATCCGATTGATCAAACAAATTCCTTCCAGTTAATTATTCTTCGAGTAAGGCATTGGTTGAGATAAAAAAGCTAGTGTCACGAGCGGGATTCGAACTCACGACCTTCGGCTAGATACGGCGCTACTCTACCATACGAGCAATCGTGACTTCGATCCAACTCGTGACAACAACTTTTGCATTTCAACTTAGACCTTACATGGAAAGAATAATTAATTGAAAGATATAACTTGGCCAATTGACCACTAAAACGTAAATTAATTAATATTTAATATAAAAGAAATATCACTTCAGTAAAACAGCTTCCCGTGGTCTTCATACGTCGCTGAAAATCCAATCAGATTACATTCGAAAATGGCAAAAATAGGGACGGCTCGAACGGTTTTGGTTGAGATGGAGAGTTGGTGTCCGAGAGGATCAAAGTCACGATAGCTCAAATAGTAAAGCAACGGCGTATTTAGCCGAACGTCGTGGGTTCGAATCCCGCTAATCACACTGACTTTTTTATCTGAAACAAGACCTTACATGGAAAGTATATCTATCTCATTTTATCTACCTTGGTAGTTTCCGATTGTTCTAAGACAGCCTATCAACGATGGATGTCTGCCAGAACCGGCATTCTATCATACGAGATTTAATAGTTGATCTGACCTGGCGTGCATATTACTTTGGCGTGATTTAATAATAGACAGATGTGAAACTGCAAATTAACTTGGGTGAATTTGCGGTTTGGTCTCCCATCATCCTGGTTCGGCTATTCCTGTTCGTTTGGTCTTCGAACACGTTTCGGTCTTTCGCTACTTCCTGCGATAGGTTTGGCGTTCTTATCATCATATCTTAAAAAAATCACACGCATGCGAAAACCACATGTGAAAATGTTTGTCTATTACCACAACCATGACCGGTCTATTTTATTTTCTTGCTTAGGCGCATTTCGTCACTTTCTTTTGTAGGTTTTGCATACCTTAAAGAGAACAAGGCACAGAAATTTAAGTCTGGTCGACCTGGTGCGGGCTCTGTCAGAAGTGTTGGCTTGCCATTATCCTCGGTTTTCTTCTTTTAATCTAAGTGGACTTAGATTACTTGACATACATGCCAGATATTGCACAGTTTACAACGTTTACGACCGTTTTCCTCATCAATTAAATTTATAAGGCGAAGATTTTTTGCTAAGGGTAGTTGATAGACGATGTTAATGAAATAATGCAGGGCCAGGATAAACATTTTGGGTGTTTGTTATATTAGGAAATCTATCATCCTTAAAAGCAAATCCTGTCTGATTCGAAAATCATTATTTATTATATGACCTTTTTTTTATTGTATTTAAACGGCCCATTTCTGTTCAGTTCATGTTTATAGTGAAAATTAATAAGTTTTTTTAAAAAATCTAAAGCAAGCTGAGACGTATTTTGGAAATTTTCGAAAGATATTTCTCAGGAAGACAACAGATGGACGCTGCTCATTCTGCTTTGAATGAGACATAGTTGTCTCCTTGCTTTTATCCCCGTTTAATAAAAGCAGGCTGGAGCGAGCCCGGAGACGGACAAAAGACATCAGAAGAGTACTTTTCGAAGTTACTTGAACAGACAGGCGTCTCGTTCTCCTCATGACCAACGCACGCTTCCCCAAAAATCCTGTACAAATAATTAATTATATACTTGTCATCGAGTCTATTAATCACAACCCAGCATCTCCATTCAGCTGGCGGCAGCAGAGTGTTCACAATACGTACGTTATCTGACCCCTTTATTTCAAACGGGTAAATTGTCTAATGATCCGTACAACAAAAACAAGAATTAACTGGAATAAATGTAATAATACAAAAGAAGGGCAAATTCGAAAAGGTTGGGTTGAGGTGGGAACTTAGTGTCTGCGTGGATCGAAGTCACGATAGCTCAAGTGGTCGAGCAGTGACGTATTTAGCCGAAGGAAACGTGGACCTGGATAATCGGACCTAACTACAAGTTCACTTGCTGAGCCAGTACGTTTGCTCGCATCGCGTGTTTGTCTTTTTATTTATTTTCCCCTTAGGTTAGTTGTGAAGGAAACTGAGAAGAACAAACCCTAATCGAAAATGGCAAATTGACAAAACACGTGTGACCGGCAAGGAATGATGGACCCGATTAATCGACGTCGATCTAACGAGTTCACACAATGAGTCAGTGCGTTTTCCCTCATTTGAATCGTATTCTTTACGTTCCTCTTAGGTTTTATGCGGAAGAAACTTAAGAGAATGACGAATCTTCAAGCAAATCAAGTGGATAACCTGAGCCCACCTAATTACAAGTTTATTTGCTGAGTCAGTGCCTTTATTCGTACTTCTGTCCTTTTCTTTTTGCTCCACTTACGCTTTATGAGAAATAAACTTAGAAAAACGACAAACCCACAATGGAAAAGGCAAGCTAGTAAGATGCAGCTGACCAGCAGGGAAAGACGAACCTGGATAATCAGAGTTGATGTAATTCCGAGACATGTTGAGTCTGTGCGTTTTGTCGTATTCCTGTCCTTTTATTTATTTTCCACTTGCGGTAATTAAGATGAAAATTGAGGCAAAGGTAAGGCAAAACGACAAAACACGACGAACCAGCAAGGGAAGTTGAACCTGGTATCATATCAACATCGGAGTTCAACTATTTACAAGCCACTTCCGAGTCAGTACAGTTTTCTAGCATGCTTTTGAGCCTTTGACTGTATATCACTTAATTTATCGGAAAAAGGAGAATGACAAATGGCGATTGAAGATGGCAAAATTAAAAAACGGATCTGACAGAAAAAAATCACGTATGATATTCGGGCCTGAATAATTGGAGGCTAACTTACTGCAGGTTCACTCGCTGAGTCTGGGCGTTTTCTCAAGGTTATGTTATAAAACGGTTACTGTGAAAACTGATGAAGCCACTTTTGGACCCGTTTGAACTCGCTTGTTTCAATTCATTGAATTTAATTGAATTCTAAGTGTTTCGTTTTAAGTAATAATGATGTTTTCATAGGTTTAATGTTTTTATCCATTTGATTACACATGGGGGCGTTGGTGGCCGCATCGGTTTACTATTGACACAGCGCACCATTCGAACCCGACATACTTACAAATTGGTTTTTTTAATGCAGACCTCCACCCCGAGGCTTGATATGACTAACTTCTGCTGAAAATCACCACACAAAAGGCTTAATTTGTTTTTATGCGTAAAACTGGAGGAAAATTAGAAGTCGCCCTCTTCGGATCGCGTTTATAATTAAATCTAGCGTATATTTAACGTGTAAACGGCGGAAATCTAAACAGCGTCAGTTGTGAGTTCCAGGCTCCTTACGAGCGGGGAACCGTCTTCAGAACAACCCTTAGAAGGTAAATGAATCGTAAATCAGTTTTATACCCGGGCCGAGTCGATATTTCCGCCAGTCCCCGGCCTGCTTTATACGATATCCCATTATTCCCAGTCAACGTTTAACTCAAATTCACGTCAGAAACAAGCTTTGTCCAATTGTGAGCCGAGGAATTACATTCATGGAGAAACGCAACGTAAATTGAAATCAGGAGCCCGTTTTCTTCCCTGTACTATTTGCCGCCGTTCTGGCACTGTTTTTGTCCTTTAATTAAATTTCCACCTAATTGACAGATGACCGAAAAAAAGCCGTGTAAACTACTAACTCTAATTTGTTTTACATCAATGCTTGACTGAATATTAATAAATTGCTGGAAAACTTCATTTTTTACCGTGAGGAGTTTCTCTTTTATTGGCCACTATAAATAAGCACGGTTAATTAGTCATGTTAAATCCTTAAATAATTAACCCACCGCTAAAGTCTGACACTTCCATCTGATAAAGATATACTGATCAATTATCACATTATGAACGTTATTTTTTATTTTATTTATCTTTTATTATTTATATCTTACTTAACTACTTAATTCGTAACTTATTCATTAACTTGTAAATAAATCTTAATATTATACAATTATACATACATATTTAGAGATGTATACATATATACATAGAGAGAAAGGAGGAAGAGAGAGAGAGAGAGAGAGAGAGAGAGAGAGAGAGATTTTATATTGCTGATTTTAATTAATTTCATATTAATATTCTAGTAAATTATTCAGATATCGTGAGATGCGGTCTGGTGTGATGTAGGTATAAGAAAAACATTTTGTTTATCGTGCCAACGTTTCGAGCTTTTATTGAGATTATCTTCAGGGCCTGGGATTTACAAACATAGTTTACATTTAAAAAATACATATAGAATTTGGAAAAGTGAATTTATACAATGCAAAAAATATATTTTATATTCCATCAAAGTATTTGTATTACACAGAAGACTTTCAGTGAGTAGAAATACTTTGATGGAATATAAAATATATTTTTTTTGCATTGTATAAATTCACTTTTCCAAATTCTATATGTATTTTCTAAATGTAAACTATGTTTGTAAATCCCTGGCCCTGAGGATGATCTCAATAAAAGATCGAAACGTTGGCACGATGAAGAAAATGTTTTCCTGATACCTACATCACACCAGACTGCATCTCACGATATCTGAATAATTATCCATTAACGGTCACTAATCTGAACACATTCTAGTAAATTTTTGTTTAAGGTATAATTCATAAATACTTTTTTTTCTTCTTTTTTTAACGAGGGGTCTCAACACCAGAGGTCATAGATTCAGGGTGCCGGTGTTTTTGAAAAAAAGCCCAATTGTATGTATGTCGGGTTCGACTGCAAGACCGCTGGATTCGAACCCGGGACCTTGACCTTACAGTGATGAGCGCCGTGTCAAAGACTGAACCTTGCGGCCACCGACGCCCCTATGAACGTTATTATCTATCGTTTTTATTAGGTTATTAAATTCCCACATTTCCATGGCCTGTGGGAATTACAAAACATTATGCTGCTTGAAAAAATAAATATGCACAGATAAAAATAATATAAATTTGAACCAAGTAGTTCATAATCACTGCATCACTGCTATTCTTGTGTTGTCACGTTATTTATGTGAGTATGGATTACTGACCGCTCATCACTGCTAAATAACACACATTTCTTCGTAAAGTTTACCCTAAAGAATCGCTTTATGATTTCTATAATTTATGGAGTTTTATGCTCCTAGAATTCGTTTTCCCGAGATGGAAGTGAATTATACAAGCCGGTGGCTTTGATCATTTTCCGTATGCAGATTTGATGCCCTGGGATCTGCAGTTTAATCCTTTCCCCGCCGCAGACATCAAATCCCGAGTGTAACAGCTGTACAGGGAGTTAATAAAATATTGATGTAAAAACGATCTCGAATTCCCGCGCCGTCTCGCTCTTTTGAAAAATTAAGACATTCTTGACTAGGAGGGCCGTCTCCTGTTTGGCGAGACCTTCTGAGGCGAGAAAGAGGAAAGTGGAAAATTTGACACATCGTTCAACATCATCTTCCATTCATTTGTTTTTCTCCTTGTAAGTAACCCTTTATTTAAGCCGCTCCGTTGAGATTGCCGGATTATTTTACATTTATTTATACTTTACATTTCAATATTGTACATTTTTGGCAGATTACTTTATTGAAATTATTTCCTTCAACAAGTATTATTATTTATTTATATAACATTTATTTCTGCCGAAACGAAACAAACAACAAAAGTTCACTAGTTTTCATTGTCCGCTTGGTTAATTAATATCTTTCAATTAATTGAAAAATGGCAAAAAGGAGGGAAAATTCAAAAGGTGGGGTTGGGATTGGAAGTTAATGTTCCAGTGGATCGGAGTCACGATTGCTCAAGTGGTAGAGCAGAGCGGCGTATTTAGCCGAAGGTCGTGGGTTCGAATCTCGCTCGTGACATTGAATTTTTTATCTCAACTAAAAGCTGTAATTACTTGTTAAATTTTAAATGAATTGATTCTGACTACTATTCTGTTATACAGGGTAATCGGCGATAAGTGTCGAAAATTTCAAGAAGCGTTTCAAAAAGCTTCCTCTAAACCCCTGTCCAAATCTCAACGGAAAAGAAGTAATTTAAGGCTTTGGGTTTTTTTCGACTTAGGTCCAATAAATTGCTTATAAATTTCAGAATTACCGACTTCAGCAAAATCTATTTTGTGCCAGCTGAAAGAGCGTTACATTTTCTGTCAGAAAACATTAATTTCAATTGCAAAATTGATGTTAAAATCCTGCATGAAAAAATTAGAAAAAAAAGGTGTTGAAATTTGAATTTTTTTGAAAATGTTGGATTGGTAACTGTTAATAACTACGAACTCCTGGGGCTTGGCAAATTCCCTTAGAGTTCTCCATTCCATTAGCTTCCTGAGGTATACCCAACTTTTTCGATTGCGCTTCTGCAAGGCCGAAACATTTGGCATTTTGTTGGATTTGTATGGATGAAGGGGGCAGGCTCAATTTTTCAGGAAATTCGTCTGGCACTTGAGTTTTGAGTCAGTCCTTTATTGTTTCAATCAGTTTGCTTTATGTTATCATCCGGCAACGTTTTTCTTTACTAATGAACATTTCATTTACAGTTACTGCAACGGTCATGCTACTACTGTAAAAGAACACTAAGCTTGTTTTCCACAACGAGACGTTCCTGCCGATCGCATCTTCCAACGACTTCATCAAGGCTGAGGTAAACTGGTTCTTTCACTCGAAGGACAAGAGAAGACAATAAGCGAATTGGTGTAGGTGAAAAAATTTCTTAACCCAACTCGTTTATTGTTTTCCCTCGTTCTTCGATTGAAAGAATCCCTCATCCATCAGCAAACTGATTGAGTCGAACTATAAATAACTCACACGAAACTCAAGAGCCAGACGGATTCCCTCGAAAATTGACGTGCCCCCCCCCCCTTCATCCATACAATTTATCCTAACAAATGCCAAATTTTGGGGCCTTCCAGAAATGCACTCGAAAGAGTTGGGTATACCGCTGGAAGCAAATGGAATCGGGAACTTGTGAGCGAAAAAAGTTTTTAACAGTTACCAATCCAACATTTTCAAAAAATTTCAAATTTCAACATTTCTGTTTATTCTGATTTTTTTGCGAAGAAATTTTCCATCAGTTTTCTATTTATAAATAAGTTTTCTTAAAGAAAATTTAACGTTCTTTCAGGTGGCACAAACCAGATTTTTGTACAGTCAGTAATTCTGAAGTTTCTAAGCAATCTAGGGAACCTATGTAAGTCGAAAAATTAAAAAAAAACCAAAAACTTGAAATTACATTTTACCGTTGAGATTTGGACAGGAGTTTAAAGGACTTTTTTTGTTGCATGTGGTGAGTAGAAACTCCTGAAATTTTGGACACTTATCGCCAGACACCTTGCATATAACGCCTTATGGGCAAAATATTCAGTTTCGTTTATGTTTATGCCAATTACAATCATCATTAAAGCGTCACCAAATGTTTCTATGCTTTCAGGAAATTTCTACCTTAAAATAGAATTGTATAAAATCATACAAAATGCAAAGACGCAGGATACATTCTGTTGAAAAGACCCGATCCCATTTTTTAAAACTATATTCTGATAATCGATTATTCCGTTGTTAATTGGAATAATTGAGCAAATAGGTAGAAATTTTTATCAATTTATCCCCGAGTTTTTATTGGCCGGTTTTCAAATTCACTTTCTACCTTGATTTCCACTTCGGTAAACAGGCGGTTCTGGTATTTGAAGTGACGGCTCCGTGCGGGAGGTCTCAAGAGATGAAACATTAAACACGCAAAGGTTGTGCACGACCTGGCTGCAGAAAACTGATCTATTTTTTATTACCTATACAGAAACGACTTTATCTTATGAGCGATGATACCTACCGTTGGTTTGTTTATAGAAAACGCTATTTTTAAACCATTAAAATGTCACAAAATAGTAACAATAACACATTTCAACTTCCTACAGCTTTGTTTTTATTCTTCATAAAATAAATTATGTTTTTTGCTTTTTCTATCTCATTCTTTATTTAATCTCTTGTAATGCAACTATTATAATCTTTATAATCTAAAAACGAGCCTTGCTTTTGAACGCCGTTTTTAGTAATCTACACTGAAAAGGCAAAAAGTTGCCTCACTCATTCATTTTCCAATAAGTACACGCAATTGTTATAATTTTTATTTTCTTCTGTTTACTGCGTAATTTTAAAGAACAATATAACATAGAGCTAAATAAAAAAAATTAAATAACAAATTAAACAGACTGGGAGATGACCAGGTTGGTGCCACATGGATTTGACTAATTTTTCTTTGTGATTCTACACCACAAAATATAGGGTATGTTTCCGTCAATTCTTGTAAATAAGCCTTGGCTTCTATAAAAAATTATTAAATTTGAACTTTTTCGTTTTTTAATATTTTTAAATCGCCGTTTAAATTTTAACTCACTCTAACCAGCTATGTGAATATATCATTTTAAAGAATTCTTCATGTAGATTGCAATAAAAGTATAATAAAAGCAATCAAAGTTTACCATAACCAAAGCCTTTGGAATGCCTTTAAAACACGGCCAATTTGGTGAAATCCCCGAAAATTTATTTTAATGGAAACCTCATTTCCCGAGCCACAATTGAGAATTTCCTAATAAAACATGGGTTTTGCCATTTGCTATTTTTTGAGCGGCTACTGTGTATTGTGAAGCATAGATCTTTCAACGGAAATGTTTTTTTCGTGTGGAAAATTTAAAGTAGGCCGCGAAATAAAGGTCAGATTTATATGTGTGGTGTTTAGTGACCGTTAGTCTATGATTATTTGGAAATCATGAAATGCTGTCTGGAGTGACGTAGGTTTCAGAAAAACATTTTCTTTATGGAGCCAACGTTTCGATCTTTAATTAGATCATCTTCAGGGCCTGGGATTTATAAACATTGTTTACATTTGACAAATACACGCAGGACGTGGATTTTGTAAATGTAAACAATGTTTGTAAATCCAAGGCCCTGAAGATGATCTCAATAAAGATCGAAACGTCGGCACGATAAAGGAAATGTTTTTATGAAACCTACATCACACCAGACCGCATCTCACGATTTCTAAATAATCAGATTTGTTTTATTGAGGCTAAGTATGAGAAATTACTGTTTTATGTAAAAATCTCTGAAAGTCTAAAATCTTAAAACTTTAAACTTAATATCTCAGTATAGACAGAAACCTCGTTCTGATGACACTGAACTACGTTTTATTTTGTGATTCCGCCATGGCAGTATTGACATTTAATCCTGTAAGATCCTGTATATTGTTATATGTATGTAATTATTGCACAATTATTGTACATTTTATTTATTCTGTTGAAGTTTGTCTTTCCTTATGTAAAAGGAGAGAAAAGACTGAATGAGAGAGATAGAGAGAGAGAGAGAGAGAGAGAGAGAGAGAGAGAATGAGAGAGCGGTAGGTTTCCGAAAACCATTTTCTTTATCGTCCAACGTTTCGATCTTTATTTAGATCACATTCAGGGCCTGAGATTTACAAACATTGTTGTTTTTTTGTGTAATTTTTAAATTTAAATTATATTATGCTTTGCCAATTTGACATCAGGATCATCCATTTTATTTCCATTCAGCTGGCCAGATTGGCGGATATGATTCTTTATAATTTTAATGTAAAAAGTATGTAACTCATGTCATATCAGCTATGGGAATATATCACTTTAAAGAATTGTTTGTGTAGATTGTAATAAAAGTATAGTAAAAGCAATTAAAGTTTACCACAATCAAAGCATTTCCAAAACACTAGATCATAAATGTTTTTAAAACTTAATATAAAATTTGGTTTTAGCACCTCCAGTGACCCCTAAATATGAATTGATTTTTAATTTAAATTCATCGATTTTTTGACCTCTTAAATATTCCTTTAGTCGTCCTCGGAATATCTTATTGAAACGGAAGTAATTCAAAAACGGCTAAAACAATTTTTACGTCAAATATATATTTGACAGAAGATAAACGTAGCTTGTTAACGACGTATGGACCTTACAAATATATAAAAGATTTCTATAAGAAATTACATAAAATAACTAAATATTTTTAAGAGGAATCATTTTTTAAATATAAAGTAGTGTTTATTCAAGAATTATTAGATAGGCTAAACCCGCACGACGTCCGTGTCGTGCGTAACTGTTGGTCCTTTTTATTTGTTTCTTTAATATACATATTTTTTTGTTCTTTTATTTGTTTGTACCCTTACTTTCTAGTACATTTTACATTTTTTACACAGTTCATACGTACGACACAAAAAAATACAATTATATGTACAAACCGCCGGAATGTAGGAAGAGGCTTAACGGAAAAACAAAGGAGAGATTGACTGCAAGATTTATTTACAAAATGCAATTGGAAAACATAAGCGGCAGATTTGATATGTTTTTAATTACCAGTAATCCTTTAAAACGGACCAAACATTGTAGAAAGATAATTAATGTAGGATTGTCTAAGAGATAATTAAAAATATTTAGGTTGGCCACTTTTTTCCCTCTCAGTGTACAGTAAAAAATGCCCGTCAGATCGTACACATTTCAACATGTAATTTATAATGATAATTGCCTGAATCAAACACAAGGAAATAGAGTTAGAAAATAAGGGAGAGAGAGAGAGGAAAAAAGGTGAATGAAATAAGGAAAGAGAGAGAATTTACGAATGAGGAAAATAGTGTGCGGGCGAATGTTTCCTCTAAAATAAAATATATTTAAATATAACTCACCAACAAATTTGAGCAAGACAGATGATGGTTATGAGCAGAGATCTTTGTGGCGACAACATTTTATTCCCTCTTTGGCACCTGAAATGAAAAATATTTTTTGTGAAAACTATCACCACCTGCAGTGAATCCATAAATTAAACAAACATCGGAAATTTTTCAATCCCTCTAACCCCTATTTTAAGTTGTTACGACGTTATCAATCGTTTTAGATGGCCCATAAAATCCAAGTTCCTCGCTGATCGCGACACCGTCATCCTGATTGATGCTACGATATACTTTATATCCCAGCTATCATAAATGCTAAAAACGTAACACATATGTGCTTGTATATTTCCAACAGCGTACACGATAAACATGATGTATATAAATGCATTATACATTTTTTGATTAGCCATAAAATCCTATTTTTATATTTTAAATTGAATTTGGCCGAATTCTAAATGGTGGATTTGATGCATTTAATTAATGAACTTGTTATAATTTCTATGATAATTTTTTTAATGAACCATAAGTAGTTTTCTCTTAGTTGCTAAGAGATATGGTCTAAGAAAAATAGTTTAAATTTTAAATTTTTTTTAAATCTCAAAGCTTTCGGAACTTAATTTTACTTTCTTCAGGGTTCTACAATAGGCAGCATAAATAAACCATTTGTGGCCCAAAAATTCCAATAAATGTTAATTATAATTAATTATTCTTTATTGGTAAGGTATGGGTTGAGCTAAAGAAGTCAGTGTCACGAGGGGGACTCGAACCCACGACCTTCGGCTAAATACGCCGCTGCTCGACCGCTTGAGCTGTCGTGACTTCGAGCCACTCCTACAACCTTTTACTTTCCCCCGCTTTTGCCATTTTTAAAGTGTGTAATCAGGATTTGATTCTCGGCGACAAATGAAAATACCACGGAGAGCTTTTAGAGAGTATACTTCATTTGACTTTGTTAAGTCCATTTTATTTCGTGGTACGATTGGACAAACGAAAACCTAGCGTCATGAACGGTAATTACAGAACATTTGAAAAATCACAAAATAAGAGGGAAAATTCGAAAAGTAGGTTGAGATGGGGAGTTGGTGTCAGAGTGGATAGAAGACACGATAGCTCAAGTGGTTACAGCAGCGCGAATTGAACCGAAGGTCGTGGGTTCGAATCCCGTTCGTGACGCTAACGTTTTCTTTTCAACCAATACCTTACATAAAGAATAATTAAATTAAAAAAGTTATTTGGTCAATCGGACCGCAGAATATCATGGTATTGAGAATCATCACACTATCACCACTTTCTGATGGAGCTGTGCGTGTCAGCGAATTACGTGAGTCATTTTATGGTGCCAGAACGACGTACTGCCGTGTACTTGCTTGGTAATCCGATACAGTAATCATTTAGGTACGGTTGAGCAAACTATGGGCGGCCAAATTTTGCCATGCTTCACGATAACAAGGCCCTTGACAATGCTGTGTTGGTAAGAAGGCACAGAAGATCAAATCCATTGGGCTTGAATAGAAAAATGAGTGAGCAGAGAGCATTGTGCGTATTAGTGTTAGTTTCAGTGCAGATATGCGAAAACCAAGGATGATTTTGAATAATGCCATAGGTTAAAGCTCGCCAAAGAAGTTTTTCTGTTTGATTTAAGTTGCTTATTTAAGTTTATCGTGATTTCGATCCACTCGGACACCAACTTCCCATCTCAACGTGCAATCTTTCGAATTTTCCCTCTTTTCGCCATTTTTCGATTCTCGGCGACAAATGAAACAACAACGGAGAGCTTTGGAAAAGATATACTTCATTTGACTTTATTAAGCACATTATTTTTCGTTGTCCGATTGACTAATAACCTCCAGGTAATTCAAAAACAGTTTACATATGAAGTTTTCAAAAAAAGGGTCTTTTCTCAAAAAAAAAAAAAAAAAAAAAAAATTATCACGTTTGATTCTAGATCTCTTGTTTATTTGTCATCACATTTTTTAGAAAGCGTATGGTTTATTTATATCGTTATATATAATGAGCCATTAAAAATAATACCTGTTTCTTTCTCGCTAGGTTCAAAAACGTCAATTTTGATTTATTTTCGTCACAAGGTGGCCAATTGGCATTATTACCGTTATAAAATCAATTTCAGCGGTGGCCGGATTTATTATGGAACGAGAGGGCGACTATTTCTCCAATTACCCGGCCTCGTACTCCATGTTGGATCACGTTAACTGGAAACGGGCCTCTCGTCTGACGGATAAATCTTGTTTTCAGCTGGAACAATGGGCGCCCTGGAAGCATTGGAAGGTTTAGCTTGCGGTTGAACGGGCGGAGCGGGGGTCCCAGGCACTGGTGATTAAGGGTGATGAACATCGGTAACTTACTTGGGACAATGCTCCTTACCGCTGCAAAACAGTAGTTACACCAATTGAACCTATTTATAACAGGTTAACCGACCCAGTTAGCGGATACAGCATACCTGTTAAACAAGGAGTACAATATTTCCTCGTTCGACAACGAAAGGTCTTGACTTTCTGAACATTTTGGGAAATGGTATTTAGAAGTAGCTTATTTGGTAATATTAAGTAGCTTGGCTTATTAGCTATTTAGATTATTTATACTTTTTATGTAAGGTCTTGGTTGAGATTAACAGCTAGATTCATGAGAGAGATTCGAACTCACGACCTTCAGCCCAATACACCACTGCTCTAACAACTTGACCTGTGGTGACTTCAATCCACTCGGACACCATCTCATCCCACAGGTCTCAAATTTTGGGAAATGATGTACTATCAGTCTGGTTTCCTGATATAACGGGTGACCATTACACAACCAACTGAACCTCGTCAAAAATTGAATCTGTACAGAATTTGGTCAAGAAAAAAATTTATAATAACAAGCATTGTTACATAAAAATTAGAAAAAGTTCAATTTCACCGAACTCACACCGTGAGAATTTTCAAAATAAGCTGAAAATACAACGATAATGTATGCAGCAAGCGGTTAGGTTTCCGTGGTCCGATTGACAAAATAAATTCTTTCCGATTAAATCATCTTTTAAGTAAGGTATGGGTTGAGAAAAAAGTCAGTGTCACGAGTGCGATTCGAACCCACAACCTTGGTGTCCGCTATTCTACAACTAGATATCGTGCCTCCATCCGCTCCGACACCAACAAAAATAGTAAAACAAAGGTTAAATTAAAAATAAGGAGGGATTGAGATGGGAAGTTGTCCGAATGGATCGAACTCACGACAGCTCAAGAGGTAGAAGAGCGGCGTATTTAGCCGAAGGTCTTGGGCTCGAATCCCGCTCGCGACACGGACTTTTTATCTCAACTAATACCTTACTTAAAGATTAATTACTTCAACAAAAGTATGTAGCAACATTACTTTGCCTAAGAAAACGTTTGGTACGACCAACGTCTCAATCTTGAAGTGAACATGGAGGTAAAAAATAATTCACAGATAAATGAATGGGTCCTGATTTAAAAAAAAGCAATAAAGTTTCATTTTTTATTTTTAACTAAGCAATAAATTTCTCAAAACTTCGTCTTTCCCATTAGATACGTGTACATATGAAAATCGAATTTTACCAACGCTAGTTTTTCCCTTCATCCTTCGTTTCGGTAACACTGTGGGCAACACTGATTTTCTTTCAAACAACTATAATTAAATAATTTCTATTGAAACTCATGTTGTTTTAATGTCGTTCAGTTTTGTATGTATGTGCATGTAAACATACTATAATCTATAATCCACCCATTTATTTCGGAAACGCCTAACTTTAGCAAAAAAAGCATCTTGTACGAACCTCCAAGTTAATCTTGGCTAGGAATCGCATGACTACAGATTTACCATAACTTTCTTAACTAACTGGGAAATGACACTTTGTTATTTTAAATAATAATACCATTTTTAACGTACAATTCGATTCTTTGAGTCTAGAGTTTATTTTATACCACTTTTACTGAAAGGAAAATTTTCTGTGTTACGCCCAACAGAAGACGTGTGAGGGTGGTATGATTTTTGTAACAAGATGACCCACCCCGTTTATTTTGGAAACGATTAACTTTAAAAAAAGTGGGTTTATAGTTAACTAAAAATTGAATTTTGGCTGGAGGTGCGTGAGGCTTTTTTGTAAGTATCTAGTTTTAGTTACTAACTAATACATGTTTTTTATGAAAAATATGGCATAAACGATGTTCTAGTGTTGCTTCTTTCCTTGGTTTCGATATCGCACTTTTAAAACTTGCAAAAATATTTCACTAAGAGAAATGCTAAACAATGTACGAGCGAGTATGTCCCTGGAATACTTATAAAATAAGGCAACTTTGGTGAAATCCCCGAACGTCATTTCCTGAGCCACAATTGTGTATTTCCTAAAAACCATGGGTTTTGCCATTTGTTATGTTTTGAGCGGCTACTGTGTATTGTGAGGCGCAGATTTTTTTTTAATGTTCCAAATGTTTATTTGGAAATCGTGAGGTACGGTCTGGTGTGAGATAGGTTTTTTCAAAAATTTTTCCTAAAAACATTTTCTTTATCGTGCCAACGATAAACGCAGCTTGTTAACGACGTATGGACCTTACAAATATATAAAAGATTTCTATAAGAAAATACATAAAATAACTAAATATTTTTAAGAGAATATCATTTTTTAAATATAAAGAAGTGTTTATTCAATAATTATTAGATAGGCTAAACCCGCACGACGTCCGTGTCGTGCGTAACTGTTGGTCCCTTTTATTTGTTTCTTTTTATATACATATTTTTTTGTTCTTTTATTTGTTTGTACCCTTACTTTCTAGTACATTTTACATTTTTTATACAGTACAACACACACACACACAAAACATACAATTGCCGGAACGTAGGAAGAGACTGGGAAAAACTAAGGAGAGACTGACTGAAAGATTTATTTACGAAATGCAATTGTAATCATAAGTGGCAGATTTGATATGTATTTAATTACCAGAAATCCTTTAAAACGGACCATATATTGTAGAAAGATAATTAATGTAGGACTGTCTAAGAGGTAATTAAAAATATTTAGATTGGCCACTTTTTTCCCTCTCAGTGCCCAATAAAAAATGACCGTCAGATCATCAATTTCCTACCTACCTACCTACTACTTTAAATATTAATTATTTAACCTAACCAAGGAAGGAAATTCTTATTAAAATGATATGTGTAGTGTTTGTGAACGTTAGTCAATGATTATTCAATGAAAGTATTTGTTTACACTTTGGGTGAGTAGAAATACTTTGATTGGATATAAAAATATCGTTTTGCATTGATTAAATTCATTTTTTCCATATCCTACGTGTGTTTGTTAAATTTAAATCATGTTTGTAAATCCCAGGCCCTGTTGATGATCGAAATGGAGATCGAAACGATGGAACGATAAAGAAAATCTTTTTAGAAAAGATTTTTGAAAAAACCTACGTCACACCAGACCGTACCTCACGATTTTCAAATAAACATTGACTAACGGTCACTAATCACCGTATATATAAACTTGATCTTTATTTCGCGGCCTACTTTAGATTTTCCACAAGAAAATGTTTCCGTTAAAAAAATATAAAAAAAATCTGCGCCTTACAATACACAGTAGCCGCTCAAAACATAACAAATGGCAAAACCCATGGTTTTTAGGAAATACACAATTGTGGCTCAGGAAATGACGTTCGGGGATTTCACCAAAGTTGCCTTATTTTATAAGTATTCCAAGGACATACTCGCTCGTACATTGTTTAGCATTTCTCTTAGTGAAATATTTTTGCAAGTTTTAAAAGCGCGATATCGAAACCAAGGAAAGAAGCAACACAAGAACATCGATTATGCCATATTTTTCATTAAAAACATGTATTAGATAGTAACTAAAACTAGATACTTACAAAAAAAGCCTCACGCACCTCCAGCCGAAATTCAATTTTTAGTTAACTATAAACCCATGTTTTACTAAAGTTAATCGTTTCCAATCCACAAAACTTCAAAGTTTGTCGAACAATGCCGATTCTGAATATTGATGTAACGTTAAACAAGGATCATAGCATGATGAAGTAAAAGTCGATTGCAAACCGGCAACATTGTACTGCAATGCTTAGATAAACTATTGCTTTTTATGTAATTTACTATGAAATTAAATTTTAGAAACATGATTTTTATTTTTATTGTTGTAAAAAGTGAGTAATGGATTTTCCGCGGCGAAGTCCGAGTTTAAGAATTAGTGGAAATGTGAAAAAAAAACAACATAAAAGTGGAAACGGTTCGATATTTGAGAAGAGACTTTGTTTTCTTATCTAACTGACCAATGCCTTTAACCATGTATGATTAATGTACAGTGCAATTTTATGGCCCGAGCCAAGGATGAGAATGATTTGTTCGGCTATTGTTTAGAAACCATATATTTTATCGTTTTTTAAACCATTTACAGCAATTTATTTCTGTAAAAAAAGTATTATCTAAAAATAGCTTCTAAAATTAGCTTGAAATTGACACTTTTTTAATGGCGGTAAAATTGTGTGATAGTCATTTGACGCCAAACATGGTTAAGGGTTGAATTTGATTTGTTTCTTTATGTGTTGTTCTTATGTAATCGGCATAATCGAATCAGGATTGTTGTCATTTCAATTACTTTAAGTACAGTTTTTTAAAGATAAAAAAATCTTTTTTTCTGTATTGTAATTTACAATCGAATTGTTCAGTGTATGTATTTATGTACCAATGTATTTTACTTTATAGTGATGTGTCTTTGTCTTAAGGAGTTGAGGGTCGTTCGATAAGAGTAATTCATGAGTTTGGTAGTTCCTTATAGCGTGGGCCTGTAAGTTTTTAGTAAATTTTTATTAGCCTTCCCCCGCGGGGGTGTTAATTTAGGGAGGCTCATAAAAAAATTCAATTTAAAGGTGAATCACAGGTTAAACGGAGCGTAGACGGAGCTGAAATTGGGATTAGGTCGGAAAGGCATAATTTAAAACGGAAACATTCTCTTATCATGACTTTAACAAATCCAAACGAATTAGCACGGCAGACTTCAATTCCAGGTCCTTCTAATCAAGTTTTATTACGACCCAGGGGTAAATAAATATAAATTTCCTGCTATAATTTCCCCTTAAAGTACCAATAGGGTATATTAAAAGAGTTATCAAGTACACAAATTTCAGCGACTGTAAATACGTTGATTAGTGGGTGTTTATTCGTATAATTCGAAAATTATGCAGTATAAAATAAAATCATATTTTAAGGGAAAACGTATTTCAAAAACCTTGAATTCTTCCTGCGGTAAGACAAAGATTTGAATTTTTACTAAAGATGTAAAACGAGATGCCAATTACATTTATTTTATTATTTTTTAAATTTATTTGTTACTTATGCATATTAGTATATTATACAAGTGCGTACAAAATCCTCACAGTAAGTTGTTTTTCAACGATCCGGATTTCGAGCCTTTTAGCTCATCATCAGGTCGACGTACTTCCACAACAC
This sequence comes from Cimex hemipterus, assembly GCA_039619505.1. Lineage (NCBI taxonomy): Eukaryota > Metazoa > Arthropoda > Insecta > Hemiptera > Cimicidae > Cimex > Cimex hemipterus. Next base: position 14,115,422 of record CM077104.1, read on the forward strand.
GTTTATCGACATGAATGCCAGAGTGAACCCTCTGATACCTCCACCAACGCGACGTTCCTATTAGCAGCTGATTTTTTCAATGTCGCTCAATTTGAACGTGCAAAACGCGGAAATTATAATACAAATAAATATGATAATAGTAGATAGTTAATATTATTAAATTATGATAAAATAATTAGTTTAATTATTTGGATGTTTGATCTACCTTCCATGTACAAAAATAATATCAAAGGTGGTATGTTTCAGAAAAACAATTTCTTTATCGTGCCAACGTTTCGATCTTTATTGAGATCATCATCAGGGCTCAAAATGTTTGTCTTCGTGTGATTGTGTCATTCTTGCGTGAGAGTGCCCGTTAGATTAACATTTAAGATAACAAAAATTACATCCTGTCATAGTCCACGTTAAATAAACACAACTGAGGATGACCCGTGCACTGGGATGAATTGGTTTGAAAAATTTAAAAACGGATCATTAAAATGATGAAAGGGCTCAAGGCTCTTATCACTGGATCTACACGAGGTTCTACACAATCAAGTCCAAAGTACTTCACTTGCCATTGACTCTGGACTGAAGAAAGATACCGTTAATCACGACATGGAGAAGGTCAAAAAAGGGCAGAATAATGCACCAACGCCAGCCCTCTTTCATAAAAAAGTTTTTTAAAGCGACGCGACCGTATGATAAGAACTTTTAACAAAAGATTCTCACGTAGGAGGATGTACAAATGCAAAATTAACACGTGGACAAAAGGGCTTGATGGGTCGTTACCATGGATGAACAGTAAGTAGAAAAATGCTCATCACGAGTGTGTTAAAACTCATCGGATCTGACTCCAGCCATACCTAGCACCCTCTGTTAATTACTTATTTCTATTCAAGGCTTGGCCAAAGGAAAAAATTAGGAATTGGGTAAAATTTGAAATTGAGATTTATTCGACGGCCATACTATGGATAGTCGCGGGACGGGGCAAATGAAAATGGTGATATTTTGAATATTAATTCCATTTTGCTTAAAAGGAATACAAATTATTATATTTATCTATATGTTTTAAGTAGTCCTAATTGATCAAAGTCATTATTCAAATTGAGTTATAATTAGTGTGACGAAAGGGTCGAGATTTGATCTTCTCTCACGATAAGAATTTTTCATCAAAATCACACATTACATAAAACGTTTATCGTATAAATTATATTATATTGTCCTATTAAAAAAAAGAAATCTGGTTACAGATTCTGAGTAACAATGGTCCCCCTAAAAATGTTATAAATAAATAATACTGAGGTGTGGAAAATTAACAGGATTTCAGAGTTACAAAATAACAATGCATCATTATTTAATAATTCATAATATTACTGTATAATGATAATATATGCAAGCTTTATCTGATTGAATAAACAAAAATTTAAAAAAAAGTTCTAATGCAAATCTCCCATATCGAACCACAACCCCATGAGATAAATAGTACTTCAAATATAATATACCAACACCAATTCTCTGTCAAAAAAAAAATTTAAGTGTAGGCCGGTGGAGGAACATCAAGTACTCCACCGACCAAACGGAACGAATGTATTTATTTGCATGAATGATGTGTTTGAACGGGTATAGAATATAGACTTAGTGAGGGGCTGAAATTACCGAGATGTCGGAAGCCCCAGCAAAAAAAAAAAAAAAAAATAGATTCAGCCTTATCCCTATATGCTTTAAAGAAAAGACAATTTTTTTGAAATTTTAAAATTGTTACAATAGATAACATATTGAAAACTAATCTTTTTATGTAACGTTTTTGTTGAAATGAAAAAAGCTTGTGCCCCGAACGGGATTCGAACTCAGGACCTTCGGCTTAATACACTGCTCTGCTCTACCAATTGAGCAATCGTGACTTAGATCCGCTCGGACACTAACTTCCCATCTCAACCCCACCTTTTGAATTTTCCCTCCTTTTTGCCATTTTTCAATTAAATGAAAGATATTAATTATACCTTTTGAATTTTCCCTTCTTTTTGGCGTTTTTCAAATGTCGTGTAATCAGGATTCGGTTCTTTGCGAAAAATGAAATGGCCACGGAGGACTCTTCGATATACTTCGTTTTAACTTATTAAATTAACTACTTTTCGTGGTCCGCTTGATCAATTAATTAACGGTCTTAGTTGTATCAAATAAATTACACGCCATTTAAAAAACGGCAAAAAGGAGGGAAAATTCAAAGGTGGGCGTTGAGATGGGGAGTTGGTGTCCGAGTGGATCGAGGCCATGATAGCTCAAGTGGTAGAGGAGCGGCGTATTGAGCCGAAGGTCGTAGGTTCGAATCCCACTCGTGACACCGCCTTTTTTATCTCAAATTAAAATACCTTAATTGAATATATATTTCAATTACACTGTGTTCTTTTGTACAACGGGAGAAGGCACGATAAAGTTCCAAAAGCAAGACGATGATTTAAAATTAAAAATATTTTATTTGACCACGTCACTGTTGACAACCAAGTAGTCAATCATGAAACGTAGTTTTTCTTTCCTTTTATTTCATGTCTAGCTAACCGAGTATTTAATTCTACAAATGAAAAAAAAACTATTGTTTTGTTATTATTATTTAATATATTTTATTAATGTCAAATTCGAAGGTATACAATGATATTGGAAGTCCGAGGGAGGAAGTACAAGTACGATTTTTCTTCATTACCGTAGCTTTATCCCTCTGTTACAAATAGTAAAAATAAAAAAGTGAGTGGGCCACTCACTTATGGTAACTGTCATTCTGTAAAATATCTTAAACTAACTGTTTCCTGATGACAAATCAATAATGCGTGGTTTCAGAATAGATATAACTATTGGCAAAATATTTATCTGTTGTAATACGTTTGTTTCAATATTGGCCGACGGTCGTTAAGGCCTTGTTGTAAACGTTAAGGATTCGGATCGATCAAAGCTCAATCCAATGGTTATAAGTTGTCGCGATGTTACAGTAAAGAAGAGGACTTAAAGTGCCGGAGTGAAACAGCTTGTAAGTGAAAGCTGCCGGAGGAAGGTGGAGAGGATATGGTCCCGTGGAGGAGGCTGAATTGGTTTGCAGATTTCCAATTTGAGAGGTCCACGGCTCTGTGTTGAGGACTCTGGATTCGGCTCCCCCGCCCCCGGCTCGGCCTCTTACCAGAATAAACTTGGATTACCCGACACTGATTGATCCGGTGATTTTGTTTAGGCCCCCATTCCTAAGTCATTTTCTTCGATTAAGATTAATTACGGCCTTATCAGATCCGTTTCATTTCTCTCCATCGGCTCTTGCCCGCAAATCAAAATTCAATTAGACTCGATTTAACATCAGCCTTACTTTCGAAAAATCCTTTCCCTTTTTTACAAGTATTTTGTTGTTGTAACAGTCTTAAAACTACGTACGTACAGTACGTATTAAAATTACCATAACTATTACTGTTAACATGAATGCACAAAGTAAGATACATCAACAAGAGTGGAGATAAGTATAGCAGTCCTACTGTAAGTCCTAAATATTCTTTACCTAAAATATATATATATATATATATATATAATTTTTTTTTTTTTTTGACGGCGCCCCACATATAAAGACTTCTCATGTTAATCTAAATTGTTTAACGGGCTTGGCAGGCCTGTGGAGTACTAGATATACCTCGACAACCTATATAAACCTCACCTCTCACGCTAATAAATATATTCATTCTGGACAAGCCACTTCGGAAGTATAGTGCCAACGAAATGCCAATGACCCGTCCCTCACGTCACACTACATATCTATACTAATTTGGTGGGCCCGTGGGTACTTGATATTCCGTACAGATAATTTATACTAATTTCACTTTGACTGGTACGGAGATCCCATAGGTGAAGTTTTTTTATTTTGGAATTTATGGTAGATGTCAGAATTTAATGAAATTAGTGCTAACATAAGTGGATTACATTTGGGACATTTAGGTCCGTATGGGTAGTATCGTTGACATTGAAGCATCTAGTATTTTTCTGAGTATTATGGATTGGGCTCTTTGGATTAGGCGGATATTGGAATATTTGGCTGAAGGCCCGTAACGGTATCATTATGGTTTTATAAGTCAGCCTTTTACATAAGAAACGTAGGTTAGATCGATACCAAGATATCCTCAAAAAACTTTGTAACTTTTCGTGAATTCTTTTCGTTTAGGTCTTGTGTGAGTCACTCGTCAATGTATAATCTTAGATATCTTGTCCGCAGTCAGAAGGGGTTGTAAAAGTACACCCGTATAGGGATAGGGATAAAAGGGATGGGCCACAAGGCCTTCTGCGCCTCCACCTGGGCAATACTATTTCGCTACTCCAATTTTATAAGGCTTTTGGTTTTTCCTCTCCGAGTCGCAAAAATCCACAAACTAGTTAACAACTAACTAGTAACAAAGTTAAACTAGTTCTGTTTAAACTATCTAAAATAGTTCTGCGGTCTCCTCTTCTTCCTCCGCAGTGTTTCTTTTTTTTCAGTACTTCTATCTGGTGCATGTTGTAGTGCCCTGTCAGGAGTCCACTTAAGCTGGGAAGTCACCCGATGCAAAGGTAAGCGACACTACCCGACGCCTAGTCACGTTTTGGTGGGTGTGCACATCTAAGCGACGTCAAGCGCACGCCGCGTACAGTCACTCAGCATGTGTCACAAATCAGTATCATAATCGCCTTTTTTGTCATAAATTGTTAGTTAAATTTGATGGGCACAAGCATGAAATAAATTGTTAGTTAAATTTTATGAGCACAACCATGGAATAAATTGTTAGTTAAACTTTATGATCACAACCATGTAATAAAGTGTTAGTTAAATTGATTATATCAAAAAATGGTATTCCGGTGTTTTGCTCAATTTTTTACCAAACAACTAAAATTAATTTTAAAAAATCGAATGAATTTTGATCTCGGCTAATTTTGTTTATATTATAATAAGAACATTGTAATTAATATAACGACAATAATACACGTAGTTCGAATAAAAATATAAGTGGCCGGTTCTTTTGTCTTCGACTGTACTCGATGCTACCCAACGAAAATCTGGACAGTGGGGATTGCAGATCGTAGAGTAGGTAGCGTAGCACAGGGTTGCATCGGGTAAGTGTGTTCTCCCCTTTAGATCCCGGGTTCTGTTTCGGCCCTCCAGTAACCCAATTACAGGCAAGTATAGAGTAAAAACTGAATTTGATCATTCAAACAGACAACAGTAATTCAATTTAAAATTTAATTGTTTGTGAGGTTAAGTCCTTAAAATAAAAAGCGCACACGGAATATAACGATTACAAAGATAATAACGATTTATTTTATCTTAATTTACCAATCTACAAGAGGCAATTTTTTAAAAATATCAACATATACATCGCAAACGAAGGCCGACAAACTAAAACGTTTATTTCATTATCTACATAAATTTGTCTAAACGAACTAAATGTCAATCCATTAGATTTCGTGGCCCGATTGACCAAATAACCTATTTGTATTCATTTATCTTTACGTAGGGTATTGGTTGAGATAAAAAAATGTCAGTGTCACGAGTGGTATTCGAACCAAATAGCTAAACATTAATACATTGCCTTGAAAACAAAGACCAAGTTTTTTTAGTATCTTATTGATTGTGTAATGGTTTTTAAATTAAAAAAAGTGGCACTCGAATTTTAATAAGTTGATACGAATCCTTCTGCCCTAGGAATACACACTATCAATGAGCACCTCAGACAGCAAAGATAAAGAGAAAATCAGAACAATGGAATTCACTCATTGGGCACAAAACACCCTCGCAAACTTTGGAAGGAAAGAGGAAATGGTAAGTATTAAATAAAGGAGGAAAAACTGAGACTTTTTAACAAGACACTGCCAAATAAATGGACACCTGAAGAAGTTTGTCATAACGCAACATGGCACGTGCAGATTCTGCAAGCTCACCTGCTAACAAACTGTAATGCAGTAACACTTGCCCGGAGGAGGAAACAGCATTTAGCTCAAAGATGGTGGTGAATTGCAAGACAACATTAGGTATGCAAAACCAAGTTAACAACTGCTAGGTCCAAGGAATGGTGATAAGATCCGGGAATCTCTGTCGCATAGGAACTCACACCATCAATGGGCACCTCAGACAGAAAGGATAAAAAGAAAATCATGGAACAATGGAATTCACTCTTTGGAAACCAAAAATCCAAGACTCCCCTGACAAACTTAGTAAGGAAATGGTTAACAGAATGCATTAAAGGAAGCAGGGAAAAACTGCGAAATCCGGATTATTAACAAGAGACTGCAAACTAAATAGTCATCTGAAGAAGATTGGCATAACCCAACATGGCACGTGCAGATTCTGTAAGAAGATCACCTACTAACCAACTGTAATGCTACACTTGCCCGGAGGAGTAAGTGTTTTGTGAACATAGCAGTAGAAGAGATCCAGCCACTGAAACCGGGCTTACTCATCAAGCTCCTTGATGAAATAGAACTGTGTGCTTTAAGCATAGAACAGGCGATGCAATACCTTTTAATAATAGCAGCAGTATTAGTAGCATAATACAAACACCAACTAATAAACCACCTTTAACCCTAACCACTAGGAACAAAGTAAGCCTCTGCTGGATCCCAGGACACATGGGAGTAGAAGGCAATGAGAAAGCGGACACCATCGCAAGAGAAGGGGCAGCTACACCGCTGACAGGACTCGAACCCTTCTGTGGAATAGGAATCCACACTATTAACGATTATCTCAGACAGAAGGACAAAAATAAAATAAGGCAACTCTGGAATTCACTTATTGGACATAAACAATCCAAAAATTTTCAACCAATGTCGGAAAGAAAGAAATCACAGAATGTGTCAAAGGAGCCAGGAATAGACTGCGAATCCTAACAGGATTCCTAACTGGACACTGCAGATTAAATGGGCATCTAAAGAAAATGGGAGTAATCCAAGATGGCACGTGCAGATTCTGCAAAGAAGCAGAAGAAACACCAACACATCTACTAACAAACTGCGGAGGAAGTGTTCGGGATGTACAATGTGACCATGGAAGAGCTTCAACAAATAAAACAGGGCCTATTAATCAAGTTTCTTGTTGAATTAGGACTCACCGATGTGCTTTAGGCAGAGAACGGGGGATACAACAGCTCTTAAAGGGCGCAGTATACACACCCCGTAAACTTTCAATCAATCAATCAACCCTAACCATTTTTAACATAACCTAAGCCAACCGAACCTAACCTAATCCTAACCTTTTTCCGATAAATGTATAGGTTTAATGAGATAAATATTTATGCGAACGGCATATACTTTCTATTTAATAAATTAAAAGTAAGATCACCTAAAATGTTTGCTTCTTCGCCATCTATTGAAGACATTATACGACTGACTGTTGTTATCGAAAAACGAGATTTTAGTAAAATCTTATAGGGACATGCTTGAATTTGATCCTGGTCCGATAAAAATTATAGTCAATAACACACTTTACAATTACAAAATATATTAGCTTTTATTAAAGCAACAAGCCTTCTTAAATATATGTGAAATTAGTCAAGCAATCAGTCATCTATCACATATTATCGAATTCTATCAAGAAAACAGATCCAAATCGATGGCTGGTATTTTTTTATGTTGATGAAAAAGAAAGAAAGAAATATTTCGGATTTAATTTTAACCACAGGACGTCAGAGTTGTAGTCCCTCGAGTGCGGCAAATCAAGCAATCCGGCTAGTCATGTAAGACAGGAATGGCTCATCCATCTCAGACGACCCAGGAATAAACGGACAACGCCGTTTGTTTGTCAAGACCGGTTCAAAGTCTCTGGCACGAGCGGGATTCGAACACAAGATCTTCGGCTAGATACGCTGCTGTTCTACCACTTGAGTTATCGTGACCTCAGACTTTTTTTATCTCAACTAAAAACCTTAATTAATTGTCTGTCTAATATTGAAGAGGCAATAGGAAAATATTTCTTCGTCCACAAACAGCATATTTCAAGGATGACAATAGATAAACCCCAAGGTTTTTTCTTCTTTTACACCACAGCCATTAAAATTTCACGTGTTTCTTCAGCAGAACTTATAAAAGATTAAGTAACGCGGAAAATTCCCAGAAGGTTAAAATTTCAACAAACGTTTAGTGGCTGATGACTACTGGCATCCAGAATAGTTTTCCCTTTTTCTACTTCATTTCTTTTCATCTAAAACAATGTATTACATACAACCAACAGGTTGAATTTCAGTGATTGTGATATTACTGGCAATGAAAACATATTCTTATGGATGAAAGAACAGTTGGCATGTGAGGATCTCTGTAAAGTGTTATAGGTTACATAAAAAAGGGGAGGAGCAATTTATAAAATCTTTTATTGAAAACTTTGTCTTGTTTGAATACTGGAATATTTGGTCGATCTGTAACCTTAGGACCTGAACCAAATTGGTTTGAGTAAGTTGAGTACATATGCATGTCGAAAGTTTTGGTTTTGATCCATTTATATTTTAGTGGTCAATTGACCAAGTTATTTCATTCAATTAATTATTCTTTTTATGTAAGCTCTTGATTGAGATAGAAAATTCAGTGTCACGAGCGGAATTCGAACCCACGACCTTCGGTTAAATACGCCTACTCTACCACTTGAGCAATCGTGACTTCGATCCACTCGGAGACTCTCCATCCAAAACTTACAACCTTAGAAAAAAGAATAATTAATTGGAAGACATAACTTTGAGTAACGTCAATAAACCAATAAAAATAAATATGTAATAAGTAAAAGAAGTATCACTTTACTAACAGCCCCCGTAGACACTTCATACGTCGCTCAGAACGGAATCCTGATTACACGACATTTGAAAATGGCAAAAAAGTGGGAAAACTCGAACTGAGAAAGGTTGAGATAGGGTGTTGGTGTCTGAGAGGATCAAAATCACGATAGTTCAAGTGTTAGAGTAGCGGCGTATTTAACCGAAGGTCGTGGGTTCGAATCCCGTTCGTGACACTGAATTTCCCATCTCAACCAAGATGTTATATAAAAAGATAATTAATTTAATGGCAATTTTGATCGTCGTGTTAAGTAATAAAGCATTTTAAATAGTTGTTTGTAGGTTAAGTTGTTTTAACTAAGTTTTTAGTTTAGTTAGTTTTAGTTAGTCTTCTATTAAATGTATGTCCTAAATGCGTGTATTTGTCGGATTGAGGAAAACATTTGTTGAGTGTATGCTAGGACAAGTCTCACGGGTACAACAAGTAACTTTGAGGAGTTAAACTTTATTTTCAAAAGATTGCTATTTTCAACTGTTGACATGCAGTTTTGTAACATAAGGAAATCTTGTAAGAGGGGTGACTTGTTTATATTTCGGTGTCATCGGCGGCAAGTGCATTCTCTTACTTTTTGGCATGTCAGAAATAAAAATAACAGTGGACTATTGTCAACAGTGGCGCACCTACAAGCACTCTCCGATCCCTGGTTTAATGCCAAAAATCTCTTCTTAAGGTTTGATTGTTTAATCAATCAATGGTAAAAATAGTCCCTCGTCATATTTTGTTGAAAGCCTGAGAAGATATTAAAACACTCCAGTTTCTGCTTGAGACATAAAGTAAGAGACATGTAATCTGTAACTCTGTGATGATGATGATGAGTAGTGGGAAGATGTGTTCGAACGTCACATCGAAGGCTTGGTAGGATGCTATTCGATGAAATAAATAGAGAAGAATAACTCTTTTGTGAATTAATTTTTCGAATAATTTGGAAGGGACGGATAACGAACTAATAGGTCGGCAAAGGAGAGTTTAAATGTTTTTGAACCTTTGGTATCATTTTAATACAAGAAAAATTCCATTGTATAGGAAAGCGTGTAGTTCTCAATATTGTATTAAATTACAATTAATTAAGGTTTTTAGTTGAGATAAAAAAGTCAATGGCACGAGCGGGATTCGAACCCACGATCTTCGGCTCAATACCCAGCTGGTCGACCACTTGGGCTCTCGTGACCTCGATCCACTTCCCATCTCAACCGCACCTTTTTGATGTGGTAGAGCAGCGGCGTATCAAGCCGAAGATCGTAGGTTCGAATCCCGTTCGTGCCATTGACTTTTTATCTCAACTAAAAACCTTAATTAATTGTAATATATTAATTGGTCAAGCGGACACGAAATTAGTGAATTATATAAAATATGGCTTAGAAAGAAGACAGCTTTTTTTTGCTGTTCTTGTTTATTGGTTCTCTCTTGTCAATATGTGTGTTGTTCAATGACAGTTAGCCAATGATTATTACCGTGTTGTCTGTATTTCAACAAAAAAGTTCTCTAATTGATAGCCGATGCAAGTTTCCTCTAATTGATGACGATGTACTTCAGAATATTCTTTGCTTGGTATTTAGTAGAAATCTGTTCATAGAATCTCATGTTCTTCGCTCTTCTTGTCTTGAAGTGTGTGGTGTTTAGTGACCGTTAGCCAATTATCATTGGGGCACTCTCAACACGACAGACAAGAATGACATATCTACACGGAAAAGAAACACTTTAAGCTCTGAAGATGATCTCGATAAAGGTCGAAACGTTGGCACGATAAAGAAAATGTTTTTCTAAACCCTACATCACACCAGACCGCATCTCACGATCTCCAAATAATCTACTGTCAATAGTTTCTCTTTAAAAAAGTTTCACGTTTTTCAAAGAGATAAATGTCCAACCCAAAGTTTGGTTTTAATTTAACACCTCTGTTTTTACTAACTTACTTTGAACAGATAATAAAAGGACAAAATACTGAGGAAATTAGGATTTTTTACAAACCGAACGAGTGTGAACAAATTTACCAAGAACAAAATGTGTAGTAAACCTATTTTTAAATTGTACATTCTAAAACTAGAAACTTTTAGAAAACTACTGGCATATGATACGGTGACTAGCATTTCCGTATGTTTTATATATAAAATTTCACGGTAGATGACAATCTCATTTTCGAAGGATAGAGATAGACTTCATCTTCAGAAGTGTTCCTGCCGTAATGATATTAATTCAAAATTGCGTCAGTTTCCACCCAGAACAAGTATAAATTATTATGATTTAAACAATCTGTTGTTATATTGTCTAAGATGTCGAAACTCAAAGGAACCTGTCGAACAAACATGATCGATAAGAACATAAAGTACAACATGAAAACGAGATTTATTGACCAGTTAATATGTCAGGTTTTAAAGCCGTTTCATGTTTTCAATGTTAGTACTGAGTGTTTTAATATGTAACTTAGATGGATCGTTCTTTTTGTTTGTTGGTTTTTTGTCTAGGAAGAGTTTTGTAGATGGGATGACTGAGGAGCTACAGGTTTTTTTTTCCAAGGTCGGCTTTCCTGGCTGTAATTGATCTAAAATAAACTAATTACCTCCTAATTGCGCCAAAGCTAATCTCGGCCCGTTTCATAGCAGATGTTGCCCGGATTAACCCACTCAAAATTTCATGACATCAGACCAAGTCGACAAAACCCGGTATTAATTCAAACATTCCGCCCTCCCTTTCGAGTAACGGGTCGGAAGACACATAAATCCACGTTTAGGCCGACGGACGCGCAAGTCCCACCCTCTCGGTACGACGCCCCTTATGGTAAATAAGTGAGGGTTCGCGCCCTCACTTCGCCCTCGCCCATCATGATTTGTAAAGGGCGACTGGAGCCGCTGGAGGGGTGGTTTTAGATTGATCTCGGTCTCCATGGAGACCCCTGGACCCGTGACGTCACAGCGCCCCTCTAACTACGTCACCATTCTGACGCTTTTTAACCCACTTTCGTATCTGCCTCTAACCAGAAAATCCTAGAACGCATAGCAATCAAAATAACAGTTTCTGCGCGTTTTTTTTTTTCTGTCTGGCTTCACATCAAACAAGTCTTGGATCATCAAAAGATCCAAGCTTGCAGAAGGATTATGCCATTTTCCTCCGAAACAAACGAAACGGGACAATACATAAAATCTTTCTCTTATTTTTCTATTCTAAGGGCCGACATACATGCTCAGTTTATCTAAATCTAGATCGAAACATCGAAATGTTCAGTTTTTCATCCAATTTCTGAATTTTTTACTACAGTTCAGTCAGTCTTTCCTGCTTTTATTAATATGCAGCAAAAATTATTGCGAGAAATTATAGAGGAATAAAACCAATTTACAACATTTTTCTCTGCCTCGGGGCACATCCCGCTCAGCCCATAAACATAAATACATACGAGTAAAAATCGTGCTTCTGCAAACTGCAGACCTATGGCGACGTACGGGGAAAACACTCACGCAAATAAAGTGTACTTATTGATTAACGAATTAGGTAATCGTTACTGTGCAAACATTGAATTGGGAGATTTCCTCTCGGGGTCTGCGGGCTGATGGGCATGTAATTTGGTCGCTTCCGATCATTTCGCCTATTCTCGCTGATCGTGCCAGACCAAAACAACAAAAATAATCAGGCGAAAAAGATCGCCAACTGAATCACAAACAAAACTATTTAGTAATTATCCTAATTTCTTACAAAGACTTAAATATAATTTTTATAAAGTACGGTTTTTAATTGAGATAAAAAATTCAGTTTCACGAGCGGGATTCGAACCCACGTCCTTCGGCTAAATATGTCGCTGCTCTACTACTTGAGCTATCGTCACCTCGATCCACTCGGACACTAACTTGCTCAGAGACACATGCCAGGGTCAGGCCATTGGTGTCACTGACATCTGCCAGCTTCCTTTCAATTCCATACACATCTTCCCTTTACCTCGCCAACACGTGGCCTAAACCATAAGTGCCATATGATCCTCAGAAAAAATTGCCTATAGATACGGTAAGTTCAGTAAATAATTTACAGTATAAATCTTTTTAATCCTTGGTTGATGAATTTTTACGTAACAAGATTATTTTTGTAGAGCAAGGATCCAATTTTATACAGGAAACGCTTGTGAAAGAAGACATTGTGCATTTTATTCCAAATCGGAGATTCGGCTTCAGCATCTAAATTTTGTTAAATTGAAAAAAACACAGCATATTGACTTGTTGCTTAATGAGTACAAAAAATTTAATCATGTGTGCGCGCCAGGCTTGGCACCATCTCCGAGAGTTAATATTAGAATTTAATTTTTGAATACTTTAAAGCTTTTTCATTGTAAATTGCCGGTCAAAATAATTCATAAATCTATACTCATTGTAAATTAAACGAAGAACAAAAATTATGGTTTATAATGTTTGTTAGTAATTAATGTAATTATTAAAAATTAAATTATTAATCTTAATAAAAATGCCCTTAAAAATTAATAA